>OX377618.1:129092075-129642724 GCA_947397865.1 Polietes domitor
ATATTGCACCCGATATTCTTAAAAATTGACACAACATCTTATAATCCAACTAGAAACACCTATGCAAAAATTGGGTAAGATCGGTTCAGATTTAGATATAGCTCCCATACAAATGTCGCTCCCGATTTGACATTTTCCGCTCTAGAAACGACATATTGCACCCGATATTCTTAAAAATTGACACAACATCTTATAATCCAACTAGAAACACCTATGCAAAAATTGGGTAAGATCGGTTCAGATTTAGATATAGCTTCCATACAAATGTCGCTCCCGATTTGACATTTTCCGCTCTAGAAACCACATATTGTACCCGATTATCTTTAAATTTGGCACAACATCTTATAATCCAACTATAAACACCTATGCAAAAATTGGGTAAGATCGGTTCAGATTTAGATATAGCCCCCATACAAATGTCGTTCCCGATTTGACATTTTCCTCTGTAGAAACCACATATTGTACTCGATTTTCTTTAAATTTTGCACAACATCTTATAATCTTACTAGAAACACCTATGCAGAAATTGGGTAAGATCGGTTCAGATTTAGATATAGCCCCCATACAAATGTCGCTCCCGATTTGACCTCAGCCGCTTTAAAAGCCACATATTGTGCTCGATTTTCTTTAAATTTCGCACAACATCTTATAATCTAACTAAACAAAACTATGATGAAAGTGGGTAAGATCGGTTCAGATTTAAATATAGCCCAAATTCAAATGTTGCTCCCATAAGTTTAACCGATTTTGGCCAAACTATATATTTTATATTTCACCTATTTCGTTCCAGGTTTCAATATATCCTCATACAAATGTCCTTTCCGATATAAAATTTTTTGTCAAACACATAGATTTACAGGATACAAAAAACCTTGTCTTTTTCACTTTTTCACCGAATTGAATTGTATTCCGATTGAAAGTGGAGTGTATCACAGAGTCGGCCCCGCCCGACTTTAGCCTTTCCTTACTGGTTTATAAGTTCATTATTACCTAAATGTATGAAGAGCTCGGTATAAATTTCTGTAAACATATTAACTTACTTTTAGGAAAAAAAACACATTTTTAAGTTAAAATTTCCTAAATGGAATTTTTTCCATACAAAAAATTTCAGATTTTTTTTCTCGCTTAAAACCTTGGAAATATTCTTCCACATAAGTTTGAATTTACTCAATTCTAAGAATTTTTTATTAGATCCAAAGAAATGATTTTAATTAAATCTACTACCCTTTTTTCTAGTAAATGAACTATTTACTATGGATGGAAACTTTACTCAAAAATAGTTAATTTTCCAACTTTTTAGGAAATTTTTACTGGAGCGTTTGGAAACCACCAAGATATTCGAAAAATATTTTGATACATTCGTCCGACAGCCATTGTCGGCAAAATTGTATTTCAGTAATCCATCTATCAGTACACTCAAAGGAATATGTCAGTAAAGGAAAGCAGAAAGTCTACTGAAAAAGCAGATTTTCTGCTGTTAAAAAAGAGACAGCAGATTTGTAAATGCTGAGATGGTAAACAGTTGTTTGCTGTTTTCAGTAATATATATGATACGGATATTGTCCCAAGCTAATATAAAAGGAAATTCGAGCTATTTTTATATTTTAATTAACAACAGTCAATTTTAGCAGACTGCAAACTCTTTAGTAGTGTGAATGGTGATGTAAGATTGCAGAAAACTGCTGTTATGCCAAAAAACAGCTGTAATAGCAGAAAAGTGTCTGCTGATAGGCAACAGACAATCGCTGCTTTTATTAACAGACTTGTTCTCTAAGTGTAGAACTTTTTTTAAATAGTTGCTTGATATCGAGGGCTTATATTCATAAGTGGCTATGAACAAAAACATAACTTTTCAGGAGAGCGAAAAAATGTTATATAGAAAACGCATTTTCTGTGAAAAGATTCCAGTTTCTTCCATCAGATTGGTCGCTTGTAACATATATGTAGCCAGTCACGAAAATCGAAAATTTTTGACTTTACAGCCACCATTTTTCCTATTTAAGCTTCATAACTGGGGAATCAAAATGCTATTAACGCGAAATGATTGAATTTGATAGTACGATATGCCCTAAATCTAGAAAAATGTTTTAAACAAAATCGTTGTAGCGAATTATAACCTTCGGTTTTATGCTGCTCCATTGTTGAACTATTTTATTTCTATTATTTTTATGTTCATAGCCACTTATGCAGTCACAAACTAACGTGTAAGAGGGTATCCAAATCAGAAAATTAAAAAAATGGCTTTAGAAAAAAATATTTTCCAAATTTATATGACAGATGACATCCAAATCTGAGAATAGTTTGGCATCAAAAACTCATTTTCGAGAAAATGGTTCATATCCACTTTTGGATATAAGCCCTCGATATCTATTTTGAAGAAATATTGCACAAAAAACGATCAAATTCCTCGGCGATAAACCCTTCAGTCCCTCATTTTTCTACGATAAATGCAGAAAATTGGATATGCTTCTTGACGAAGTATGGGTCTAAATAGGATGTCTAAAGTGTTTTGGAGTTTGTAATTTATATAGGACATGAGTAACAGGATGTTCACTCAAAATCTTTATACGTATATTCCGATTAAATAAAAAATATTTGGAAATGTTTCTTCATTTTTATAATCTTAAATATGTATAAATTAGAATAACAAATACAGTTTTTTGTATTCGATGAAATGCAAGAAGAAACAACGAGAAATTTTAATTCCAAAAAACAAATAATTGGTATTTCAGAGTTTCGTTTTCCTACGTAGATCCATGTTACTGAATTTGCTGTTTCTCTCTTGAATAATACTTGTTACATATGTCAAAAAAATACTAACTCTGAAAAATAGTTGACATAAGTGATAAACATAACAAAAATTTTAGTAAGTTAAAACTCATTTCTTATTGTTTCGCAACTTTAAAGTAGATTTTAAAATAGAGAAAAAATGCATTTCGTAGAAACGAAATTTTAGACACGTGAACATCGTTTTTGAGTTTCTTTTGTGGGAAAAAATAGTTTGTTTGCGGTAAACATGTCATCAGTTGTTGTAAATGAACAAAGAGAAATAAGTGGATTTGTATTATAATTTCAAACTCCCAAAACATTAGAAGTAACAGAAACCCTTGTTTAGATACAGCTCCATAAAAATGTGCAATCGCAAGCATCAAGCAAATTATTTGCTTTAATTAAGAATATTTTGGATTTCATTATGATACATAGTGATTCTAATCTACACTTTTTTAAAATTACTAAACGATTTTATTATTAAATTTCCAAACTTTTACTATAGTACACAATTAAAAGTTCACAAGACATTGCTCTAGTCGAATGTCAAGAAGTGGTATCGGTTAATTAAAATGAAACTTTTCCGCACAATTTCGTGTCCATTAGCGAAATTAGCATTACACTATCTTGAAATTGGCACAATTCGTTTAGTTTGTTTGTATTTTTCATAACCTTTGTCCGAAATTCAAGAAAGTGTTCACGATTTTTTATGTAATTTTCGTGTTTTCATGATATTTTATAGTAAATTACCATTTCAGACGAGTTATTTTAAAAAGACCTTAAAAATTCTATATTTTATTGCTTCAGAAAGTCTAGAAGGTTTTAAAAAGTATATGTTCGAAACCTGTCTGGGGGGGGTTTGAACCCCCAAACCCCCCCCCCCCTTGCGCACGGCCCTGGCTCTGCTGGAAAGAATTCTGGGCATTCCAAATGGAACGCCGCACAGTGGTACAGCATAAAAATCCATCGACCAAAATTCAATAATTATTGTTATAGTTTTTGGGCAAAGTTCCTGTAAATGAACTCCTATCGGCACAAGATTTAGCTTGAGGATAAAGGAAAATAGCTAATTTTATAAATTTTTAGCTGCTTACTTACTTTTCAAAAGTTAATCAGAAACGCGTTTTGGAACTAAAAATTCTCCTGTAAAAAACGGAGAACCCATCAATCTTTCTTAATATGTCTTTAATTAATTTAATTTTCCAAAGGCTTTTAAAGGAAAAAAGTTATGTTATTCTAAAGTCATATTTTTTCAAAAACGGTATTTTTTAAAATATTTATTACAAACAAACTTTATTTGGCACAAACACATGATAGACGCCATAATAAAGCTAAGAAACCGCAATTTCTAAGTGCAATTTCGAGTGCAAATCTCCTAAAATGTGAGTTCGACAAAGTCGAAAAAAGAAATTACGTTTTTTTAATATTCAAAATCGCACTCAACTCATCGTGGACGGTCTAACTCGTTTCCTTTTGGGTGTTACAAACAAATGCACAAAGACAAAATACCCTAGTGGAGGGTATAAAAATAAACAAGTAAAAAGGCGTTAAGTTCGGCCGGGCCGAATCTTATATACCCTCCACCACGGAGTGTACTCCACAGTACTATCGGTAGATTAGAGACTGTTGACATTACACAGAACTGCACTACCATATTAGGTAATTTGTGATTCTTCATTATTATAATATAAATAGTCTTCTACAATATAAATATTAATATAATTGTTAGTCAAAAATCTTCAAAAATGCGCCCTAAACATTATTAGGTAGAAATATTTTCCCCCAAGCCCGATTTTCCCCATTTTCAATTTCTTGATTCCATCTACAGCCTAAATGTCTGTACCATTTTGATAGGAAAAGTTGTAATATTGAAGATCCAATATGTTTCATAGTGGAATGTATACAACTAATTTCATGATTTTAGCTGCAGCAGTTTTATTGGCACCAGTTTCATTCCCATTTTTCATTTTTATCCTAAAAGTACGAATTTAGAAAAATTTTACTTTTCGCGTCTACGTAGTCAGGCGAGTGTAAATACTGGATGTCATGATTCTAGCTGCAACCATTTGATTGTAGCCACATTTAATTTCATTTACATCCTGATGGTTCGAATATCGGAAGATCTCTTTATTATTAGCGTAGCCGCAGTCAGAGAAGTGTACACACCGAATTTCATTATTATAGCTGCAGCCGTTTGGTCGGCACCATTTTTATCCCATTTTCCGGCTAAAAGTACAAATTTCGAAAAAATCCGAATACATACCGACTTTCATGATTTCAACTTCAGCGGTTTGGTTGGTACCATTTTTATCCCTCTTTTCAAATTGTACCCCTTAAAAGTACGAATTTTGAAAAATCCCTCCTATTTTACGTATCTACGCATTTAGAGGGATGTACATTCCAAATTTCATGTTTCTAGCTGTTATCTTAGTACTGGTACCTTTTTTATCCCTTTTTGGTCCCATTTCGCCCGCTAAAGCCGGCATTTACTTGTTAGTGCTTTTACGCTACAAATTGCTTGTACGCAACAAATTTCAAGTGCATATAAAGCAGAAATTTAAAAAAAATGCTTAAATATTCTAAATATTAAGTAGTACTTTCAGTTCTTGTAAGGGAAAAAATTTTCCCTCTGGGCCGATTTCGGCCACTTTCAATCCCAACCGATCTGCAAACATAAGACATTTAGGGAAAATTCATTCGTTCGGCCGCTATCGTGTTTTCAACAGACAGACAGACGGACATGGCTATATCGTCTTAGAATTTTACCACGACCCAGAATATATATACTTTATGGGGTCTCCAATGAATATTTCAATGTGTTACAAACGGAATGACAAAGTCCATCCTTAGCGGTGGGTATAGAAATAATATTTCTATTCAAATAACTCATTTTCCCAGGTAGGATAGAACAATCCTTCCCAAGTAGTGTGGAACGTCTAGACTAACTTAGGAAAATGGCACTCGTCTTATGAAATGCACTGTACATATTGCGCACAATAAACTATTCCATCATTTGACGCAGTTAATTTGGTAACTAATGAATATTTTGGATTGCCCCACATAGGACACGAGCCCCTAAAAACACGCTTATCTCTGGCAATCACATCAATTATCCATGACTATCGGGCAATTATGAAAACATTACCAGCCAGACAGACAGACAATGAATGATACTTGCAAAACCCAGCGAGTTCTAATCGACTTCCAAACGATAATCAGTTAGTTCATTGCCAAGAGCCTAGCGGCACAGATCCCAGAAACGGATTAAATCGTTTGCGATGAGGCCTCTATCACCTGCCTTGGTGGAGATAGCTCGCCGAGATTTGAATGAAACGCCGGATCGTATACAACAAGATTTACTCATTCTAAGGGAATGGATCAGAAAGCAGCGCCACCTGAGAGCCCGCACAAATGATGAGTTCCTAATAGCCTTCCTCAGAAGATGCCACTTTAGTCTGGAGGAGACGAAAAGACGCATCGATCACTTCTTCAGCTTTTACAATGTATTCCCGGAGGTTTATAGGAATCGTTGCATTTCCAGTCGGATGTTCGATATAAATAAATTGGGGTATGTTTTCATGGAGGCCTTCCTCCTGCTGTCCTAATAATGCCAATTGTCCACTTTAAGGGTCCACTATTATCCGGAATTCCCCAAGTGCACTGATAAGTCGGCCATACTTATAGCCCGTTTCGGTCAATTCGATCCCAAGCGCTACAATGTGAAGGAGATCTTCCAGTTCATAATGATGGCCATGGAAATGATATGCCTGGAAAATGACTATGCCACCGTAGCGGGAGTGAGCCAAATTATCGATCTGCAGAACATCACATTCGAACGCATCAAAACATTCGACCGCACCATCTTTCAAAGATATTGGTCTTGGGTCCAGGACTGTTGTCCGGTGCGCATTAAGGAGGTCTATGTCATCAATGCTGCCAAGGATATTCAGCGCAGGATCACCATGATTAAATCGTTTTTGAAGAATCAAATGAAATATCCGGTTTGTTGAAGAAATACAAATTTCCTAGATAAATCTATAATTTCTGATAAAATTTCAGATTCATGTCCTTAAATCTCGGGACGATCTTTACACTCACATACCGAAATGTAATCTGCCGGAGGAGTATGGCGGCAGCAATGGTCACATTGCTGAATGTGTGGCCTACATGGAAGACCTCTTGCAAAACTATCGCAGTTACTTTGACGAGGATACTCTGTATGGTTGTTCGGAAGAGCTGAGATCCGGAGATATTGTCACATACGAGGCGGAATTTGGTTTAAATGGTTCTTTTCGTAAATTGTCATTAGATGAATGAGAGGTGCTTATGAGGGGTGTTTGTTGCTGGGCACTGTTCCCCAGTAAATCAAAATTATTTCTATCCAAAGAAATAAAAGAAATAAAATCAAATAGCACTAACCTTAATGGAATATCTCAGTAATGGAGTGTACTCTACTTTCCTTTATATGATTTTATATAGATTTCCTTTCCTTTTGTAGTAATAATAAAGTTTGAGGAATTTTGAAGTCGACACTCGAAAGAGTTTTTGAAAAATTCTAGCGGCCTCGCCATAATGACAAGTGATAAATATGAAGAAACTTTTCATGGTTTTTAGCCCTCTTATGCCCTAATTTTTATACCCTCCACCTCCAGGATGGGGGTATACTAACTTTGTCATTCCGTGTGTAACACCTTGAAATATCGACCTGAGACCCTATAATGTATATATATTCTTGATCGTCATACAGTTCTAAGACGATCTATCCATGTCCGTCCGTCACGCTAGCATCTGAACAAATTTTCCATAAATAGGTCTTATAGTCGTAGATCGGTTGGGATTGAAACTGGGCGAAATCGGCCCAAAGGGAAAAAATTTTCCCTCACAAGAACTAAAAATACCCATAATATCCCCTAATATTTTAGATAGCAACACTTGAGCTCAGAAAATCCAGAATTTAACTGCCTTTGGGTTAAATTGAGGATTGGAACTCACGTACTGTATTTCGGATTTGTGTATAGAAGTCCAAACACGGAAAGGGAGGCATCCCTAAATGGCTTCGACGCCCTTTCCGACTCAATTACTAAAATTTTAGAGGATTGTCCTGGCAGTGAAATCGTAGTTGCTGGCGATTTCAATGTCCATAATTCCTCTTGGCTTGCCCATTCGGGTCACACAACTCCGGAGGGCCAATACGCCGAGCTTTTTGCCGCGCATAATGATTTGACGCAACTAGTGAAAGAACCGACTCACATTCCGTGTGTCCAAGGGCAAAACCTAAATATTCTTGATCTTTTTCTAACCTCACACCCTGAAAAGTATGAAGTTGATGTTTTAGCACCTCTTGGTAATTCGGATCATTGTATTGTTTCAGCAGCTTTTTCGTATTCCGCTCTTCGTGTCGCTTCGACCCCAGCCCCAAAGCGGACAATTTTTGTTTACGAAAAGGCACGTTGGGCCGAGCTCAACAACTTTTTCCAGCATTTCAATTGGAAGCTTTGCTTTCTAAATAGCGATATAGATGCTGCGGCTGAAATGATAGAAAATATTATCTTAATTGGAATGAAGTCATTTATTCCAACTAAAGTTATTTCGGATAAACCATCTAATAAAAGTTGGTTTAACCAGACATGCAAGACTGCTGTCAGATCCAAAGAGGAAGCGTTCAAGAAATGGCGTTTAAATAAAAATGCCACCACTGATCTGCTACGCAAACAGACAAGAACCATGTGTGCCAGGGTACTTAGACGTGAAAAGTTTCTGTACGAACAACGTCTTCGTGCCAAAGTTCTTTCTTCTCCCAGGGGAAGTAAGAGCTTTTGGTCATTTGTAAAAAGAGTAAAGGATAACTCCTCATCTATCCCAACTCTTGTTAAAGATGACCAGATATTCACTAACCCGGTTGCCAAAGCTAACCTATTGGCTGAAATGTTTGCAAGGAATTCATCCTTGCCGGAAAGCAATCAACCACTCCCCGTGATCGAAAATGTATCTAATTCCTTGCCTCAGATATTTTTTCGAACACGTGGAGTTAAAAGGGTTCTTGCAAATCTTGACGTAAACAAATCCCCGGGCCCGGATGGCATTTCAGCACTTGTCCCATGTAAGTGCTCTTCGACGCTTGCACGTCCCCTTCGTAATCTTTTCAACCTTGCATACCGTGCAGGGGTTTTCCCAGCGCGTTGGAAGATTGCGAACATCCAGCCCATCCCTAAAAAAGGTGAGGCTAATAACCCTGCTAACTATCGACCGATCGCGATTTGCTCAGCGCTCTCGAAGGTTATGGAGAGTATGGTTAACCACCATCTTGTGAGGTATTTAGAAACTAATGACTTACTTAATGATCGACAGTATGGCTTCCGTAGGAATCGATCTACGGGAGACCTGATGACACTGCTATCCGAAAAGTGGAATCGATCTATTCACAAGCTTGGTGAGAGTAAGGTCGTTGCTCTAGATATCTCCAAGGCCTTTGATAGAGTTTGGCACGGCGCACTCATATCAAAGCTTATCGCTTTTGGTGTTGGTAGTGACTTCTCTCGATTTATATCGAGCTTCCTCAGAGATCGCACTATACGTGTTGTTGTAGATGGGTTCTCATCCGATGAGCATAGGTTAACCGCAGGAGTACCACAGGGCTCTGTCCTTTCCCCCTCCCTTTTTCTTATTTTCATCGACGACCTCTTGGATCGGACTTTGAATCCAATATACTCATTCGCGGATGACAGCAACCTCTGTCATTCATACTCATTCGATCATAGACCAAGTCGTCAAGAAATTGAGGACAAAAGAAGATTGATGGATGAGTCACTCAGCCAGGATTTACTGGCCATTTCTGAATGGGGTCAAGTTAATAGAGTAGATTTTAATGCACGTAAGACCCAGTGCTCCTTGTTGTCTCACAAGAGATTCGCTGATCCAACGGTGTCGTCGATTTTAATGAACGGTGTAGATATTGAGCAATCAGATACTCTTGATGTTCTAGGCATGAAAATACAATGCGATGTTCGTTGGACAAAACATGTATTTGAAGTGTCGAAAGAAGCATTCAAGTGTCTAGGCTTCTTAAACCGGTGTAAGAAATACTTCACTTCCACTGATCTTCTCAATATCTACACTACTTACATCAGACCAAAGATGGAATTCAACTCCCATATATGGTCGGGTGCTCCAGCTTCATCACTGGAGCTACTTGACCGTGTCCAGAGGAGGGCGATGGTGTTGATAGGTGACGGTAGGATATCCAATTCTATTGTTTCCCTTGAACATCGTCGTAATGTGGGTTGTGTGTCCTTGTTCTATCGTTACTTTCACGGTGTTTGTTCTTCGGATATTCGTGATCTTATACCGCCCGTGAGAACGTTTGGTAGAGATACGCGATTTTCCAGGAATTCTCACCCATTTGTTATCAATTGGACAACCGACCGTACCACACATTACAGAATGAATTCGTTCTTCGCCCGCACTATCCGTATGTGGAATCGACTTCCGGCAGATATCTTCCCAGCTAATTATGATATCCAGAAGTTTAAAACAAAGGTCAACAAACACTACTCCCTCCTTCCTCCTTCCAATACCGTACCTTCCTCCCGCCAACACAGTGCGATGCATTTATAGGGGACATCCCCTGAGTGTTGGTTCAGTGAAAAAAAAAAAAAAAAAAAAACCAAATGACCGCAGCTGGAGTCATGAAATTCGGAGTATACATTTCTCTGACTGCGTAGCCACGAAAAATAAAAGGTTTTTTCCAAATTCGTACTTTCAAGGGATACAATGGGTACAGAGGGATAACAATAGTACCAACTAAACGACTACAGCTAGAATGATGAAACTCGGTGTGTACATCCCTCTAATTGCGTAGACACGCAAAATAAACGGATTTTTCCAAATTCGAACTTTTTACTTTTACGGCAAAAATTGATTGAATTATGAAGTTAGGTTATTTTGCACTATGTATGTATGTGAGATAATGGATTTCCGAAATGTGTACTTTTGGATTTAAAATAGAATGGAAATACAACCAACTGTAGCACAAACTATCTACCAATATTTATTTTTTGAATTGACTTATTATAAAATAATTTTTTCAATATTTGTATTTGTTTCGGTTTAGCTATATTAAAAAATACATATTTTCCTGTAATACTACTGCACTTCTACGAAAATCGACAGCCTCTGTGGAATGCAATCCATGGTGGAGGGTATATAAACTTAACGCCATTTTTACTTGTTTTCATTAATGTTGATGTCAACTCAAAGATAACTATTGAAATAACACCATTTCAAAAAATATATATTTTCTAATATAGTTTTTACAGTGGTTCCAACTTCAAAATTCTAGTTTACATATATTCTAACATAAAAATCCTTATTTACAACATCGAAAAATAATTTCTGTGTCAACTTTTTTGATGCGAAATTAAGAATTTTCTGAAAATGTGGTTGTAATCTTCATTTGTGTATACTGATTGTGAACTTGTGTTTTGGGTGTTCCAAAAAATAACCTTTTAAATATAAAGCAAGTAAAAATGTGTTAATTGCGACCGGGACGAAGCTTATATACCCTCCACCTCGGAGTGCATTCCACAGTATTACCAGCAGATTAGAGGCTGTCGACTTTATTTAGAAGAGTGTTACCATAATGGAAAAATTGTGATATTTTTTATGCACAATACGATATTTGTTTACTATTTCAAACTATAAGGCATACTTATGTGCACTCTTTTATATAAATTGTGATGCTTCAATGTTCATTCATTCCCTCAGAGGCTGTAGGTTTTCGTAGAAGTGCAGTAAAATAATTTTATAAAGAAATATAAAATTCTAATTATATTAAACCACGCTATATATCGAAATAATACTTCAAGTCAATTCAATCTTCAAAAAAGCTTAAATACCATAAATATTGGTAGATAATGGTTGCTACAGTTGGTTGTATACCCATCCTATTTAAATCCAAAAAGTTTTGAAAATCCAAATTTTAGAAAAATGTAGTTGTTGTGTTGGAGCATTATGGAGTAGAGATATGGGATAGGTATGTTTGTGGAAAATGCTAGGGAGAGAAAATTAATGGGGGCCAGTCTTACATGTCTTCCCTCTAGGGGTGACTAGGGGGCAGTTTTGAGCGTTTCCTTCATTAAAAAAATTATAAGAAATGAAAAAAATGTGTGGGGACCACCTTAAGGGTTGAAGATAGAGGGTAGGTATGTTCTGAGAAAATATTGGGGCTGAAAAAATATTGGGGGTTGGTCATACATGTGACTCCTCTAGGGTCCTCCTTGGAGCAGTTAGAGTGGTGGGAGCAAATTTGATAAATAAAATAAATAGGGGGTAAGTTTGTTCGGAAAAAATGTTGGGGAGGATAAATTAGTGTAGGTCGGTCTTACATTTAACGCAGCTATGGGCGACTCCAGGGCAGTTTTGGGCTTTACTCTCATAACAAAAATTATAAAAAATAAAAAAATCGTATGGGGACCACCCTAAGGGTTGACGATAGGAGGTAAGTATGTTCAGAGAAAATGTGGGGGTTGAACAAATATTGGGGTCGGTCACACATTTAACTCCACTAGCGGCCTCCTTGAGACAGTAAGATCGGTGGGAACAAATTTTATAAAGAAATTATTTTAGTATGGGAGCCCCCTAACGAGTGGAGATAGGAGGTATGTGTGTTCGAAAAAAATGTTGGGGAGGGAAAATAATTGGGGGTCGGTCTTACATTTAACTCCTCTGGCGATGACTCCGAGGCAGTGTTGGGGCTTTTTGAGTATTTTTACCTCTTTTCCCTCACCTTTGACCACGATGAGGACCCTCGTACACTTCCGATCCTCACAAAATAGGGGGTTCAAGCATATCAAAATCGAAAAGTCGTGCACTATCCCACCCCTAATGTGCATACATGGCAAGCAAAAATGGCTTATAAAATATATTTGTTTTAAACTTCTCACTTTGACATCTATTAAAGACCAGATGACTAGATTGTAATTAGCCCCTATTACACTCATACATAGCCGCTGCTGTTCCCTGTGTTTCCTATGACGCTGAGTACTTGTTTTAGATGAAACATTAAATGTCTGATTTTCGGTGTTTTTACATATCGTCCTTGCACACGTTGAAGGGGAATTTAAACATTTGTTTATTTTTTGGACAGTAATACCTACACATGCCTACTACATACAAATTTTGAGCCCGAGACCTACAAATTTATTTTTTATGTGCATTGATGCACTGATTTATAAAATCGGCAAATTTTTATGGATATTTTTTATATGTGGGCATTTCTCTCTTATGACAAAATATTTGTAACAACAATAACCAACGCCAATAATATGAAAGAATAGATAAAGATCAGATTAATGCAAAATAATTTGTCTTGCTTGCCATTGACCGCTCTAGTTTTTCATGTCGTGTAACATACCAGCAAAAAGAGAGCATACGAAGAAGTGAAAAAGATGCTCATCATGTGATTCGGAAGTAGTGGGATCTTCACCAATGAATTTAACATGGAGTTATGATAGAAAAGACTTAAAAGTTATTTTAAAATGTTGCAAAGGAACCACTTTATCACTAGTTTCCATTTCTGTTTTAAAAAATCAGCCGCTACCGGCGCACAGTAGCGCCCGTAGAGCAAACGAGGTTGCAAAAATCAAAATTTTCATGAGCGCCGATGAAGTTTTGAATAAACCCATGTTATAGGAAACTTTTCAACGATTTCAAATCTGCCACTCTTAATAATATCACATTTTTAGTTTAGAAGATATAGCCGTTCAAAGTTGACCGACTTTCGGTTTTCAAAAAAAAATTTGTTTTTGAATTTGTTGCGATTTCAGGTGTAATATCACGTAAAATAGGTAACGAATATAGGTAGGTAGAAAATAAGTAGCATAAGCCTATATATTGCAAAATAAGGATAATGCCTGGATTACTCTACGACTGAAAGTTGGCGCAACAATTACTGAAACCATTAAACAATTTAAGTAATGAAAACATGGCGTTGAACAATTTTAAATTATTTGAACTGTTTAGAAAGTCAACCACACCAAATATTTTCACGGAAGCTGCTTTAGAAGAACTTTATAGCTTATACGGAAATATTGAGAGAAGCGAAATTATAAAAAATAAATTTTATCTGATATATGCAAATATTAAGGCAAAATGGGTGAAATCTAATAGAACCATTCAGAACTTCAACTCCAAATACGAGGACTGGCTTAATGAAGACACCATCCTGGATATATTGGCAGTAGATAAACCCACCACATCAACCAGAGGAGCAAAAGGAAGGCCAAAAAAAAGTATTGAGGAGTGTTCAATTTTCACAAGGAAGAGGAAACTTGCCGATGCCACCAATGACTTGACCACGAAGCAATTATCGGACGCGCTGTCTATTAAATTTACAAAGGATAGTGAAAGAGTTAGGTCGCAGAAAACCAAATCTGTTGCTGATGCAAGCCCACTGCGACTAAAAAGGATTAAGGAAAGCATTCCCACGCCCACAAGCGCACACATTAAAAAGTATGGATCCGAAGAAGCCTTGGCCTTGTTTATGGACTTAGAACTTTCCAAAGAGAAATATGAGAAACTACGGACATCTTTAACGCGACACGGCGCTGACGTTTTACCCGGATACAAGCATATTACACAAGCCAAAATAAATTCACGACCACTGCATACGGAGTTTACGGAAGTCTCTGCGAAAGCCAATCTGCAGGATCTCATGGGCCATACAGCAAAACGGTTGTTGGAGAGTCTTCCTGAAAATGAGGTGAAAATTCTTCCTGAGAAGTTGACATTGATCAGCTAATGGGGCTGCGATGGATCATCCGGACAAAGCGTTTATAAGCAAAGGATATCTTCCGATGACGCTACAATATCGGACGGAAATATGTTTATGGCATCTGTTGTTCCTTTGCGGCTTAAATCTGATGTTTCCCTACACTGAAAAAATCCATTATTGCCGACCAATAACACTACTCAACAAAATGAAAAAAATTTCATGTACTCCGGATGCGATAATTTTTTCTGTGTAGATAACCTTGACATGAGCTCGAAAAACGCAATAAAAATTTTTTTTTCGTTTGGTTTTTGTTTTATTTTTTTTTTTTTTAAATTTTAAAAATTTTTTTTGGTTAATTTGTTTCGTCCGGCATAACTCGGGAACCACTAGCCCGATTTAATTGAATTAAATTTTAAAAAATTTAAAATTACAATTCCCTTAATCTGTTCATATATTGTTTTCCTATACAAGCAACAGTTTCCAAGTTAAAAATTAATATATAAAGGAAAAAACTTATTTTTTGCCTAAAGATTTAAATTTTTTTTTTTTTTAAAAATCCATAAAAAATCCAAAATGAAAAAAAATGTCAAATCTTATTACTTTTACGTAAAGTCACATAACCTATGAGCAAAATGAGACAAAGATCATGAAAATCGATGCACGCGTTTCGCTTTTATTCGCAATTGAGTAAAGGTATGAATTTCAAAAATTTGCTCGACATATGCACAACTTTGTCTATGGTAAGGTTTTTTCTTTTTTATTACAAAAAAAATTAAAATTTGTTGGGTGACAAAAAGATATGACATATAAAAAACAATTCGATATATGTACAAGAAATTATCCTAAGGATATCAACATTAATTAATTATAAAAAAGTTTAAAAAAAAAATATCTAAACACAAAAATAAAAACCTTCAACTTAAAAATAATTATGTGCTTTTGTCTTTCTTTTATATTGTTGTGGGTCTGTTTCTCTTATCAGGAACCAGATATAGTCCCCCATTATAGCTTCGTTCCAAAATCCTTGGTATCGGTGCTCAATTTCTTTCATTTGCTGATGAAAACGCTCACCATGCTCGTCACTCACATCGCCCAGGTTGTCCGGAAAGAAGTCCAAGTGCGAGTGTAGAAAATGTATCTTAAGCGACATATTTGCTCTAATTTTTTTATAATTTTGGAGTAGTTGTTCGACGATCTCTCTGTAATTTGAGCTTTTGTTGTTTCCAAGAAATCCGGAAACAATTTGCCGAAATGAGTTCCAAGCTGCAGCTTCATTTGGTGATAAAATGTGCTCAAACTGTTGGTCTTGCAACAACTTTTTAATTTGCGGACCGTCGAAAACGCCTTCCTTAATCTTTGCCGATGAAAGGTGAGGAAAAATGGTTTTTAAATAGGCGAACGCTTCGCCATCTTTGTTGATAGCTTTCACGAAGTTTTTTATGAGTCCGAGCTTTATGTGAAGAGGTGGGAGAAAAACATTTTCCTTTTTTATGAGTGGTGTATATTTCACGTTGTCGCTGCCGGGGATGAAGTTAACTCTTTCTGTCCAACTCCTCCTGGTGTAATGATGTTGACGATCGCGGCTGTCCCAAAGGCAGAGAAAACAACAGTACTTTGTGAATCCACCTTGTAATCCACAAAGGATACCGATAACCTTAAGGTCGGCACAAACTTTCCAATCGTGCCTCTCATAGTTAAAGCACTTTAGTAGATTGTCCATGACTTCGTATGTTTCCTTGGTGTCAACGGCATGAGCAATTGGAATCGAAGGTTTCTCGTTGCCGTTGTGCAGTAAAATTGCTTTAAGGCTCTGCTTGTTGCTGTCGATGAAAAGACGCCACTCTCCTGGATCGTAAGAGTACCCGAGTTCACCAAATAATCCGGGAATGTCCTTACAAAAACAGATGTTGTCTTTTTTTGTGTAGTACCTTGCGTATGGTTCATGACGCTTCCTGTAGATTGTTGTCACCACACCAGGAGCCAAGAAACCGAACTGTTGCATGCGCGATGCATGCAACTCTGCATCTTCCTTGGAGAGTTTCAATTCTCTAACCCAATCGTTCAGTTCTGCTTGGGAACATAAGCGTTGACCTCCATGCAATGTATATGTTGACTCGCATTCTGATGTGGTTTCTACTGTCTCCGGATCTGATGTTGGATGTATCGCCTCATTATTAGATGCCCATCTTGAAACGGACGGTTGCGGGTCCACTGGTTCTTCGGAAAATGGCACTGGAAAATTCACTGTTGAAACAGCAGCGTAAGTCCATCGTATATTTTTTCCCACGCCTGTTTTTTTGCTTAGACAGAAGTAGCAATCTGTTACATTGCAAAGCGGAGCTCTCCAAAGCATTGGCATGATGATTCTCGGCTGTCGTCTGAAAGAATTTCAATAATAAGTTATATATGTTCTTGAATTTCGTAATCTACACTTACCTTGAGTCAGCTAGCTGTACGTAGCACCTTGGACATAGAGCACTTGGTGTCCACCGCTCATCTATGTTTGAGACCTTTAAATTGAAGCTCTCTTCAAATGAATCTCTCAATTTAGGTGAAAAACAACGCTTGTTTTTTTCAGAAACGTATTCTCCGCACATGTAACAAAAATTACTTGGATTGGTATTGCATTCAAATCCTCGCGAACGTTTGCTCATTTTAACTATCGCGTTCGTCGACACTTGTTGAATGAGTAAAATCGATCAATGAAGACCTATTTATACTGTGTATTGTTTAGTATTTTACTGACAGGTACTTATAAATGGGTGTATATTTTTTTACGGTGGCTACATACCTGTTTCACCATGTGTGAGTCTTAAATTTTCCGAATAATGACCACCCTTAAATGTGGGTTGCATTTCTGTAAAAAAATCATACAGGTAGCCAACGGAAAACCCAAATAATTAAAAAAGTCCCCTTTCCTTTTTTCCCTTTTAATTGTTCACGCACATTTATTAGCGTTTATTACTTTGCTTACGCAATCATAAAAATTAAATAACCCTTTGTTTATTCCGTTTTGTTAATTCTGAGAATCAAAAAAAGAAAAAACCTTACCATAGACAAAGTTGTGCATATGTCGAGCAAATTTTTGAAATTCATACCTTTACTCAATTGCGAATAAAAGCGAAACGCGTGCATCGATTTTCATGATCTTTGTCTCATTTTGCTCATAGGTTATGTGACTTTACGTAAAAGTAATAAGATTTGACATTTTTTTTCATTTTGGATTTTTTATGGATTTAAAAAAAAAATTTTAAATCTTTAGGCAAAAAATAAGTTTTTTCCTTTATATATTAATTTTTAACTTGGAAACTGTTGCTTGTATAGGAAAACAATATATGAACAGATTAAGGGAATTGTAATTTTAAATTTTTTAAATTTTTTAGGCAAAAAATAAGTTTTTTCCTTTATATATTAATTTTTAACTTGGAAACTGTTGCTTGTATAGGAAAACAATATATGAACAGATTAAGGGAATTGTAATTTTAAATTTTTTAAAATTTAATTCAATTAAATCGGGCTAGTGGTTCCCGAGTTATGCCGGACGAAACAAATTAACCAAAAAAAATTTTTAAAATTTAAAAAAAAAAAATAAAACAAAAACCAAACGAAAAAAAATTTTTATTGCGTTTTTCGAGCTCATGTCAAGGTTATCTACACAGAAAAAATTATCGCATCCCGAGTACATTTTGACTGTTGACTAGTGTAATGTTTCAGTTTGCAAGGGAATCGGCAGAACTAATAAGGACCACGGTGAAGGACATTGAAGAACAAATAAGCAAGATTAAGCCTACAAAGCTGCAAATTGGAGAAGGAAAATATATTGAATGCAATTACGAGTTCCATCTGACCATGGTTGACGGAAAAGTCGTAAACGAACTGACAGGAACAACCTCAACAATGTCATGCCCGATTTGCAAAAAGAGTCAGAGGAACTTTGGTAATTTAAACGATTCTACAAATAAGGAGAATTACGAATATGGAATGTCACCATTGCACGCAAGGATAAGGTGTATGGAATTCTTGCTAAAACTGGAGTATACCCTACCACAAGAGGAGGAAAACTTCGATGAAAATACATCAATAAAGGATAAGGAAAAGATCAGAAAGTAGCAAATACAGGATGCTTTTTTTAAACAAGTTGGACTAAAAGCAGACTGTCCCAAGCACGGATACGGTAACTCAAACGATTGAAACACTTCTAGGAGATTTTTTGAAAATGATGAGGCAATAACTAGAATCACTGGAATTGACAATCAAATCGTGAAAAGATTGGGAACGATCTTAGATGTTTTAAACTGCAAAGAAAATGTCAATTCTACAAAATATGGAGAATATGCGTCGAAAACTGCATCTCTTTTAGCAGAAATGTATCCACAGAAGAAGTTGACCCCGACCGTCCATAAAATATTGGCGCATGGCAAAGATATAATTGAGTACCAGTCTTTGCCAATTGGAGAGCTTTCTGAAGATGCACAGGAGTCTCTTAACAAATTTTATAAAAAATATAGATTGCAGAACACATTCAAAGCATCAAGGGTAAGGCAAAATGAGGACCTCTTCAACATGTTGGCAGCATCTTCCGATCCACTTATTTCTTCCCTGCGGCATGTGAAGTCAAGAATAGAGTTAGAAAATAATTATAGTTTAGAAATTAGTCTTTTAGATATACCTTCTCTTACGAACTGTGATGAATAGTTTACAGAAAATTGAAAAAATAAATTAAAAAAAATATTTTTTTTTTAATTTGTTGGGTAAAAATTTAAAACATAAAACCCTAAAGAAAAAAATAAAAACAATCTAAAAATGTAAAAATAATTTTTTTTAGTTACCATAAAATTAATTTTTCTACTAATTTTAACTTTGATAACCCATAATTAGGCCCCTACAGAGCGTAGCACCCTTTCCAAATCATTTCATAGGCTGAACAGTTATCTATCATATGCTGTTTAAACTGTTCAATTATCTTATTCGGTTCAAAAGATATGATTTTTGCAACGAAAAAACTCAAATGGCGCCACTGTGCGGCGTAGAACAGCGGACCTTCTGTTAGCTACCACGGCACTCTAACCATCTCAGCTATTCTCTGTTGACAGTGTTAAATAACTAAAGCAAAAGATTTTATTCTTTAGAATTGACAATAAGAAACTTAACAAAATATTTATTTAGTATGCATTAATATAACGCAAATTAATCCTAAATTTAAATAGCATTAAATAAATACTAATAATTAGTAAAAACTAAAATATTTGAAGTACTTTAATAAAGCAATAAATTTGTATTTTTTAACCAAAAATTTTAAATTGTTAAAATTATACAAAATTAAACATTGTTTATGCATAAAAGTTATAAAAAAAAGTAAGCAAAGGCTAAAGTCGGACGGGGCCGACTATATAATACCCTACACCACTCCCTGCATATATACATCGCTATGATTACTAAACCCAGGTATTCCATGGGAGCAATTTTATGTAGTTCACATAAATTATACAGTTACTATCAATTCATAATAATAAAGTAATTGATCCAATTTTCCAGCAGATATTCCGAGAAAGGTAAATATAACATGATATGGAAAAATTGATCAAGATCCATAGGTTTTTTAGTTGGATTTTTAGATGTTGTGCCAATTTTAAAGAAAATCGGGTACAATATGTGGTTTCTAAAGCGGAAAAGTGAAATCGGAAGCGACATTTGTATGAGGGCTATATCTAAATCTGAACCGATCTTACCCACTTTTAGCATAGGTGTTTCTAGTTCGATTATAAAATGTTGTGTCAATTTTAAAGAAAATCGGGTACAATATGTGGTTTCTAAAGCGGAAAAAGTGAAATCGGGAGCGACATTTGTATGGGGCTATATCTAAATCTGAACCGATCTTACCCACTTTTAGCATAGGTGTTTCTAGTTCTATTATAAAATGTTGTGCCAAGTTTAAAGAAAATCGGGTACAATATGTGGTTTCTAAAGCGGAAAAAGTGAAATCGGGAGCCACATTTGTATGGGGGCTATATCTAAATCTGAACCGATCTTACCCACTTTCAGCATAAGTGTTTCTAGTTCGATTATAAAATATAGTGCAAATTTTAAAGAAAATCAGGTACAATATGTGGATTCTAGAGCGAAAAAGTCAAATCGGGAGCGACATTTGTATGGATGCTATATCTTAATCTGAACCGATCTTATCCACTTTCACCATAGGTGTTTCTAGTTCGATTATAAAATGTTGTGCCAATTTTAAAGAAAATCGGGTACAATATGCGGTTTCTGGAGCGGAAAAAGTGAAATCGGGAGCGACATTTGTATGGGGCTATATCTAAATATGAACCGATTTCCTCCAAAACGATGGTCCTTGGTCAGAAAAAATAACTTCGACCAAGTTTCATGACAATCGGACAACAATTGCGATCTGTAGAGTGCGAACAAGCTTAGATGGACAGCAGACGGACGGACGGACAGACAGACATCGTTAAATCGTCTCAGCTGGTGGTTCTAAGCCGATCGGTATACTTAAAGGTGGGTCTAGCTCGATTATTTCCTGGCGTTGCAAACATTTGGCGCGAAACTAACTTATATAGGGTGTTTTTATTGAGGAATAGAACTTCGAATTGAAATAAAACACAAGAAAATCGTTTTAATGTCCATCAATTTGGCTTTATTGGAAGGATAATTTTATGCCATTAATTTTTAAATATGATTTCGGGCATGTGGCCGCCGCGGCTGGCTCGAATATAGCCAATTCTACAGGTCCAATTTTCAACCACTTTCTCCAATTGCTGTGCACGGTGGCGAATCGATTCATTCGGGTCCTCTTCAACACTTTGCTCTACAGCGGCAATTGTTTCTTCGGTGCGCACTGTTCGACGTCTCTGCGGATGCGTATTATCACACAGAGTAAACGTAGTGCGAAAACGATCCATGGTTAACCGAATTAATTGCTCTGATGGACGATTATGTCGACCATAAAATGGACGGAGCTTGCGGTGAACTTCGCGAACTGAACCATTACTTTCGAAATAAATTTGCACGATTTGCAAGCGTTGTTCTTTTGTCAACCTGTTCATGATGAAATGGCAAACCAAACTAAATATTAATCACTTGACAGCTGACAAAATGGCCGCCAGTTAAAAAAGTGATGCCAACTTAAAGTTCTATACCCCAATAAAAAACACCCTTTAATACCCTAGCCCACGAAGTGGTGTAGGGTATAACAAAAAATGTTTTTTTTCCCGAGACACGATTCGAACCCGAGAACTTCTGGGTGCAAACCGGACACATCAGCTCTGTGACACCATACTAAAAAATCGTTCCCATTCACTTGTGAAGATGCCATTCATAAAATGCCAAAGGATATTAACATATTATTGACTATTTTGGAAGTTGTTTAAAAGAATGACTCATATTTGGAAAATTTGAACCTAATAAACCGTATCTTTCGGAAGCTTTAAACAGACAGACTGGCATGGCTTGATTGTATTAGAATTTTACCACGACCCAGTTAATACTGACATACTTAAAGGGGTATTCGATGAATATTTAATGTTGCACTTCTATGGTGAAGAGTATAAACAAGTAAAAAGACGTTGAGTTCGGCCGGGCCGAATTTTATATACCCTCCACCACGGAGTGCAGTTCACAGTATTACCGGCTGATTAGAGGCTGCCAACTCTACGTATAAGTTCACTACCATATTAGGAAAATTGTGATATTTTTAAGCACATCACAATATTTGTTTTATAATAATATTAATATTATTATTATATATATTAGTAGTCCTCTACTATATAAATTTACAACTTCAAGAGTAAACACAAAATGAACGTGAGGCTGCAATCTTCAAAAGTATGCCCTAATTATCAGGTGCATTGCCAGTCGTTATTAGATAGAAACAATTTCCCTTAGGGTCGATTTTCCAATTTGCAATTTCTTGATTCCTGCTACAGCCCAAAGGTACGTACAATTTTGATAGGGAATGTACACAATTATTTTCACGAGTAAACCTACAGCCGTTTGCTTGATATCAGTTTTATTTTTTTTTACTTTGACCCTAAAAGCACGGATTTGGGAAAAGTCCTATTACTTTCTGATTCTAGCTACAGCGGCTTGATTGGTGCCAAATTGAATACCATTTAGATCGAAAGATCTCTTCATTTTTCGCGTCTACGTAGTCAGAGCAATTTACAAAGCAAATTTTACTATTTTGGTTGGTACCATTTTTATCCCCATTCACCCTATTTTTCGCCTAAAAGTACAAATTTCGAAAAATTACTTTATGTTTCGCTTCTATACAGTCAGTTAGGGACCACTTTTAATCTGCAACCATAAGACATAAGAGAAAATTTGAACCTCCTATCTCTAAACAGACAGACAGACGGAAATGACTAGATCGTCTTAGAATTTTATCACGACCCATACTATATTTACTTTATGGAGTCCCGATGAATATGTCAAGGTGTCAAGGTACAAACGGAATGACAAAATGATTATAGCCCCATTCTTAGGTGGAAGGTAAAAAAATATAAATATATAGTTCGGCCGATTTTTCAACAACAATTCAAAAAACACTAGAAACAAGTAAGGAAAGGCTAAAGTCGGGCGGGGACGACTATTTAATACCCTACACCACTCTCGCTTTGATTACTAACCCCAGGTATTTCATGGGAGCAATTTTATGTAGTTCATATAAAATAAAACTATAACGTCATCTTCAGTCAAATTTAATGAATATGGTAAATAATAAAGTAATTGATCCAATTTTCCAGCAGATATTCCGAGTAAAGTAAATATAAATGGACAAATTGATCAAGATCCAAAGACAAATACAAATTATACAGCGGTAATAGGATAAATCGGACGGACATTTGAAGGAGGCCTATAACAACACTTGAGGCCTGTGCCAAAACATGCGCCTATATATTTCTCATTCACGGTAGATATTCCTAGTTGAAACATAGAATAATGTGCAAAATTTGATGAAGATCCGATGTAAGATGTAGTTTCTAGAGCTGTAATAGAGAAGAATGGGCCCCATTTGGGTTATACCAAAGTATGGACATATGGTCATCTCCCAAACAAGTAAGGAAAGCCTAAAGTCGGACGGAGCCGACTATATGATACACCCCACTTTCTATCTCACTACAATTCAATTCGGTAAAAAAGCGAAATCGGGAAGGATTTTTGAATTATGTAAATGTATGTGTTTGACAAAAAATGTTAAATCGGGAAGGACATTTGTATGGGGGTATATTGAAACCTGTAATTATGTGACCCCCTTTCACCATGTATGTTTATTGGTGAAATATAATAGGTAAAGTTTGGCCAAAATCGGTTAAGCATTCGGAAGCAACATTTGTATTGGGGCTATATCTTAATCTGAACCGATCTTACCCACTTTCACCATAGGTGTTTCTAGTTCGATTAAAAAATGTTGTGCCAATTTTAAAGAAAATCGGGTACAATATGTGGTTTCTAGAGCGGAAAAAGTCAAATCGGGAGCGATATTTGTATGGGGGCTATATCTAAATCTGAACCGATCTTACCCACTTTCAGCATAGGTATTTCTAGTTCAATTATAAAATGTTGTGCCAATTTTAAAGAAAATCGGGTACAATATGTGGTTTCTAGAGCGGAAAAAGTCAAATCGGGAGCGATATTTGTATGGGGGCTATATCTAAATCTGAACCGATCTTACCCACTTTCAGCATAGGTATTTCTAGTTCAATTATAAAATGTTGTGCCAATTTTAAAGAAAATCGGGTACAATATGTGGTTTCTAGAGCGGAAAAAGTCAAATCGGGAGCGATATTTGTATGGGGGCTATATCTAAATCTGAATCGATTTCCTCCAAATTCAATACCGATCGTCCTTGTCCAGAAAAAATAACTTCTGCCAAATTTCATGATAATCGGACCACAATTGCGACCTGTAGAGTGCGAACAAGCTTAGATGGACAGCAGACGGGCAGACGGACGGACAGACAGACATCGGTAAATCGATTCAGCTGGTGATTCTAAGCCGATCCGTATACTTAAAGGTGGGTATAGCTCGATTATTTTTTGGTGTTACAAACATAACTTATAATACCCTAGTCCACGAAGTGGTGTAGGGTATAAAAACTGTATTTTCTATTGAACTTTAATCTTGTGTAAATTTTGGGAAAAGTGTCCAAATCTGACGGAGATTCATTTGTCTGAGGATTCTATCCAAATTTCATTTTCAACAGCTTTCATCTCTCTTTCGGAAGTTAGAAAAAAACTATGCCGAAAAAATGGTTATAGCGAACATTCGTCCTGTAGACAACTCAGCTCAGTAATTCTAAGCCGATTGGTAGTACCCTATTATACAGACCTTGATGTAGATTTTGAAGAAAGTATCACAACTAAATATCATTTAAACGCAACTGTCACTGTAAATAAGTAAGTACGAGTAGTAAGTAGGGTGCTGTCAAAATCGATCAAAACATTGTTCAAACATGATCCGCCGCACGGAGAGAAGAACACAAAGTGCTTATTAAGTGATTACATCCGGAAGGTGTCAATCACTTGGGGATTTTGTTTGTTTTACCACTCCCACTCCTACGCAGCTCTCTCTCTCTCTCTGTGAAATGGCCGAAGAAAAACGTAGTCCTCTTGAAAGCAGCACGTTGCACGTTGTACGTTGTGTAAATGAGGCTACTTAAGATTGTGGGTCTGTGTGAAATTTGATCGATACTTCATGCTTCAGCTAAACCATCACTGTGTCGTCAATGCCAAGGAGTATAAGAACTATTTACGTTGAGATCTTAATTAGGGCCTCCTTGCCACAGCACATCATCACGCTAGCGCAGAAAGGGACACTGTACTACTGAATACAAGGGAGTGCAGGAGGCCGGACTAGCTGGCTGGCTGGATAGAGTGTTGACAGTTGTACAAGTCGTTTGGAGGAGTTGTTGTTGTCATTCGTGGAGTTGTGACGTGGAACACGGAATATGTAAATGTTTCATTTGTACTCGTTACATGGTACATGCTACAGATGAAGGCAATGTGCAGCATTGGGAGTAGGTACCTATGGGCTGCTGTCAACATTTGTGATGTGAAGTTTGAGTACGTTTGGATGTCTGGATGTCTGCTGGAACGTTGTAACATGGCAAATTAGCCTGACACACATTGTCAGCTGTGTTGACACCATCTCCCTCCCTCTTATCCTCCTCATCGGCATCGTCATCCAACACACATCACTAGCAACGCCAACGCCGCTGACATCGACACCGGCCCCGATACATTCAATTTGGTGTGTAAGTGATGATCACTGCTTGGCTCCGCGCACTTCACAGTGGGCGATTTTAATCATCTTCATCTTCATGCAAATGCATTTATTTGGCAAGTATGTGGTTTACCAGGCACCGCTATTTTTTGTAAATTGTTCATTTTCGCAGGATATATGGCTAAAATGATTTACATGAATGACATTTTTGTTCTCTTAATTTCTCGTGATCTATCCAAAGTATCCGGCTGCAGAGATACAAGCCGACAAGCCGCCGCCGCCGCATGTTTCTGCACGAGCCGCGCCGCCGCTGATTTCATCGGCTCAAATCGACTTCAACCACGCCGCCGATTTCATCGACTCATATCGCCTTCATCCACGCCGCCGTGATTTGACGGAGTTCTAACTCAGTCAAATCTTACTACCAAAATAGACAACCCACTTAAAATTATAAAAGAAAATATAAATGTCAACTTAGACAACCTACTGCTGTGAAATATATTGATCTTTCTTTCAATTATATAAGTCAATTCCAGTACGTGTGGCCATGTGTATTTATAGGAACACAATATCTATTGCGCTTCTTTAGTGTGTCAAAGTAGGTAGAGTATTATCATTCTTTGTAAGGATTATGATATTCAAGAACGTCTGGTCAAATATGCCTCACATGAAAAGCTGTAATTGCAAAAATATTTATTAAATTTATCCATATTATACATTTTGGGAATGGATTCCTTCTCCCAAAAAGTAATTGTATGGGTTAACAATTAGGATATCCAACCGATTAAATTTTATTCGACTAATCGAATAATTTTTGTCAAATATTTGTTCGAATAATAAAAAATCATGATTTTCGAATACGAATAAATTTTCCCAAATAATCGATTAATCGATATTATAAGTTTTGCCTTAAATAGCAAAAACTGGCCAATAGCTCGGAATCATTTAAAATTTAAAGAATAGTAATTTCATAGAATAGTAAATTCGTAGAAAAATTGAGGTTAACACCGTGATAATAAAGTCAGTTCTGTCATAAATCATATGATCCATATTCGAAAAAAGTCAATGGATAACTTCTGATATTATGCTCATTTAAGAAAATTGTTCCTTCCATTTTCAAATAAATAGGGGTATTCGAATGACAGAACGAGTCGGCAAATCAGCCGAAAGCCGCCGACCCATTTTGAACAGCGCCACCGCCGCCGATAGTTATGCTTCGGCTTGTAACTCTGTCTGGCTGATTTTTTGTATGTGTATTAAGAACCAACGTCGCTTGTAACATATATGGGCATCTCCCAAAAAAGGTCTACCAAAAAAAAAACTGAAATCAGACCACACTAATAGCTTTTAACTTTATTTTTTTCTTTATTTCCCAACTTTGTTTATTATGAAACTTGAAGTTAACTTGTTCTCTTTGTTTTTGTTCAAAATTGAAATGTTATAACGAAAATTACTAATGTTTTTTACTACGAGTGGAAATTTTTGTCCCGTCCGTTTTGTAGCGTCAGTATTTCTGCTGTACCTAATTAAAAAAAATTAAGAGATAATTCTCATATTTCATAAATCTACGAACAAAATATATCCTCTGACCTGCATTTACATGTATATATGGAAAAAGAAAGTTCTCAAAAAAATCGCTGAACTTTTTATATTTCTATAAGACCTTCAAAAGTACTTCCGTTTTTTGTCGCGTCCGTTTCCATTTAAAATTGTTTATAATTTCGTACTAATTTGTACTAAATCCTGACGATATATTTTTAAATTGTATTACTCTTTAAGGCTGATCGACTTTTTAGTTTTTTTCTTGTCTTTGGCGTAGTTTAAGGCGTGCGAATGTCGCGTCCGGGCCACTGGGAGATGCCCAATTGTATGTAGTCAGAGGCGAAAAAAGACTGAGATTGTTGCAAAAATACAATATTCGCTGTTGCACTTGCATTTATTTCAACTTTCTCTATCTGGGTTTCTGTATAATCTCTATTTAATCAGCAATGATATGCCAAATATGATGGAATTTGATAACACGATATACCCTAAATCTAGAAAACTGTATTAAACACGTCTAAAATAAGAGTGAATAAATGTGGTCTTTAGAAAAAACCCGCGTAATTTTCTATCATATGGAGATATATAGGATGTTTTTTATTGAGGTATAGAACTTCGAATTGAAATAAAACACAAGAAAATCGTTTATTTTATGCCATTAATGTTTAAATATGATTTCGGGCATGTGGCCGCCGCTGCTGGCTCGAATATAGCCAGCATATGGGGCCGTATGTTGTCAATAACGCCACGAATGTTGGCTTCCAAGTCCCCTAACGTTTCTGGTTTGTTGGCGTAGACGAGCGACTTCACATATCCCCAAAGAAAATAATCCAATGGTGTCAAATCACACGATCTTGGTGGCCAATTGACAGGTCCATTCCGCGAAATTATGCGGTTAACCGAATTAATTGCTTTGATGGACAATTATGTCGACCATAAAATGGACGGAGCTTGCGGTGAACTTCGCGAACTGAACCATTACTTTCGAAATAAATTTGCACGATTTGCAAGCGTTGTTCTTTTGTCAACCTGTTCATGATGAAATGGCAAACCAAACTAAATATTAATCACTTGACAGCTGACAAAATGGCCGCCAGTTAAAAAAGTGATGCCAACTTAAAGTTCTACACCCCAATAAAAAACACCCTTTATTTTTTTATATATTTTTTTAATATAAAACAAATGAGCGTTGGCACGGCAGCACGTACACATACTTACACATGCAACTCAATGAGATGTTTCTAAGATGGCATTGGTACTTTATTACTTGGTGCGATTTTTTAAACGCAAATTCGGCAAGTGAGTTGTGCTTCTCGTTCGTTTGTGAGAATCATCTCCTTATAGAGGCCGGGTTTGATGTTGAAAAGTCGCTGCGAAGCCACTTGAAAAGACTTTTGACATGGTCGAAATCATGCTCGTGGTAGTCTGCAGCCAAGTAATAAATGTCACCATGTCATTTGTAAATAAATTTGCATTCTATGAAATATAGATGCAAAATGGTCTTGAGCCAGGACAATATCCCAGTTCAAATCAAATATTGATTACAGACCAAAAAAAAATACAAACGAAAAAACTAAAACAAATGAGCGTTGGCACAACAGAAGTATTGCTGGGTAACTATACCTGCATATACACTAGACCGGTCCTTATTTATATGGACAAATTTATTTTCTCAAATATCATTCCCAAAAAGCATAAAAAAATTTGACAACGATTGGATAATTTTTAGCCGTGCCCCAAGCACCTTTTTGTTTTTATTATGAGAAATAAGGCAAAAATATATATTTTTTTTATTTTATTTACATTTATTTGAAAATTAAGAATAAACTTAAATATTTTTATTAATTTCATACTCATAGTAACATTAATATTATTTTAATTTAATAGTGAAGTCTTTTTAAAAGTGGGATAATTCATGTTATATTCTTTAACCACCTGAAAAAGGAATTGTTTCTCCTCTTCGTTGTGGGTTAATTTATTATTATAATCTGTAATGAATTTGGCGCCTCTTTCAGCTGCATCATTCACTACAGATAGGTTTTTACAATTTTGTGATCCGTGAGCGTAGTCAAATCTTTCATTCCAATCCGATGGATCGACTTGCAAAAATTCTTTTGAAATTTCTAAGCGATCAAAGAATGCGTGTGTATTGGAATTTACAAAATCGCTTAAATCTTTTTGCGCAAATGTGCCGATATTTGTTGGATTAGTTATTATTCGCTTGCATTTTTCTGTATTTGCTTCAACATTAATTGCCTGAACCATTTTTTTTTTAATTGCAACACTTACATTAGGATCGAAGAATGAAAGACCGACTGCTTCTTCCGACTAATACCACAAATGATTGCTGATTTTTTGTAGCAAAGCAAGAGCTATATCCCTTTCAGGATAAGCCATAATATTTTTATTTAAATTTAAGTCTTGATTTGGTGCTTCAATTGCTTTAGTGCATCCAAACCAGGCTTTTACATAAATACGAACTACGAACAGACAGACACTACGTATACCGTTTAACTCTTGGTTGGTCATATTGAATTCATTACGAAACAAATACATTTTAAGTGCATAAATACATTTTGACATCCATCGAGCATGAGAAGTTGCACCAGGTATACGAAAGGTGTTAAAATTCGGCACCGTACCACCAAGAAAAGTGACAACTAATTGCAATAATTCTTTGTAGTCGCATCTGCTATGAGCTTGTTTTAAGTTATCTAGACAGTAATTTAAAATTGTTCCACGTTCTTCAGCAGTCAATACTGTAATAATGTGTTCATCTTCTAAACAACTCTTGTAATTTAATTTGTCAATATTAATCCAGTATTTGCTAAAGCGATTAAAAATTAGCACTTCTGGACCGGCTGTAGTAGCCAATCTAATTTCAAACACTTTACGGATCAACAACTCGTAAATATGGTGTCTGCAGGGAAAATATAATAAATCGCGACCTAGTTTTCCTTCAAGCAGAGCAGCAGCACCGCTTTGAACTCCTGTATTATGAGCAGTTGTGTCGAAGCAGATTATTTGAACTAGATCAAGCATTTCATATTCATTTATTGAATTAAACACGGCATCTGATATTTCTTTTCCACTCGAAGATTTTAACTTTGGAATGCCAAGTAGTTTATCGATACCTTGAGATGAGACTATGATTGGCAAGCGGTCAACTTTTTCCCTGCCACTAATTTCTGGTAACATTGTACCATCCCAGTGCAAAACAAAACTACGTGGAATCTGGAAATAAAAACTCAAGTTTCTTAATTTATACTCAAAACATAAAAAAAGAAGCATAGGGAAAACCCACATTACAGTACTTACATCAAAGTTTGCTGCAATGTTTTGTGCTGTTGTTGCACGATGCTTCTGACGCATTCGACGAATTGATTATCTATTTAGTATAAGATCTTCGATATCATAGCCCAACGCGTCAGCAGTTGCGCTTAGGATATGAACTGCAGCACCATCAGTGATTTTCCACTTATCCAAAGTTGAAAGCAGTCTTGGTGTAAAAAAAATTGTTTTACCTCTGGAGATACCTGATGTACCTGGATTTGGATTTGATACAGATGTTGATGTTGATGCTACAACTTCAATATCGTTTTCGTCGTCAATGTCAATCATACCTGTTTTACAACAATAATTCTGATTTGCTTAAAAGATAGAATATTTAATTGTATACCTCTTTGAATCTGTTGTTCATATAACTCTTTTCGTTCATCTTCTTTTATTCGACGCTGGTTTTCTTGTTCTTTCTGGACTGCCTTTCGCTTTTCTTTCTGCATTACAATTTTATCCGTTCCTAGCATACAACCTGGTCTTCCTTTTTCTCGTTGCTTTTTTAAGAACTCTTTGTCTTCTTGTATTTTAATTAATTCAAACGCGTTTGCATGTGCGATATCGAATAAATCATCTAATTTATCTTGAAATTCAGTTTCTTTCCTGTTTTGACATTCTGTTTTTCGACCATGATGCTTTGTAATATCTCTCCACTTGTTGTATAATTATTCCAGCTTCTCAATGCAGTGTTTTTCATGTTGTGTTGGAATTCGTGCTTTTTGCCAAAACGTGCTGACCTCAGCAACAACTAATCTAGAACTTTCTCTTAAATTTAAGCCAACTATTCTTAAATTATAAAATAAAACTTGTAGCACTTGTTTTCTTCCTGGTAATTTAGCTCCAGTAATTTGGTGGTCCATTACGCCAATTAACATAATGTCATCATCCGATCGAAGTCTTTTGGTTGTCATCGCTTTAGATTTTTAATTTTAAAATGTATTTGTTCGTTTTGGATTTTCTATGAATTTAAAAAATAAAAAATATTAATAATTTAAGCAAAAAATATTTATTTTCTTCATACATTTATTTTTACCGGCTAAACTGTTGATTATATAGAAAAAAAGCTATATATACACATTTTAAAGGAATTGTAATTCTTAATTATTTTTCAATTTATTTAAACAAAATCGGACTAGTGGTTCTCGGGTTATGTCAAAAAAAGAGCACCAAAGGTGATAATTTCCCCTATATGATAGTAACTAACTTTAATGACAAACAATTGTTGGCGGGGGCACGCCTAAAAATTGTCCAATCAAGCTCAAATTTTTTTTGTGTATTTTTAGGTTCAAATAGAGAAGTTTTAGCGCTTGCCGTCATACGAATTCGAAAAAAAAAGAAATAAGGACCGGTCTAATAAACACATACTTACACATGCAACTCAATGAGATGTCTGTAAGATAGCATGTGTACTTTATTACTTCATGCGATTATTTAAATGCAAATTCGGCAAGTGAGTTGCGCTTCTCGTTCATTTGTGAGAATCATCTCCCTATAGAGGCCGGGTTTGATGTCGAAAAGTCGCTGCGGAGCCACTTGAAAAGACTTTTGACATGGTCGAAATCATGATCGTGCTAGTCTGCAGCCACGTAATAAATGTCACCATGCCATTTGTAAATAAATTTGCATTCTATTAAATAAAGAAGCAAAATGGTCTTGAGCCGGGACAATATCCCAGTTCAAATCAAATAAACATAATATTTTTATTATTTCAAACCACGCTTATAAGGCAAGGCTACCAATATGTTGACACTATATATATCGAAATAATACTTGAAGTCAACTCAAAAATATATAATATTCTTATATTTATATTTTCAAAAAAGCTTAAATACCATAAATATTGGTAGATAGTTTGTGCTACAGTTGGTTGTATTTCCATTCTATTTTAAATCCGAAAGTTCACATTTTGAAAATCCATTATCCCACGTACATAGTGCAAAATAACCTAACTTCATGATTCAACCAATTTTTGCCGTAAAAGTAAAAAGTACGAATTTGGAAAAATCTTTTTATTTTGCGTGTCTATGACGATTTTCGAAAATTTCGTTTATTTTACGTGTCTATGCAATGAGGAATGTAAACACCGAATTTCACTATTCTAGGTGCAACCGTTTGATTGGTACCATTTTTATCCCTTTATTCCCATTTTACTCCTTAAAGGTACGAATTTTGAAAAAATATTTTTTATATTATGAATTTACCCAATTAGAGGAATGTACACACCGAATATCGTGTTTCTAGCTGTTATCGTTTAATATGTACAATTTTTATCCCTTTTTGCCCCTACGAAAAAAATCAAAAATACAAGCAGACATATTGAAAAAATATGCTTAAATACTCTAAAATATTAAGGGTTATTATGGGTATTTTAGTCCTTGTGAGGGACCCTTTGGGCCGATTTCGCCCAGTTTCAATCCCAACCGATCTACGACTTTAAGACGTATTTATGGAAAATTTGGATCAGTTTCTATGGGAGTATTTTGATTTTCCATATATTGCAATGCAGTATCTGGTCGCGTGTTAATTGTCTTACATGTGATATTGAATTGAGACATTGAATTGTGAGATATTGTGGATATAAGCCACAAAATCGCTTTGGAGTATCGCTTGGTACGGAACAACAATTGATTGAAACGGAAGTATCAATTCCGCCAACATTAAAAAACGTAATATTTCTGAGTGTGAATTATTTCCAAATATTTGAAAAAATCTACCACTGTGCACTAGAGCGCTGGCAGAGTTGCATTTGCCATCCATCGTCGACGCACAGTGGGGCCTTTTGACTTTTTTCGTTGCAAAAATCATGACTTCTGAAATAGGGATCATAATTACAAAAGTAAAATTTTGTTGTAAAGAAGCCTTGATAGGCTTTAAAATGAGACCACGAATATCATCCTATACTTACTGGGAGCTTTAAAATCAGACGTTGAATATGGATTTTCTTTCTTTTCAAAAACATTATATATCGTGTTATTTTACATTTACTTTTTTGTTACCAAACTAATCATTTTACATCTGTATGAAGTCCTATCTGTATGAAGTTCCAAAACGAGACAAACATTTTTATAATAAAGGGTGATTTTTTAAGAGCTTGATAACTTTTTTTTAAAAAAAAACGCATAAAATTTGCAAAATCTCATCGGTTCTTTATTTGAAACGTTAGATTGGTCCATGACATTTACTTTTTGAAGATAATTTCATTTAAATGTTGACCGCGGCTGCGTCTTAGGTGGTCCATCCGCTTAGTCCAATTTTGGCATTTCCACGTTTTTGAGTAACAGAGACCCAATTGGTGCGAACGGCGACGAATCGAAAATTGGTGGTCATCATTAACACTGGCCGATACAGCTGCGATATTTTCTTCAGTTCGCACTCTACGTAAGCGTGTTGGTGGTTTAATGTCCAACAATGTAAATTTGGTGCGAAATTTAGTCACAATAGCCCGAATAGCCGCTTCAGTGGGTCGATTAAACTGACCATAAAATGGAAGCGCGCAATGAACTTTCTTAACAGAGCACGCATTTTGATAATAAAATTCAATAATTTGCAAGCGTTGTTCGTTTGTAAGACGATTCATGATGAAATGTCAAAGCATACTGAGCATCTTTCTCTTTGACACCATGTCTGAAATCCCACGTGATCTGTCAAATACTAATGCATGAAAATCCTAACCTCAAAAAAATCACTCTTTATCTCTAATAGTGGATGGATTTACATAAAATTTCAGGACTCTCAGTGTCGTAGAAATTAATATATTTGCTAATTGATTTTAATTTCGTATGGGATGTACCACGCCCCTTTTCCAATTTCGACAATTTTTTGTACAACTGTCCAAATTAATACCCAATAAACTCTCACAAAATTTCAAGACTCTGATGGTCATAGTACTCCAAATATGTTACTTTTTAAAATGCGAAAAAAATAAATTTGTGTTGGAGGTGTCACACTTTTAGTGTAATAACATGCGGCAGCCAACTTTAATTGAATATGGCAGAGTACTATGTACTAAATCACCTAAAAGTAATGTCTTCCAAAACTTATCAAAACATTTTTAGTTCTATTCCACCAAAGTTGAAAAACGATCAAAATATAGTGTTTTTTACTACCGCGTTTTTTGGTTATCTACGCCTCGGAAACCACCAATTCATTTAACGTACCTTTCAAACGAGACCAAAGACGTAAAAATTGGGTAGATAGTTTCTCTGTAGCTCAATTATGAATCTTACAATTTTTTTCACTTTCTTCTTGAGATCTGAAGAAATGAATCAACTTTGAGCGGCTATATAAACCACAATTTTTGTCCGATTTTGAATCGGTTTTCGGATTTTTAATCGGCAATAATTCTATCAATTGGTATTATCAGTTTTACCAAAAGCTTTTATCAAATTTTCCTGGCAGAGGCCCCACAGTGCGACGGTTCATAACTCAAAACGACGAATATTAGTTGCGCTGCTCGTGAGAGAGGATGTTCACTCGTTTGTCCATATATCCGCAGGCCCGCACATACCCAGCGGGAAAATTTGGAAGGCCTCCCCATAGAAGGCCTTCTAAAATGCCTTCTCTTCGGATCCGAAACACATTCCTGTATGCCTTCTGGAAATAGGCATTCCAGAAGGCCTTCTTCGCGCATGAAAAAAGATTCGGCACACATTCTCACCTCGCTTCTCTAAGAAGGCCTACCAGGAGGCCAAATCATCAGCATGTAGAAATCCTATATTCATTCTTGACTGCCTTCTTTGAGAAGGCATTTAGAAAGGCCTTCTCATTTCCTATTATATAGATGCAATAGACATTCTTCATTGCCTTCCTTTAGAAGGCCTGCTAGCATGCTGGAAGAATGAAGGCAGTACGGATGGAGTCGATTTTATTATTTTTACGAGTTTTATGAAAGATATTTTTACAATTCTCCTGATTTGAACTCAATTAAAATACATTTATTTAAAATAATAGGAAATTATTACATTTAAAATTATTTTTTAAATGTTTTGTTTATTTTGTGTTAAAACGCATTTGTTGTTGTGGTCGTTATGCCTTTGCTTGTAACAACTAAAAGAGGCAATATAATACAGATCGACATAGATCCACTTTCTGAGTCGATTTAGCAATGTCTGCCTGTGCATCTATTCCTGTAATCAAACTACAGGTCGCAATTCTTGACCGATTCAAATGAAACTTTATATGTGGATTTTGTCGGGGTAATACGAACGATATTTAATATTAAGCAAATCGGTTTAAATGTAGATATAGCCCTTATACAAATGTCTTTATACATGTTTTCATATAGATGAAACAGAAAAATATTTAACTCCTCTTCAAGAACAAACAAAAAAAGTTCTTACTTTATTACCAAAATATTTAACATATCATTTATACTTTCTTCAGAAATATTATTACACGTCCGACACCCATTCCTGAAGGCCTTCTACGAAAAGGCTTTTTAGAAGGCCTTCCCATTAGATGCTACACGATCGATAACTCATTCTTGCTTGCCTTCTTCGGAAGGATCGATTTATCGATGGGTATTTTCTACACACTTTTTGTTGTAAACGGATAACAAAATGCTGTGGCTCATTCCTACTTCCCTTCTTTCGCCAGGCATGCTAAAAGGCCTGCCAAAAGAAGGCAGCAGCGAAGATGTTCGCTTTGATTAAGGGTCGTGTGTTTCTATAAACTTTTTGACACAAACAGACAATAAAGTTCTGTAGTTTAGTAGGTAACACTTCCGATTAACAATGCGAAGATCATGGGTTCAAATTCCAGCCGAGGCAAATAAAAATGTTGAAAGACTTAAATTGAAAAAATGTTGAAAGATTTAAATTGATAATATACTGTCAATAACAAGGTCAGCAATATTGAAAAAATTCTGGTCCATTGGTTCGTCATATTTTTTTATTTTTCGACTTATTTTTGGAACTTCTAGAAGGCCTTCTGGAAGGGCTTTGGTTGCAGGCCTTCTTGATGGCCTTTTGTCAGAGCCCTTTTAGAAGGCCTGCGAATAGAAGCGAGAGGGGAAGGCCTTGCTCTCCAATTTTACCCTGTGTTAATTTTAAATGAGTATAGAATGCAGCAAGAAGGCCTGTGAGAAGGCCTTGCGTACGACTTCTTTTTCCCGCTGGGTATGTAAGCACGAGTGTACGAGTATGTATGGATGGATGGATGTTAATATTTCGTAAATTATTGTTTGTTCTTTTCGAGGCGTTCACTCTACTTTGATCTCGATGACAACTTATAAATATTGTACAAAGTACATTATCCACCTCTCGCTCATTCCGTATATGTAGGCCTCTCTCTCTCTGGCTGTCCGCCTATGTTGCGCGGGTGACTATATTGTGTTGTCTTCTTTTCATAAAGGGTTGTTTTGGTGCTGATATGTTGTGTCATGTACTGACTGCATTTTTTTTTATGAAATTTCGAATATGACATGACAGCGTGTATTTAATATTAATGGGTTCTCATTAGTATTTCTTAACGAAAGGAAAAACGTCACATTTTAAATGGAGAACATGATTATAAACATAAAATGTATGTTTGAATGTACATACATATGTATCATAATGTGTGTGATGGGGGGAGGCTGGATGGGAAATTTCATTTGAGTTTTCTTATAAAACATTACAAATGTTAAATTTTTCATGTGGCATCAACTAAATGCCGTTAGATTTAAGGCATTGATGTTACCGGAAATAGTGGGTTAGGAATAAGTTTCTATTTTTTTTAATCTAAAGACTTTAGAAATATGATTGATGTGGATTGCTCATTTCGTTATAAAATACTTTGATGGCAAAAATACTTTTCCATCAGCGATTGCTGATTCCTTTTCGGCAGAGCTGTGCGAAATCATACCATCAATCACCGTGCATTCAGAACGTACAGCTCTGCGACATATCAGAATTTTAAGGTTGTCTGCAACAATAACAGGACTGTGTTTCTTTAAGACTGGATAACTAAGCTGCGATAAAAGAACCTAAATAAAAAAATTAATATTTCACTCAAAAAAACATTATCTTTTTTAATTGTCGCCAACAGCAATAGCTATGTGTGTGTGAATACAAATTTTGACAAAAAAATGTGTGTTAAACATTTTTGACATTATCCAGTGTAAGTCAAAATTATGGTTATGGAGGCTAAGTTCAAAAAAGTTGACACAAAAAATTTTTTTATACAAATATTTATCCTGTATTTGGCGACAATGCACTATAGGTCAAATTACCCATTTCACTGGCCAAAAGTCATAAAACTTAAAGTCTGATATTATGTTAACAAAAATGTATGAAATAGTGAAATTGTGATAAATTAAGAAAAAATTAAATCTTTCGGAGCCCCTATGAAATTCACGGGCCTTAACCTTCTTGGCACCAAAAAGAGTTAATTTATTTTTTTAACATTACATAATTACAAATAACCAATAAAGGCTGAATTGGTCGCTAATTAAATCCGCGAATTTATTTATTTATTGATTTTTGCAATAGTGAAATTTAATGTATCTATTATGAAATTTTTACCAAATTGTTTCTATATTTTACTTGTGTTATAAAGAAATGAAATCGGAAGAAATATTTGTATGTTGATAATGTCAGGAAATTTACCACAGTATTCCACTATTGTCATAATTTCTCCTTTTTGCATTGTGATATGAAAAACAAGTAAGGAAAGGCTAAAGTCGGGCGGGCCGACTATATAATACCCTACACCACTCCCTGCGTATATTCCTCGCTTTTATTACTAAAGCAATCAATTTGATGAAGTTCATAAAAATTATACAGTGTACTATAAATTCATCAATTCAATTTGACTAAATTTAACGAATATGGTAAATAATAAGATAATTAATCAAAATTCCGGCAGATATTCCGAGTAAAGAAAATATAACATGATCTGGAAAAATGACAAATGTAGATTATTCAGCGGTAATAGGATGAATCGGACGGTTATTTGAGGGGGACAATAACAACACTTGGGGCATGTGCCAAAACATGGTCCTATACAGTTCTTATTCACGGTAGGTATTCCTAGTGGATCCGATGTAAGATGTAGTTTCTAAAGCTGTAATAGAGTAGAATGGGGGTTATACCAAAGTATGGACACATATATCTGACTTTCATAGTATATATTCTTAGTTGAAATATAATATAATGTGCAAAATTTGAAAAACTTCCGATGTAAAATGTGGGTCATAAAGGAGTAACAATAAAAATGGGGCCAATTTGTAAGGGCGCTACATTAAAAGTGGTTCCATATAGATCACTTTCAAAGTAGTTATTCTTAGTTGAAATTAGGGTTTGGGGTCCGGGAATTCCCGCATCGTTTTTCCCGGAAATTCCCGGGAAATCAAAAAAAATTTCCCGGGAATTTCCGGGAAATATTAAATAATACGGGAAATATTAAATAAATATTTTATTGATTATTTTGAGCATTAATTTACATTTACTATATAAATTAGAAATTTTAGATATATTTTAAATTCATATATTTACATTACTGACAATAATAATGGTATTTGTTTATTACTACAAACAGAACATTTTAAATTCGCTAAGTACCCATTTATACAATACAAACTTTTTGTGAGTATATTTGCATGATCTTTATTGTGAAACAAAAATATCATACCGACAATACTATGGCTGACATAATGTCAATACTTAATGTCGTGCTGGTTATACTTTAAATTTCTTGTTTTCTTAGAAGAATCGACAAAATAAAAGGTGAAAATCTTCTTAAATAACAATTTACTATACATATGAAACCAGTAAGAAATTGTTAAAAGTTCGGATACATTTAGCATTTTTCACCTGGAAACTTTCAAGAGAAATCAAATATGAATAGAAATATATCCTGCGGTATTTTAAATAACCCTTTGTAAGAACTAATTATTTATTTAGTATTAATTTTTTATGTTACCTTTTCATTTTAGAATATTTTACATTGTTTCTGTAAATTTTGTATATGAATCTTCTAATTTAATTACGTCTTGACATTCTCCGAGTTATTTGTTTCCTTAATCATTTTTAAATTTTGAATCTAGTGTAGTCACTTGTGACTGCGATTTAAATGTCCAATTTTATGACGCCTTTAATTATGACGATTAGTCTAGAGTAAAACATTTTGAGAAAAACATTCGTCTAAATAGTATCAGTATTTTAACCTAATTTTTATTTATTACTACAATAATAAAAAGTATTTATTTTTAGATTATTATTATATTATATTGTTTCTCGATCACTTACAATAAGAGACTTGATAAGGTGGCAACATTTTTATCCATTTTTTTTTTCTTAAGTTAATCAACAAGAAAAATCTGTCAGTAACATTATGAGAGTAGTAAATTCCATACAAAAAATAAGCTGGTAAGCCCAACCGAACAGGCCTATAGTTTAATAATCAGAAATTACATTCATATTAAAAGCTATCAAAAAGTACGAAAACCTTCAAATAGTGTACACGGACGTGTATGGTAGGCGTTAATAGGTTAAAATAACACACCAGTTACTAAATGTTTACATTTTAAATCATATTGGACATACCTGAAATAAATTATTCTTTTCCCGGGAATGAAATTTTCCATTCCCGTTCTCCCGGGAAATGAAAAAAGTCCGGGAAAGCCCAAACCCTAGTTGAAATATAACATGATGTGCAAAATTGTATGAAGATCCAATGCACGATATGGGTTCAAGAGCTGTATTAGAGTAGAATGGGCGCCCAATGGGCCCCAATGGGTTGGCTTTCAAAATAGGTGGTTCTTGCCTAACTATAACATTGTGTGGAAAATTTGATCAAGATCCGATGTAAAATGTGCATTTTAGAGCAGCAATATTGTAAATCGGAGGTACATTTGTATGGGGACTATATCAAAACATAGCCCCATGTGATCCACTTTCCCGTGAGCTGTTTGTAGTTAAAACATAATACGATCCTGATTGGTCATGATCCCATGTAAACTGTGTATTCTAGAGCAGTAATAGGGTAAATTATAGGGATATTTGTATGGAGCTATATCTAAATCTGAACCGATCTTACCCACTTTCAGCATAAGTGTTTCTAGTTCGATTATAAAATATTGTGCCAATTTTAAAGAAAAACTGGAACAATATGCGGTTTCTAAAGCGGAAGAAGTGAAATGGTGAGCGACATTTGTGTGGGGGCTACATCTTAATCTGAACCGATCTTACCCACTTTCAGCATAAGTGTTTCTAGTTCGATTATAAAATATTGTGCAAATTTTAAAGAAAAGCAGGTAAAATATTTGGTTTCTAGAGCGGAAAAAGTCAAATCGGAGCGACATTTGTATGGGGGCTATATCTTAATCTGAACCGATCTTACCCACTTTCAGCATAATTGTTTCTAGTTCGATTATAAAATATTGTGCCAATTTTAAAGAAAAACTGGAACAATATGCGGTTTCTAAAGCGGAAGAAGTGAAATGGTGAGCGACATTTGTGTGGGGGCTATATCTTAATCTGAACCGATCTTACCCACTTTCAGCATAAGTGTTTCTAGTTCGATTATAAAATATTGTGCAAATTTTAAAGAAAAGCAGGTAAAATATTTTGTTTCTAGAGCGGAAAAAGTCAAATCGGAGCGACATTTGTATGGGGGCTATATCTTAATCTGAACCGATCTTACCCACTTTCAGCATAATTGTTTCTAGTTCGATTATAAAATATTGTGCCAATTTTAAAGAAAAACTGGAACAATATGCGGTTTCTAAAGCGGAAGAAGTGAAATGGTGAGCGACATTTGTGTGGGGGCTATATCTTAATCTGAACCGATCTTACCCACTTTCAGGATAAGTGTTTCTAGTTCGATTATAAAATATAGTGCAAATTTTAAAGAAAATCAGGTAAAATATTTGGTTTCTAGAGCGGAAAAAGTCAAATCGGGAGCGACATTTGTATGGATGCTATATCTTAATCTGAACCGATCTTACCCACTTTCAGCATAAGTGTTTCTAGTTCGATTATAAAATATAGTGCAAATTTTAAAGAAAATCAGGTAAAATATTTGGTTTCTAGAGCGGAAAAAGTCAAATCGGGAGCGACATTTGTATGGATGCTATATCTTAATCTGAACCGATCTTACCCACTTTCAGCATAAGTGTTTCTAGTTCGATTATAATATGTTGTGCCAATTTTAAAGAAAATCGGGAACAACATGCGGCATCTAAAGTGGAAAAAGTGAAATCGGGAGCGACATTTGTATGGAGACTATATCTAAATCTGAAACGATCTAACCCGCTTTCGTCACAGGTATTTCTAGTTATATTATAAGGGGTTATGCAAAATTTGAAGAAAGCCGGGTACTATATGTGCTTTATAGGGCGGAAAAAGGCAAATTGGTAGCGATATTTGTATGGGGGCTATATATAAATCTGAACCGATTGGTCCTTGGCCAACAAAGTAACTTCTGCCAAATTTCATGACAATCGGACCACAATTGCGACCTGTAGAGTGCGAACAAGCTTAGATGGACTGCAGACGGACGGACAGACTGACATCGTTAAATCGATTCAGCTGGTGATTCTAAGCCGATTCGTATACTTAAAGCTCTATTATTTCTTGGTGTTACCAGAGATACAAGCCGACCGATTTTAAGCCGACAAGCCGCCGCCGCCGCATGGTTCTGCACGAGCCGCGCCGCCGCCGATTTCATCGGCTCAAATCGACTTCAACCACGCCGCCGATTACATCGACTCATATCGACTTCAACCACGCCGCCGAGATTTGACGGAGTTCTAACTCAGTCAAATCTTACTACCAAAATAGGCAACCCACTTAAAATTACAAAAGAAAATATAAATGTCAACTTAGACAACCTACTACTGTGAAATATATTGACCTTTCTTTGAATTTGGTATCCAACATATGATGACGTATATAGAAAGTTGAATGATTGTATTTTGATTTTGCCATTTATATAAGTCAATTCCAGTACGCGTGGCCATGTGTTCCTATAAATAACAATAAAGCTGTTTTTTTTAATACTGGATAACTAAGCTGTGGTAAGAAAAAACCAAATAAAAAGTTAAGATTTAACTCAAAATAAAAATTTCTTTTTTAAAATTATCACCAACAGCAATACCAAGGTATGTATAAAAACAAATTTTGACAAAAATATTTTATGTTAAAGATATTGGACTTAGCATGGATAATTATCCAGTGTAGGTCAAATTTATGGTTATCGGCCATAAGTCCGAGAAAGTCAACAGAAAATATTTTTTTTAATTTGTTTTGATACAAATATTTATATTGTTGTTGCCGACAATGTGAAAAAATAATTTTTTATTTTGGGTAAAAAAATGTTTATTAATTTTATTTTATTAAATTTTTATTAACGTTTGTGTTATCGCAGCTTCTTATCCCGGCTTAAATAAAAATAGCCTTAATAAACAACAGTTTCTCTATTATGCTTCTTTAGTGTGCCAAGTAGGTAGAGTATTATCATTCATTTGAATGGTTATGATATTAAAGATGTCTGGTCAATTATGCATCACATGAGAAGCTATAATTGCAAAAATATATATTAAATTCATCCATATTATAAATTTTGGGAATGGATTCCCACTCCCAAAAAATAATTGTATGGGATAATTATATTAAATTGTGGGAACATTGGCTAATATTAACGAATATTGAACTACTTGCCAAAAAATAAAAGAAAAGGTGTTAAAAAACAATACAAATTATTCCTTCCATTTTCCCAAAATTGTCAAATAAATAGGGGTGATCGAATGACAGAACGAGCCGACAAATCAGCCGAAAGCCGCCGCCGCCGATAATTATGGGTCGGCTTGTAACTCTGGGTGTTACAAACATTTGGCGCGAAACTAACTTATAATACCCTAGTCGACGAAGTGGTGTAGGGTATAAAAATACGAATATAGATTGTGATATGGCTCTTGGTATAAGATCACGTTGGAAGTTTATAGTTTCATGTCAAATGTTTGTAATATTATTCAACTTTTAATGAAAAACAATCGGATCAGATTTAGATACATACCCCATATAAATTTCCCCCATTCTGGTCAAATTTGACACATTACTCTTATTGTCATTAAGATGACCTACTATTAATTTAGATATAGGTCCATGTGTGGGTGGTGTGGTGTATCATATAATCTGTTCTACCTTACTTTAGCTTTATTTAGTTGCTTTGCTTACATATAATGTATTTAACTTAAGTCTAAATCGTTTTCTATTTGCAAGTCTTTCAGGATATTGGCATAGTATAGACTGAGAAGTCCCACTTCAATTCTATACCTAATCAAAAGAGCACAAAAGTGCAAATCCACGTGTGGTTAAATACATTCATAACAAATCGACATTTTATTTTCCGTTTTACATTTTCGTGCCGAACCTTGCCAACTTTTTAAAAGCTTACAAATTTACTATATTTGCAATTTACTATAATCACTCTAAGGCTGCACTGAAGTTCTTAAATTTGTTTACACACAAAGACAAATTTCAAATGTTTTTATTGAAAATATTGAATATATACTTAGAATTGCATTTTCTATATTTATACTTCATATTATTTTTTTTGGCAAAATATAACAACATACATTCCAAAATTGACAACCAAAAAACGGTTTACGCGTTTTATACTGACACTTTAATATTGTCAACTTTGACATCATGTAACACAACGGAAATATTTTTTTTTTTTTTGAAAAACCAAATTCAATTTTATTTACTTTGATGTGTTTTTTTATTAAATTATATCAGCATAAAAGCGATTGTACTATGTTAGAATTTTGACTTTTGGGTCATTGAAATGGGTCATTTGACCTATAGTGCAATGTGAAGAAATAATTTTTTATTTCGTTAGCCCGGCTTAAAGAAAAACAAGTAAAACGGAGTTAAGTTCGGCCGGGCCGAATCTTATATACCCTCCACCACGGAGTTCATTCCATAGGAGTACAGGTACATTAGAGGCTGTCGACATAACAAAGAAGTGAAATAACATATTTTGAAAATTGTGATATGTTTAATGCGCATTACTATATTTGTTTACTATTTCAAACTATAAGGCATACTTAAGCGTTCTGTTTTAAACAAATTTCATTGCTTCATTACCATAATATTAATAGTGTACTAATATATATAATACTGCAATTGTAATCAGAAAGTGAACATAAGGGAACAATCTTCAAAAATTTACTCTAAATATAGTTAGTCGTCATTAGAAAGAAACATTTAGCTTCAGGGCTGAATTCTCCCATTTGCAATTTCTTTATGAAGTACACATTTCAGAGATCCGTTATGTTTCGCGTCCATATTGGAATCAACACATCTAGTTCATGATTCCAGGTACATCCGTTTGCTTGGTACCACTTTTATCGTTTTTTAAAATGTTGATCCTAAAAGTACAATTTTGGAGAAATACTCATATTGTGCGTGTCTACGAAGACAGACGAGTGTAACTGAATTTCATGATTCTAGCTAGCGTTGTACCATTTAGTGAATGGTAATCGAGGACAAGCATCGATTCTCGATTCCCGATCAACTATTTTTGAATCCGATTCTTAGAATCGAAGAATCGGACCTGAGAATCGATTCTTAATCGGAATCGGTAGAAATGTTTAACCATAAAACTCGAGAGGTATAATTTTAACTAACTAGTACAGAAAATGTCCACAATAACAAAGTTAGGGTACTTAAGAACGATATACACGCTGTCCAAATGTTTTTATAGCCTCTCCCTACAAACGAGAGTGGACTTTAAATTTATTTAAATTTGCATAAAAATATCTCCAATCCATGGTGGAGAGTATATAAGAATCGCCATGGCCGAACATTACGCCTTTTTAATTGTTTTACACTAAGGCGCTCTTCCTTAATCGACAATTTTGAATAATCTATAATATATATAATTTTTGGAAAACGTTTTTCTTATAGTTTTTTTTCCGATCTATTGAATGATACCATCGCAAAAATATATAATTTAATGTTCACCTTTACTTTTAGGAATTAAAAATAAATTTAACATTTCGAAATCTGCGGACACTTTTATTTTTTAATATTTTTGGAAGAAAGTTATCTATAAGTTTATCAAATTTCAAACTATTGCTTTTCTTCATTTTTGAGATATTGAATTTTAAAGTTAGTTTCTCATTTTTTTTCGCCTAGACTATGTTTTGACATTTGTCGTTTATTTTGAGGTCTTTTAAGTACTGATTAATTGGATCAAGTATTGTGTAATATTTCATCAAAACTAACACTTTCTAATTAACACTAACATGAAAACAACTATAAAAAGTTGTTCTAATGATAGTTTCATTAGTCAAATGCGATTTTAATGACGACCGATGTGGTATGAATATATCGGATTTTCTCGAAGATCTTAATATTAAAATGTAAATGATATCCAAAAGTTCAGGAAATTGTATTGTTGGTAGTGAGCAATGATAAAGAAAAAACCGACTGAACTAATTCACCGTATTTTCAATATATGTTAGATTTTTTATTTTTGTTACTAACAATTCGTGTTTATCTAACATATAATACTTTATTTCACGAAATATAAATAATATTATAATAGCAAACTATCTTGGTTTACGTGGCCGCTCTCACCATTTTGAATAAAACTTTCTATATGGATCAATTGTGTATAAATAATATTTCCATAATCACTTAAAAATACTTTTCCATCGGCAGTTTTATTTATGCATATTTTGTATAATATGTTAAATCATTATCGTCTACTACTTTATCCGATATTTCCATTACAAGCGATCTATTTAGCATTGGGGTGTATTTTTACGCAATAATTTAATTTTTCCAAATGCTTTGACTGTTTGGAGGTACGAAAACCCAGTGTTTGGTACATATTAAGCTCCTAACCTTTATACCACTGTCAATTTTTTATATCAATTCCACACATAATGTCATTTCCTTTTGTTTAATTAATAAAATTGCAGCTTTTAAATTTCACAACTTGTTACCACCAAAAGTACGTACAAAGTTAGTACATACTTTTTGGGTGTTTTTCATTAAATTAAATTTCGATTCTCAAGCATCGATAATCGATTCCAGTATAAAGTTGGACACATGTAATCGATTCCAAAAGAATCGTTTTTGAGCCCGCAGAATCGATTCTCGATTAGAATCGGAATCGATTTACCATTCACTAGTACCATTTTTATCCCGTTTTTATCCTAAAGGTACGAATATCGAAGGATATTTTTATTTTTCGTATCTACGGTCATTTGGTTGGTACAATTATTATCCTTTTTTTCCATTTTAACCCCAGAACCCTTTTTTTCGTGTCTACACAATCAGAGGTATGTATACGCCGATTTTCATCATTCTGGGTGCAGCCGTTTGGTTGGTAAAATTTGTATCCCTCTGTACCCATTTTACCCCTTAAAGGTACGAATTTCATATTATGTATCTACTCAATTAGAGGAATGTACACACCGAATTTTGTGTTTCTAGCTGTTCTCCTTTGATAGGTACCATTTTTATCCCTTTATCATCATACCCATATCAAGTAAATACAAGTAGACATATTGAAAAAAAAACATGCTGAAATACTCTAAACTATTAGGGGTTATATTGGGTATTTTCATTCCTTGCGAGGAGTATTTTCATTCCCTCTGAACCGATTTCGCCCAGGTACAATCCCAACCGGCCTACGATTATAAGACGTAGACCGTTCGGGATTATTTATTTATTTTAAAAGGCGAAGGTACCAATATGTATATACGATATATATCGAAATAATGTTTCAAGTCAGCGTTGTCAGATATGGCGATTTCCCGCCAAACGTGAATTTTAAAAATGTTTGGCGACTTTATTGTCGATTTGACGACATGGCGATGTTTTGGCGATTTATAAAATAGTTGGCGATTTGCTTGGCTAATTTTAGAAAATTTGAAATCTGTCCTCCGATTTTATTATATTGGCGTTACTTTGTAGTGAAAAATATTACAAATCGAACACTTTCTAATTACCATTTCCGATTCTTTGCAACTTAGTAGGATAAGTGCACTCTATAAAATATGTGATTTGTAGAGGATGAAAAAAGATTTTTCAAAGATATGACCAATTGAGAAGTAGTAAAATCAAGATAAAGGTTATAGGTAGGAACATTGAAAATTGTATTGTGTGAAAATGCGTAGGTACAATTCAAAGAATGAAGGCTTATTTAAAGATAATAGTATTTTGTTATCTTTTGTGTTTTTTTTTAAAGACAAAAAGGCGTATTCCCAACGACTATAAACAAGCCGTGCACATTTTAGAACTGAGAAATAATAATAATTAAAAACAAGTAAGGAAAGGATAAAGTCGGCGGCGGGCCGACTATATGATACACTCCACTTTCTAACCGAATACAATACAATTCGGTGAAAAAGTGAAAACGGGAAGGATCTTTGTATGTTTCCTAATCATAGGCTAATATGAACTGACTCAATTTGTTAAATCGAGAGGAATATTTGAATCGGAGCTATATCCAATCATGGAATGATGTGACCCCCTTACACAATAGGTTCTTTCAGTTCAAGTATAACGTGTTATGCTCAATTTGAAGAGATTCGATGAAAATTCGTCGTTTCTGGTGCGGAAAAAGACAAGCCGGGAGGGAAATTTGTATGGGAGCTATATAAAAATCTAAACCGATCTGACACATTTTCACAATGGGTGTTTCTGGTTGACATATAAGATATTTTGGAAGATTTGAAGAAGATCGGTTAAAAAATGTGTTTTCTAGAGCGGAAAAAGTCAAATTGGGAATGAAATTTGTATGGGAGCTATATATAAAACTGCACCGATCTGGCCCATATTCACCGTGGGTATTTCTAGTGGAAATATAAGATATTTTTTCAAATTTGAAGAAGATCTGTTAAATATGAACCGATCTAACAAATTTTCAACACAGGTGTTTCTAGTTGAAATATAAAATGTTGTGCCAATTTTGAAGAAAATCTATTAAAAAACAAGTAAGGAAAGACTAAAGTCGGGCAGGGCCGACTCTATGATACACTCCACTTTCAATCCGAATACAATTTAATTCGGTGAAAAAGTGAAAACGGGAAGGATTTTCTGTATCCTGTAAATGAATGTGTTTGACAAAAAATGTTAAATCGGAAAGGACATTTGTATGGGGGTATATTGAAATCTGGAACGAAATAGGTGAAATATAATATGTATAGTTTGGCCAAAATCGGTTAAACATTTGGGAGCAACATTTGTATTGGGGCTATATCTAAATCGGAACCGATCTTACCCACTTTCACCATAGGTGTTTTTAGGTTGATTATAAAATGTTGTGCCAATTTTAAAGAAAATATATGATTTCTAGAGTGGAAAATGCCAAATCGGGACCAAATTTAAAGAAAATCGGACACAATATGTGGTTTCTCGAGCGGAAAATGTCAAATCAGGAGCGACATTTGTATGGGGGCTATATCTAAATCTGAACCGATCTTACCGAATTTCTGCATAGGTGTTTCTTGTTAGATTATAAGATGTTGTGCAAATTTATGGGGGCTATATCTAAATCTGAACCGATTTGCCTCAAATTGAATAGCGTTCGTCCTTGATCCACAAAACTTACTTGTGCCAATTTTTGTTAACATCGGACTATAATTGCGACCTGTATCGTGATTACAAGAATAGATGGACAGACAGACGGATATTGCTAAATCGACTCAGAAAGTGATATTAAGCCGATCGGTATAATTAACAATGGGTCTATCTCGGTTCCTTTTGGGTGTTACAAACAAATTCACAAATGCATAATACTCTCGTGAAGTGTATAAACAAACAGAAGAGTGAACAAACCCAAGTCCGAAAACCGGGTCAACCGGGTTTTTCATTTAAGACCGACCGTCTGGTTTTCTAAAATCGCGGTTTTTGGAAAACCGGGAAACCCGGGTTTTTTTGTCGGTCTCAGCCGGTTTTTTCATATTGCAAAAAAGTCTCTGTTTCGGTGTATTTTTGTTTGTAATATGTCACTTTTTTATATCATCACAAGCATCATAGAACGTTTTTTTATTAGGGATCGCAAATTAACTAAAAAATACGAACACAGCAATACTGTGAGTCTAAAATGGCGATGTTCGTCATAGATTCCGCATGCATTTCTTATGAGCGCACAAAAAAGCGACGCCATTTGCCGCTGCGGATGTGATTATTTTTAGAGGTGTTTTCAGGAGCAGTTAGCTCACAGACTGTTGTTATACTCCTTTAGATAATATGAGATTGATGAACTTGCGAAAAGTCCTTGTAAAGGGTGATTTTTTAAAAGCTATAGGAAAGTTTTTCAAAAAAAACACATAAACTTCAGAAAAATGCATGAAATCTTTATTTGAATCGATAGTACGGTCCATATAATTTAATGATTGAAGATTATTTCATGCAAATGTTGACCTTGACTGCGCCTCAAATGGTCCATTCGCTTAGTTCAATTTTGACATTTCCATGTTTTTGAGTTACAGAGGCCCAATTGCTGCGAACGGCGACGAATCGATAATTGATGGTCATCATTAACACTGGCCGATACAGCTGCGATATTTTCTTCAGTTTGGTTTAATGTCCAACAATGTAAATTTGGTGCGAAATTTAGTCACAATAGCACGAATAGCCGCTTCAGTGGGTCGATTAAACTGACCATAAAATGGAAGCGCGCGATGAACTTTCTTAACAGAGCACGCATTTTGATAATAAAATTCAATAAATTGCAAGCGTTGTTCGTTTGTAAGACGACTCATGGTTAAATTATAGACCAAACTGAAGATGTTTGACAGTGAAACAAAACACTAAACGTGCGTAAGCTGTTTAAACCAGTGTTGCCAAAAAGATAATAGCTAAAAAATCACCCTTTATTTCAAAGTGTCCAAAAATACGCCAAATCCTTAAATTTAATGTCAAACTTAGTTTCTTATTTTTATATATTTCAGCTTATCTTATTCTCTACAAGATATAGATATATCAGAATCACAGAATGGGGTAATTGGTCCAGAAATAATAACTGTTTTTCAAAACGATTTCCTACTTCAGCAAGACACAATTTGTAGTTTTTACGGTCTTTCACATCTGTTCTAAACTGATATTTTGGGAATAATAGCAGTAATGATGGGTTGACATATTATTAAAAATAAATAAAATATTATTTAAAAAATCGAAATCAAATCAAATGAATTTTTGGCAATGGAACAAAATGATCCTAATTCTGGCAGGAATGTTTGGAGTCATTTTCAAAAGATTTCAGTGAATCTGATTATGACATCTGAATTGTCCAAGAACGAGTATGCACAATGGGTTAACATTTTGTGCAATTGCACTATAATAAATAATTTTCCCATTTTTTATTGTTTCAAGAAAACACAAAAACCCGGTCCGACCGGTTTTTTTATAAAAAGAAAACCGGGCAAACGGGTTTTTTGAAATCACGGTTTTCGAAAAACCCAAAAACCCGACATTGCAGAAAAACCGGGTTTCTGATCACTCTAATAAACCGCGATAAATGTAGACGACCGAAAATGCTATTTTTGAACGAATGTATGCATTGACTTTTCTACTAAAGCAGATTTTTCAACATACATATAAAGGGTGTTTTTTATTGAGGTATAGAACTTCGAATTGAAATAAAACACAAGAAAATCGTTTTAATGTCCATCAATTTGGCTTTATTGGAAGGATAATTTTATGCCATTAATGTTTAAATATGATTTCGGGCATGTGGCCGCCGCGGCTGGCTCGAATATAGCCAGCATATGGGGCCGTATGTTGGCAATAACGCCACGAATGTTGGCTTCCAAGTCCCCTAACGTTTCTGGTTTGTTGGCGTAGACGAGCGACTTCACATATCCCCAAAGAAAATAATCCAATGGTGTCAAATCACACGATCTTGGTGGCCAATTGACAGGTCCATTCCGCGAAATTATGCGGTTAACCGAATTAATTGCTCTGAACCATTACTTTCGAAATAAATTTGCACGATTTGCAAGCGTTGTTCTTTTGTCAACCTGTTCATGATGAAATGGCAAACCAAACTAAATATTAATCACTTGACAGCTGACAAAATGGCCGCCAGTTAGAAAAGTGATGCCAACTTAAAGTTCTATACCCCAATAAAAAACACCATTTATATTGAGATTTGTTTCTATTTCATTCCATTTAAAATACCTGAAATAATATTTAGCAGACATTGGTCCATGAAAGAAAGAGAGAGAAAGAGATGTTGATCTCTTTCTCTCTCAATATTAGAAACTGCTTCAAAAAGGAGAAAAAGTATATTTGTTAATGTTAATTGTTTTTTAACCAGTAATCCCTGCGTTGAAAGTGTATTCTGCATTACGAATTGTCTAATATAGGTCACGGTATAAGAAAATTTTTAACTTTTATTAAGAATAATAAATACTAATAAAATATGTTTTAATTTTTTATCATGAAATTTTGACCATATTCAATTCAAATATAATATGTATCTGAATTCCATAAATTTTTTACAAGAACTAAATATAAAATGGAATTTGTCGATTTTTTAACAAAAACTGAAGTTGTTTAAATTTGGCGGTTCTTGGCGATTTCTGACAATTGATTTGGCGATAGAGGTATAATCTGATAACCCTGCTTCAAGTCAATTCAAAAAGTAAATATAAGGCATCAACCTTCAAAAAAAGCTTAAATACAATAAATATTGGGGGACAGTGGAAACATTTTCATCTAAAATCATTTGGTTGGTTGTATTTCCATCATATTTTAATTCCAACAGTACATATTTTGATAATCCATTATCTCCCACGTACACAATACAAGATAACCTAACTTCATGATTCTACCCAATTACAATTTTTAACCTTTTTTTGCCCCCTTAAAAGTATGACTTTCGAAAATACCTTTATTTTACCGGATTTCATTATTCTAGCTGTAGCCGTTTAGATGGTACACTCAGAAAAAAGTGAACCCTATAATGAGTTAAAATGAACTAACATTTAGGAAAATTGAACTTTGTATAGCGCTAAAGCCATATTTTCTCATATCAAGTTCAAACTTTTCCTTGAAAGTAGTACTTAGTTCTAGTTAAATTTTACTCAAACCAAGTATATATATACAAACTTAGGAAAATTCCTCTAAGATTTTTCTTAAACCAAGTACATTTTTACAAAATCTAAGTAAAATTTTTCTTAAATTTTCCTGAATCTAAGTAAATTTTTACTCAAACCAAGTAAATTTGTACTAAATCTAAGTAAAATGTTGCCGAAAATTTCCTAAAACTAAGTAAATTTTTACTCAAATGTCAAACTGAGGACAAGTGTGCTGATTATTTCCTCAGAACAAGTAAATTTTTACTTAAACTGAAGAAAATTTTACTTGATACAGGGAAAAAAAGTGAAATTAAAATAAGTTCAATTTAACTAAAAATAATTCAAACAAATGATTTTGCTTCGGAGTATGCAAAACTAATACAAAAATTACAAAATGAAATATTTCTCAAAAGTTTCATGATACCTCTGAAATAAAGAGTTGAAATTTTTTTTTTTTTTACTAGATTCAAAGAAATGTTTTCAACAAAATTTACTAACCTATTTCTAGTAAATGAACTATTTTCTATGGCTTTGAAATAAGGAAACTTTGCTCATACTTGGTTAATTTTCCTACTTTTAAGGAAATTTTTACTAAAGTGGAGTAAAATTGCTAAACTAAATTGGAGTATCGATTATACGCAGATTTAGGAATGCAATTTTTCGGAGTGTAACAATTTTATCCCTCTGTTCCCATTGTATCCTTTTAAAGTACGAATTTGTCAGAGTAATGTTTAGATGCTAGCGTGCTGTCAACAGACGGACGGACAGATGCAATTTTATGACGATCAATAATATTTATACTTTATAGGGTCTCAGGTCGATATTTCAAGGCGTTACAAACGGAATGACAAAGTTAGTATACCCCCCTCCTGGAGGTGAAAGGTATAAAAATGTACTTTAATAATGGAACACAATGTCATTCATATGACTACCACGACTGGCTTGGCAGTACGTCTTCCAATCAACCCAATTTTTCAGTACATGGCCCAATGATGTCACCAGCCCAAAATCCACACCATACAGTGACTCGTTGTGGATGCATTGGCTTCTCAATAGTCACGTGTGAGTTCTCTGAACCGAATTTTGCTTATTGACATAGCCACCGAGATGAAAATTAGCTTCATGACGGCTGAACTGAAGGCCGATCTCTTCTCGATTTCCACGTAAATTTCTTATGGTTGGAGTTAAAGACTCACTACTTTGGAAGTAAGTTTTTAATATTTCCCAATTTTGTTCGAGCGCATAGTGTCCCATTTTGCAAATGACAAATACATATAAACCCGAAAATAAAAATAACAAGTAAAAAGGCGTTAAGTGCGGCCGGGCCGAATCTTATATACCCACCATCACGGCGTGCATTCTACGGTATTACCGGCAGATTAGAGCCTGCCAACTTTACATAGAAGTGCGCATATTAAAAAATTATGATATTTTTATGCACAGCACTATATTTGTTTACTGTTTCTATAAGGCCCACTGTTTTAAATAAATAGTGATAAATAATACTACTAGCTGAACCCCGCCTGCTTCGCCAGACAAAAAAAAACAAATGGTAAAATTAAAATCAGGTTTCATATTGATATTATCGTGGTCAGTAATATATACGTTCCAATTTTCAGCCTTCTAGTTAAAAAAACTTTTTCCACGCCCCCACCACACACGAAACGAAAATTCAAAATCCAGCGTCATATTTATCTTTCTCGTGGTCAGTAATATGTACGATCCAATTTTCAGCCTTCTAGCTTAAAAAATACTATTGCCATGCCACTAAACGAAAATTGAAATTTCGGTATCATATTTATCATTCTCGTGGTCATTAATATACATGTATCAATTTTCAGCCTTCTAGTTCTCAAAAACACTATTGCCACACCCCACTGCCCACCAAACGAAAATTCAAAATCTAGCATCATATTTATCTTTCTCGTGGTCTGTAATATATATGTACCAATTTTCAGTCTTCTAGCTCTCAAAAACACCTTTGCCACGCTCCCACCGCCCACAAAACGAAAATCCAAATTTCGTCATCAAATTGATCCTTATTGTGGTCAGTAATATATATGAACCAATTTTCAGCCGACTACCTCTCAAAAACACTTTTGCCACGCCCACTCCGCCCACAAAACGAAAATCCAAATTTCGACATCATTCTAGTGATAATTAATATATATGTACCAATTCTCTGCTTCTAGCTCACAAAAACCCTTTTGCCACGCCCACAAAATCCAAATTTCGGCATCACAATTATCATTCTCGTGGTCAGTAATATATATGTTCAAATTTTCAGACATTTAGCTCTCAAAAACACTATTGCCACGTCCCCTCCGCCCACTGAGCAAATTTTTAAAAATTCTATAGCCTATAGTTCCTTCCAGACCTGCATCTATCTGTACTGAAAATTTCAACAACATCGGTTCAGCCATTTACACGTGATTGCGGAACAAACAAACAGACAGGCTTACACTAAGAATTTATAATATTAATATTAATAGGGAAATAGGGATTAGTTATCTATTATATAAATATAAAACTTTAAGAGTAATCAAAAAGTGAACATGAGGCAGCAATCTTCAAAAATATGTCCTAAATATCAGATGCATTGTCAGTCTTTATTAGGCAGAAACAATTTCTCTGACGGCCCATTTTCCCATATGCAATTTCTTGCTTCCAGCTAAATTTAATTCCATTTAGATCCTGAAGGTACAAATATCTAAAGATATCTTAATTTTTCGCGTCTACGCAGTCGGAGCAATGTACCCAGTGAATTTCACTGTTTTAGTTGTAGCCGTTTTTGTTGGTACCATTTGAATCCCCAATCGCTCCATTTTCCGTTTAATAGTACAAATTTCGAAAAATTCTGTTATGTTTCCCGTCTATACAGTCAAATGAATGTATACACCGAATTTCATGATTTCAACTTCAACGGTTTGGTTGGTGCCAATTTCATCCCGAATATAAAGATATCTTTATTTTTCGAGTCTTCTCAGTCAGGGAAATACACACCACTATTCTAACTGCAACCGTTTGGTTGGTACTATATAGAGTGATCAAAAACCCGGTTTTTCTGCAATGTCGGCTTTTTCGAAAACCGTGATTCCAAAAAACCGGGTTGCCCAGTTTTCTTTTTATAAAAAACCGGTCGGACCGGGTTTTTTCGGAGTTTTCTTGAAACAATAAAAAAGGGGTAATTATTCATTATAGGGCAGTTCCGAAATTCGAAAATGACTCCAAATATTCCTGTAGGATCATTTGGCGATTTTTTAAAAATATATCAACCCATCATTAAATTTTGTCCTGCATCTATTATTCCCAAAATATCTGTTTAGAACAGATGTGAACATCGTAAAAACTACAAATTATGTCTTGCTGAAATAGGAAATCATTTTGAAGAACAGCTATAATTTCTGGTCCAATTACCCCATTCTGCGATTCAGATATCTTGTAGAGAATAAAATAAAATAAAATATATAAAAAATAAGAAAAAAAATCATAAGTTTGACGTAAAGTTCAAATATTATGCGTATTTTTGACTCTTTGAAATACAACGACCATTCTTATAATCACAAAGTTCATCGGCCTCCTATTACCTACAAGAACGAGTATTGTTGCGGTCATCCCCAGAAATTAATTCTGGTTTATTTAATGATGATCTGCAAAATATTTCGTCCTTCAAAGGTCAAATCGTCTGTGAGATAAACGCTCCTGAAAACACCTCTAAAAATAATCACATATATTCTTATATGTATGGTTGGTCGACATCCGCCGCGGCAAATGGTTAACGGCGTCGATTTTTCTTCTGCCCATAAGAAATTCTTGTAAGAGAACTAGGACGAACATCTCCATTTTAGACTCAAAGTATTGCTGTGTTCGTAACTTTTTAGTCAATTTGCGGTCCCTAATAAAAAAGTTCTATTATAAAAAAGCATATTATAAAAAATAGCATCGAAAAAGAGACTTTTTTGCAATATGAAAAACCGGTTCAGACCGACATAAAAAACCCGGGTTTCCCGGTTTTTTCAAAAACCGCGATTTAAAAAAACCCGACGGTCGGTCTCAGATGAAAAACCCGGTTGACCCGCTTTTCGGTCTCGGGTTTGATCATTCTAGTACTATATTTATCTCCTTTCACCCCATTTTCCGCCTAAAAGTACAAATTTCGAAAAAAATCCTTTATTTTTCGCGTCTACACTCAGATAAATAGATACACCGAATTTCATGATTTTATCTTCAACGGTTTGGTTGGTACCATTTTTATCCCTCTTTATCAATTGTACCCCTTCTAAGTACGAATTTCAAGAGCTGATTCTATTTTAAGTGTTTACGCAATTAGAGGGATGTACATACCTAATATCATGATTTTAGCTGTTGTCGTATCATTGGTACCATTTTTATCCCTTTTTGTCCCATTTCGCCCGCTAAATATTTTACTTGCTTTTTGACACTTTCAAGCTACAGGAGTAATGTATGCAACAAATTTCAAAGCAGAAATTTAATAAATGATTAAATAATCTAAATATTAGGGGGGTTTTCAGTCCTTGTTAGGGAAAAAATTTACCTCTGGGCCGATTTCGACCACTTTCAATCCCAACCGATCTGCAACCATAAGACATATTTAGGAAAAATGTGAACCTCCTGGCTCATTTCGTTCGGCAGATAGAGTGCTTTCAACAGACAGACGGACGGACGGACAGACAGACGGACATAGCTAAAGGGTGATTTTTTAAGAGCCTTATAACTTTTTTTAAAAAAAAACGCATAAAATTTGCAAAATCTCATCGGTTCTTTATTTGAAACGTTAGATTGGTCCATGACATTTACTTTTTGAAGATAATTTCATTTAAATGTTGACCGCGGCTGCGTCTTAGGTGGTCCATTCGGAAAGTCCAATTTTGGGCAACTTTTTCGAGCATTTCGGCCGGAATAGCCCGAATTTCTTCGGAAATGTTGTCTTCCAAAGCTGGAATAGTTGCTGGCTTATTTCTGTAGACTTTAGACTTGACGTAGCCCCACAAAAAATAGTCTAAAGGCGTCAAATCGCATGATCTTGGTGGCCAACTTACCGGTCCATTTCTTGAGATGAATTGTTCTCCGAAGTTTTCCCTCAAAATGGCCATAGAATCGCGAGCTGTGTGGCATGTAGCGCCATCTTGTTGAAACCACATGTCAACCAAGTTCAGTTCTTCCATTTTGGGCAAAAAAAAGTTGGATATCATCTCACGGTAGCGCTCACCATTCACAGTTACGTTACGATTCGCATCATCTTTGAAGAAGTACGGTCCAATGATGCCACCAGCCCATAAACCGCACCAAACTGTGACTTTTTCTGGATGCATTGGTAGCTCTTGCAATGCTTCTGGCTGATATTCACTCCAAAATCGACAATTCTGCCTATTTACGTACCCATTGAGCCAAAAATGAGCTTCGTCGCTGAACACAATTTCTTTCTTTCTGAACTTTCTGAACAGAGCACGCATTTTGATAATAAAATTCAATGATTTGCAAGCGTTGCTCGTTAGTAAGTCTATTCATGATGAAATGTCAAAGCATACTGAGCATCTTTCTCTTTGACACCATGTCTGAAATCCCACGTGATCTGTCAAATACTAATGCATGAAAATCCTAACCTCAAAAAAATCACTCTTTAGATCGTCATAGAATTTTACCACGACCAATACATATATATATTAGAGTGGCTTCAAAATAAAAGTAGTGGATGTTCCCGAATAAAATGAAAGATTGGTTTGTTTTATGTGTTCTCCCAAAATATTTCGCTTTTATCATTGTCCGTTCGTGAGCTGGACGTGTTCAAAATAATATCTATAAATCAGGTTTTTCTTGAATAAAATTTACGGTGAAAATTGTATTTAGAAAAAAACCTGCTAGAAATTAAAATCTGGTCGGAGCCTTATCAAACCATATCAAAAACTTGCATTTTAATCAAGAATAGATGGTAGAATTTTAACATTTTTGTGCATTTTTTATAAAAACCGCAATAACTTCCATATTTTTAGTTCGATTTGTGTTTTTGTGGGCCGACTTAGCTTTATATAAGACTAGAATGTGTTTACGATGCAAATAACCGCATATTTAAGTTTTTACTTCACATTTAACCCACTGAGTATTAACAGTAAGAAAACATAAATCAAACTAAAAATGTGGAAGTTATTGCGGTTTTTATAAAAAATGCATCAAAAATTGCACTAAAATAGTATAAATCTGTCCTTTATATTGGGTCATATTGCAAGTTTTTAATATGGTTTGATAAGGATCGGGTCGGATTTTAATTTCTAGCTGTTTTTTCTCAATACCATTCTCATGGTGAATTTTATTCAAGAAATACCTGATTTACGGAGGTTATTTTGAACGCGTCCAGCTCACGATCGGACAATGATAAACGCCAAATATTTTGGGAGAACACATAAAACAAACCAATCTTGCATTTTAGTCGGGAACATCAACAACATTTTTTCCTTCCTCACAAAAGAAGCCACTCTAATATATATACAGGTGAACTTCGATTAACCGTGACTCTATCAACCGTGATTATCTATTAACCGTGAAGCTGAGTGGTTGATTTTTTACCTCTATTAACCGTGATTTACCTCTATTATCCGTGATGCACATGTCCATGTGACTGCTTGTTTGTTTTTTTCGTATAATACACACACATCTCTCATATTAAAATTCAGTGATTCTCCTTTTTCATGAAAGTGTAATTTTCATATCAAATTTCACATTCATTCATCAGTGTGAAATTTGATCTGTCAAGACGTGTTTTCCTTACATCATGCCACCGTCAAAAACTAAATCCGCGAAAAGAGCAAGAAAGGTTCTTTCAATTAAAGAAAAAATGGAGCTGATTAATGAATACTCAAAACGTAAAGTACATTTTAAAATGTTGTCTGAAAAATATGGAGTTGGCATTCAAACTGTATCCGATTTATTAAAAAACAAAGATCGGATTTTAAAATTTTGCTCCGATACTGATTCAATGCTTGGCCTTAAACACAGATATACACTAAAATCCAAAAGTTGATTTCGCAACATATGAATGGTTTCGGCAAGAAGGATTTAAGGGAACTCCAATTTCAGGTAAGTTAACTGAAATCGAGATATTGTATGAACTTAAACTGAAATTTGCTTCTGAACTTCAGGCGAAATGATTGTCGAAAAGGCAAAAATGTTCCATTTGAAGTTAAACATGAATTCAGAGTGCACTTATTCATTTGGTTGGTTGGATAAATTCAAAAAACGTCATGGAATCCGTCGACTGAAATCTATTGGAGAAAAGGAGTGTGCTGATTATGAGTCTGCTACGATGTTTGTGGACGACTTGGATGAAATCATTAAAAACGAACAACTTACAACTGAACAGATCTACAATGCAGACGAAACCAGTCTATTTTGGAGGTGTTTGCCTCAGAGTTCTTTGGCTAGTGGTAATGAATATTCTATTGATGGGTACAAGGAATCCAAGGAGAGAATCACAGTGCTAGTTTGTTCAAATGCTGCAGGAACTCACAAGTGTAAATTGATGATAATAGGAAAAAGTGCCCATCCAAGAGCTTTAAAAAACGTTGAACACCTTCCTGTGATTTATAAATCTAATAAGAAAGATTGGGTAACACAACAGCTATTTCTGGAGTGGTTTAATCAACATTTTGTACCAGAAGCAAAGGAACATCAACGGCGCATCGGTCTCAAAAATAAGTGTAAAATACTTTTACTATTAGACAACTGTCCAGCACACCCAGATGTAAATGCTATGATATCTGAAAACGTTACAGTAAAATATCTCCCACCAAATTGCACGTCCTTGATTCAGCCTATGGATCAAGGAGTAATTCGGAGCTTCAAATGTCACTACCGTAAACTGATCGTTCAAAAACTTGTTGGTGCTAATGACAGACGTGAGTTCGTTAAATCTTTGAATATTAAGACAGCTTTGTGAGCAGCCGCAGCTTCGTGGAACTCTGTGACTCCACAAGTTTTAAAAAGAGTTTGGAATAACTTACTATCTCATAATGAAGATGCTCCAAATAGCCTTGTTGAGATACAAACAGATATAACCATACCGTCTGGATGTACGATTGATGCTGTCGAAAAGTGGATGGTGTGCGACTCTGATGTCGCTCCGTTTGCTATTATATCTGAAGACGAAATCGTAGACATGGTTACCCAAAGCCAAGAAGATGAGCTTGATTCAAATTCCGAGGAATCAGATGGAGGAAATGCGGACGAAACGCCTACATTGGCTCAGGCAATAGAGGCTAGTAGTATTTTGTTAGGTTTTTTAGAAAACTTTAATTGTCCAAGTATTTCAGAACCAGATAAAATGCAAAAATATCGCGAAAACAAAGCTAAAAGCATAAGACAGACTTCCATAAAAGATTTTTTTAAATAAATGTATGTATTCCTAGAGATATGATAAGTTATTTATAGACGCATATTTACATGTTTTTGTCAAAAATAAATAAAAATAATAAAATTTATACATGTAAAATTTTACCTCTTTTAACCGTGATTTTCGGTTATCCGTGATTAGCCCGGTCCCGAGCATCACGGTTAATCGAAGTTCAACTGTATATACTTTACAAACGGAATGACAAAGTTATTTTATTCTACCTTTCAAAGTCAAAGTAATCGGCAGTAAAAATTTTAAATGACCCACCTTATATCCTCGTTTACTATACCGATCGACTTAGAATTACTTCTGAATCTCTCTGTCTGTCCATCTCTTTTCCTTTTCTCAACAAACCTGAAATTAATTAAATTGATGTTAGACAACACTAGCGTCTAGTGTTTTCCATTTCGCTTCTCTTCTTTTAATTCCTCGATTGTTAGAACTCTCATCAGGCATCACTGCATGATTTATAAGTTTTAAGGATTTTACAATTGTTGTTTTAGGCGCGGAAACAAATTGTTTTCACAAGACCTCATTTGCAGCTGTCAATTTGATGCAATCACATTGCTCCCAATGGTCCTTTAAATTGTCATCTTAATCCAATTACATACAACACAATTCCAATGAAGTTGTCCCTAACCTACTAGATAGTTGCGATACAATTAGATCCCATGAAGAACAGCACCGGAGGAAACTCATAAATTGTCTCCTAAATTGGATGATTCCAACAAAAAGGACATCAAATTACACAAGCGTTTCCTCCTCGCACAGGAAGACGATCAAATATCCTTATTGAGCGGCTAGCGCTGTAGTCTGAGCAGTCAGACTGCCGGCCATAAAACGTGCAACTTGTTTCACTACAATTGCCGCACTGCGAGTACACACACACACACTGTAAGACTGACTGTAAATCTTGTAATTAATCGTCGAACATGCTCCGTAATAAATGTCACAGAACGGACATGAGTTCAATATTCAAGTATTCTTTATTTGATCTCGAGAGGCATCTCTCTGTGGAGATGCAACTCAAGAAGACACCGACGGGAAATTTATTTAAAAAATTTAATTTTGCGTGACATTTAAACGTCATATTAAAGTAGCATGCAACACGTTCAAAACAAATTGTTGCATATGCAACAGCGATAGTGTGACAATAACAACAACAACGAAGACAACGACGGTGACGGTGACGGTTTCCTCAATGCATTTCTTGTATGAAGCGAACACACATCCGAGTACATTCATAGATATCGACGTACACTCATATGTACATTAGGCTGGGTCACGAAAACAAATTGCTGCGGTCACCCCCCAGAAATGAAGATTGGATTGTTTAATAGCCTTGTCACACTGCAGGGGGAATCTAGTTTAATTAGATTTCGAGCCAAATCGACCTCAAATATAGTTCTTTTTCCATATAAAATTTAAAATCGATCAGCTGTTCGATTTTTTAGAAATCGACCTCGAAATCTAATATTTAGAAACGCAAAAATAAAAAAAACAAGTAAGGAAAGGTTAAAGTCGGGCGGGGCCGACTATATGATACTCTCCACTTTCTATCCGAATACAGTTCAATTCGGTAAAAAGAGAAAACGGGAGGTTTTTTTGTATCCTGTAAATATATGTGTTTGACAAAAAATGTTAAAGCGGAAAGGACATTTGTATTGGGTTATATTGAAACCTGGAACGAAATATGTGAAATATAATACATATAGTTTGGCCAAAATCGGTTAAACATTTCGGAGCAACATTTGCATGGGGGCTATATCTAAATCTGAACCGATCTTACCCAATTTTTGCAAAGGTGTTTCTAGTTGGATTATAAGATGTTGTGCCAAATTTAAAGAAAATCGGGTACAATATGTGGTTTCTAGAGCGGAAAATGTCAAATCGGGAGCGACATTTGTATGGGGGCTATATCTAAATCTGAACCGATCTTACCCAATTTTTGCAAAGGTGTTTCTAGTTGGATTATAAGATGCTGTGCCAAATTTAAAGAAAATCGGGTATAATATGTGATTTCTAGAGCGTAAAATGCCAAATCGGGAGCGACATTTGTATGGGGGTTATATCTAAACCTAAACCGATCTTACCCAATTTCTGCATAGGTGTTTCTAGATGGATTATAAGATACTGTGCCAAATTTAAAGAAAATCGGGTACAATATGTGGTTTCTAGAGCGGAAAATGTCCAATCGGGAGCGACATTTGCATGGGGGCTATATCTAAATCTGAAGCGATCTTACGCACTTTTTGCATAGGTGTTTCTAGTTGGATTATAAGATGCTGTGCTAAATTTAAAGAAAATCGGGTACAATATGTGGTTTCTAGAACGGAAAATGTCAAATCGTGAGCGACATTTGTATGGGGGCTATATCTAAATCAGAAGCGATCTTACGCACTTTTGCATAGGTGTTTCTAGTTGGATTATAAGATGTTGTGCCAAATTTAAAGAAAATCGGGTACAATATGTGGTTTCTAGAGCGGAAAATGTCAAATCGGGAGCGACATTTGTATGGGGGCTATATCTAAATCTGAACCGATCTTGTGTGTGTTTCTAGTTGGATTATAAGATGTTGTGCCAAATTTAAAGAAAATCGGGTACAATATGTGGTTTCTAGAACGGAAAATGTCCAATCGGGAGCGACATTTGTATGGGGGCTATATCTAAATCTGAACCTATTTGCCTCAAATTAAATAGCGTTCGCCCTTGATCCACAAAACTTATTGGTGTCAATTTTTGTTAAGATCGGTCTATAATTGCGAGCTGTAATTTGATTACAACAATAGATGAACAGACGGACAGACAGCTAAATCGACTCAGAAAGTGATTCTAAGTCGATCGGTATACTTCAAAGGGTATCTCTCGCTTCCTTTTGGGTGTTACAAACAAATGCACAAAGACATAATACTCTCGTGGAGTGTACAATTAATTGTACAACTAGTGGTTGTTTAATGGTATTGATTTAAATCATCATTTGTTAATGGCTTGAACACACATTATAATAAATACAATTTAAATTTCATAGAAAATAGACTTTCAATCAATTAAGGACGGGCATAGGAATACTTCAGCATATTCACATCCATCTGCTCTAATAGGTTGAAATGATGTCCAATCTGCGTGTTGGTCTTCTCTGAACTGACCATCGGCAGATCATTGTAGCGCCATGCAATGCGTCAGCCGTACTTAGCCAATTCCTGGTTCTCCTCGTACTCCATTTTGCTTTCAATTTTGTCCTTTTCCACTTCGCCGTCATCCAAGGGTTTCTGTAATTTCTCGACAACATCCTTGGGGCTGTCATCTAAACTGCTCAAACACCGTTTACTTTGATAAAATACCCTCGGCCATAAAATATTGTCCAGAACTTTGGAGTAGGTGACCACAAATTTGTCTTCTTCGATCGGACATTGAGCCAATGGGCAAACTATCACCCAATAGGACGTCCAACGAAGGATTGTCACTTGCTGTTATCACTTGTCCTGTTTGTGGAATGGTCCGTGTAATTTGTTTGTGGACGTTTCATTTTGCGAAAACTGGACATTTCTCCCGGATGCAATTGGGAGCGATTCGGGTAACACGATTTCACAAATTACGCAAAAAAAAATACTTAAAAATATTTGCGTAAATAATTCCTTCCGGCAACTTTTCTTAAGGCCCAAAATTAACAAATATTTTAGTAATTAATTTAATTTTTGTTTGTTAGAGTTTTTCATTGTCGATTTCAGCAACTTGATTTCACAAGAAATCAACTTGCTTTCATGCAGTGTGACAAGGCTAATGATGATCTGCAAAATATTTCGTCACTGGGTCAAGCCATCTGCGAGCTAAACGCTCCTGAAAACACCTGTAAAATCATGTTTTTCCCGTGTAATTATACCCTACACCACTTCGTGGACTAGGGTATTATAAGTTAGTTTCGCGCCAAATGTTTGTAACACCAAGAAATAATTGAGCTAGACCCACCTTTAAGTATACGGATCGGCTTAGAATCACCAGTTGAATCGATTTAATCTGTCTGTTCGTCCGTCTGTCCGTCTGCTGGCAATCTAAGATTGTTCGCACTCTACAGGTCGCAATTGTTGTCCGATTGTCATGAAACTTGGCAGAAGTTATTTTTTCTGGCCAAGGACCATCCACCATTTGGAGGAAATCGGTTCAGATTTAGATATAGCCCCCATACAAATGTCGCTCCTGATTTGACTTTTCCGCCCTATAATGCACATATAGTACCCGATTTTCTTCAAATTTGGCTTAACACCTTATAATCAAACTAGAAACACCTATGCAGAAATTTGGTAAGATCGGTTCAGATTTAGATATAGCCCCCATACAAATGTCGCTCCCGATTTGACTTTTTCCGCTCAGAAACCACATATTGTACCCGATTTTCTTTAAAATCGGCACAACATTTTATAATCGAACTAGAAACACCTATGCTGAAAGTGGGTAAGATCGGTTCAGATTTAGATATAGCCCCCATACAAATCTCGCTCCCGATTTGACATTTTCCGCTCAGAAACCACATATTGTACCCGATTTTCTTTAAAATCGGCACAACATTTTATAATCGAACTAGAAACACCTATGCTGAAAGTGGGTAAGATCGGTTCAGATTTAGATATAGCCCCCATACAAATCTCGCTCCCGATTTGACATTTTCCGCTCAGAAACCACATATTGTACCCGATTTTCTTTAAAATCGGCACAACATTTTATAATCGAACTAGAAACACCTACAAATCTCGCTCCCGATTTGACATTTTCCGCTCAGAAACCACATATTGTACCCGATTTTCTTTAAAATCGACACAACATTTTATAATCGAACTAGAAACACCTATGGTAAAAGTGGTTAAAATCGTTTCAGATTCAGATATAGCCCCCATACAAATGTCGCTCCTGATTTGACTTTTCCGCCCTATAATGCACATATAGTACCCGATTTTCTTTAAATTTGGCTTAACACCTTATAATCAAACTAGAAACACCTATGCAGAAATTTGGTAAGATCGGTTCAGATTTAGATATAGCCCCCATACAAATGTCGCTCCCGATTTGACTTTTTCCGTTCAGAAACCACATATTGTACCCGATTTTCTTTAAAATCGGCACAACATTTTATAATCGAACTAGAAACACCTATGCTGAAAGTGGGTAAGATCGGTTCAGATTTAGATATAGCCCCCATACAAATCTCGCTCCCGATTTGACATTTTCCGCTCTAGAAACTACATATTGTACCCGATTTTCTTTAAAATTGACACAACATCTTATATTCCAACTCAAAACACCTATGGTAAAAGTGGTTAAAATCGTTTCAGATTCAGATATAGCCCCAATACAAATGTTGCTCCCTTTACATATTATATTTTACCAATAGACATACATGGTGAAAGTGGGTTACATCGTTCCAGGTTTCAATATTCAAATTTCCTTTCCGATTTAACATTTTTTGTCAAACACATACATTTACAGGATTCAAAAATCCTTCCCGATTTCACTTTTTACCGAATTGAATTGTAGTGAGATAGAGAGTGGGGTGTATCATATAGTCGGCTCCGTCCGTCTTTAGCCTTTCCATACTTGTTTGGGAGATGCCCATATGTCCATACTTTGGTATAACCCAAGTGGTGCCCCATTCTTCTCTATTACAGCTCTAGAAACCACATCTTACATCGGATCTTCATCAAATTTTGCACATTATTCTATGTTTCAACTAGGAATACCTACCGTGAATGAGAAATATATAGACTCATATTTTGGCACATGCCTCAATTGTTGTTATAGTCCCCCTTCAAATGTCCGTCCGATTCATTCTATTACCGCTGTTTATTCATATCATGTTATATTTACTTTACTCGGAAAATCTGCTGGATCAATTACTTTATTATTTACCATACTCATTAACTTTGACTAAAGATGATATTATAGTAACTGTATAATTTACATGAACTACATAAAATTGCTCCAATGAAATACCTGGGTTTAGTAAACAAAGCGAGGTATATACGCAGGGAGTGGTGTAGGGTATTATATAGTCGGCCCCGCCCGACTTTAGCCTTTCCTTACTTGTTTTTTTATGATGCATTTTTACCCAATTTTTTGTGAATTAACAGAACATTGGGAGCACTTTAAATATAGATTTTTATTCTTGTCATAGAAGATCATCATTAAACAATCCAATTAGATCATCATTGTCGTGACCCATCCTAATGTACATGTGTGCTGAAGATACGAGGGTGGAATAAAGATCTCTCTTGGTTCGCATAAGTTTCAATTACGGCAATGGGTCTACATTTTTAATATCTACCTAATTTTACCTCGTAAACTGGGTAATTGCATCAAAAATCTATCCAAAACGTATAGTTTGGAACATTCAACATCTCCGATTTTGATCTAATTTGGTATGTAGGTATTCCTAGTTAAAATTTAATATGATCTGCACATTTTTACCACATTTTTAAAATGTGGGTTCAAGAGTGATAACTGTAAATATTGGGGGCCCATATGTAAAGGTCTAAGCCAAAAAGTGATCCCAAATAGATTACTTTCACAGTGGGTATTCAGAGTAAGATGTAGGTTTCAGAGCGATAATAATGTAAACTGGGGTCGCATTTGTGTGGAGGTTATATCAAAACATGGGTCCATATAGTTGGCATTCATAGTAGATTTTTCTAGTTTACATATACGATTATGTGATAAAATGCATCAAGATCCGACGTAAAATGAGCATTTTAGAGCAGTAATAGTGTAATTCGGAGGAACATTTTCCAAACAAGTCTTCGAGATAATTTTGTTTACAGAATTTCGGACATAGTTATTTACAAAAGTTATTGGTTATGTACAGGTTATGTACGATTAGATAAAAAATATTCTTCCATATATAGGGTGGGCCATTTAAAACTTTAAATTAGAATCGGCTATAAAAAAGTACTGATTATTTCTTCAAATTTCTAGTTTTATTGGAGAGGTTGAACTTTGTCATTTAATAATGGAACACAATATCATGCATATGACTTTTTCAGTACAGCCCAAAATCCACACCAAACAGTTACTCGTTGTGGATGCATTAACTTCTAAATTGTCACATGTGGGTTCTCTGAACCCCACATGCGGTAATTTTGTTTATTGACATAGCCACCGAGATGAAAATGAGCTTCATGAAGGCCGAACTGAAGGCTGATCTCTTCTCGAAAATTTTCCACATAAATTTCTTACAGTTTGCGGTAAGACTCACTACTTTGAAAGTAAGTTTTCAATATTTCCCAATTTTAAATGGCCAAAATCAAATCAAAATCGGCGGGTGCGATGCATTCAAATAAAAAGCAATATATAAACCAACTTATACATGAGCACAGCATGTAAATCAACAGTAGAACGGGGAGCAATGGAAGCAAATAATATTTCAATAGAAATTTGCGATGATAATAAACCGAACGATGGATTCGATGGGGTGTTTGGTCTTGAAGCGGCGACGATCGGCTTGTTGAAATGCACTAAAAATCAATGCACATCACGAATATTACACACGGAAAATAAATATGAAACGAATAGGTTCTAAAACACGTCTGTCCGTATGTTGAAAATAAATACAAATATTTAAGTTTAAATTTAAATTGTTCATTATATTTTGTAAAAGGCACGACTTAACTTTCATGTTAGTTGTTTCTAGGTCAAATATAACATGATTCTGACAATTTTGGCAAGATCCCATGCAAAATGTGTATTCTAGAACAGATATAAAATAAATTGGAGGAATATTTGGAGGAATCATGACAATCGGACAACTATTGCGACCTGTAATTTTCGAACAAGCTTTAGATGGACAGCATACGGACAGACAGACATCATTAAATCGACTCAGCTTGTGATTCTAAGCCTTAACTTGGGTTAAGGAAAATTTTCCTCTGATTGAGTATAAATTTACTTAATTTGAATAATAATTTACTTGCGTTGAGGGTGATTTTCGGAAATTTACCTCAGATTGAGTATAAACTACACATCACTACAGATTTACTTAGTTTGAGTAAAAATTTAATTGGGTAGAGGAAAAAATTCGTAAAATTTTCCTCAAATTGAGTATAAATATACTTGATTTGAGTAAAATTTCTTAAAAATGTACCTCAGATTAAGTAAACATTTACTTGGTTTGAAGAAGAAAAATTGTCCTCAGTTTGAGGAAATTTGACTTGCTTTGAGGAGAAGTTGAACTAGTATCAAGTTCAAAGCATGTCCCTATTTTCAAGGAAAAGTTTGTACTTGGTATGGCAAATTATTGCCTTAGCGCTATACGAAGATCAATTTTCCTCAGTTTTAGTACATGTTTAGTTAATCCGTGGCCTTTAGCCTTTATCACTTGTTTCTCTCATTGCTAGGGAAAATTTTTCCCTATAGGCCGATTTTGGTGTGTACAAATACCCGCTACTTCGTACTTCATACAAAGCAGAAAATTAGTTGTCTGTTTCTCACTACAGAGTAGGAGAGTATATATAATTTGGGATAGAAAAAAGTGTAACACATTGAAGGAGTGATGTCCCAAGTCTCTTTCACGTCCGTCTGGCTCGCTGGTATACACGATTACTCTTGAAGGGAGTTAACGAATTTATTCAAACTCTGCACAGTATTATTTTCCCCAGATTTAGTTTAAATTCGGAATGGGGAAATTCTATACGTATGGTCGAAATCAGTTGCAATTCAAGATTTTAAAATCACTTTAAACCTACAACGCCCTTTGTAGTCCCTATCCAAGGTAAAATTAAAACCTTTACATATAACTTATATACCGGTGCAAGACTTGAAATCTGAACTTATAAATAGAACAAACATGTTTTTATATATTTTTATTTGGACGCGGATAATGACTATAATGTTCAAACAGAACTGCAAGATTCAAGTTCAGTGGTTTGGCGGTACTATTTTTATCTCAAATTTCGAAAAATCCAGTTAAGTTAGTAAAATTTTTGGTAAGTACAATTTTTACTCCTTTTTGTGCCGATTGCGTCCTTAAACGTACAAATTTCGCAAAAATAATTTATAATTTTTGTTGCGACAAACAAACGCAAGTCTTCAACATTGAATCGCCGTTCTCTTAGCAAATCTCGATCAGTAATGTCAATGGTAGAACGTTCAGGCACCACCATTCCAAGTTGATTAAGAGTTTTGTTGCTGATGGCTAGGCATATGTCTTAAATTTTTTATCGGCGTATCGTTGAAAATGTTAATCGCAAATGATATAGAATATCCTCATATCCTCTTTGAATTGTTCCCATTTTTTATTATCGCAAACATAGTTCGTATATGGAGAGGATGACAGCTGACAGAAGCATACATTAATGTGGTATCCCAGTTTCTGACACGCCTCTCTCAAGTGATCTTTAATTTGAAACTGAAGTGGGTCCTCTCACCTTAACTAATAACATTCTCAAATAATAACATTCTGCGTTGTTTGGATGTACGGTATAAACACGGTCCAATGAATATGAAGCGTAAACATTTTGATACCCATCTACCTGGAACACCTTGCTCTGTTTGAGTATGAGGAGACGCGCCAATTGTTCATACCATGACGTCTTATATTCAAGAACCAAACCCTTACCTGAACGTAGTAGAAGAAAAAAATCGGCACGTGTTACTTAATAATATTGTTGTTTTTGTAGCATGACTTTTTTATAGTCAAGGGTCATCATCTGTTCGTTACAATAAAATATTCAGGCGAATCAATGTATTTTGTTATAGTTTTAAAATAAAGTTTTTGTGAGCGGTGTCATGCCCATTTGTCGTGTCTTCCCCTATTATAGCCACAAAAATCCCCTTTCCACAGGCTAAATACAGTAAAATTTTCAAGAGAATCCGCCATTCATTACGTTTTTTGTGATAATTTTAATATATAGTTGGTGTGGGCAGTCTCACGTCTATTTGTATCATGACCATTGTATAGTCACGATTCAGAAACTATCCTCTGTTCAGAAGTTAGTCACAATAAAATTTTCAAGAGAATCCGCACTTCGGAACGTGTTTTATGATAGTTTTAAAATATAGTTTGTGTGGGCGGTGGCACGCCTCTTTTTCGTATAATGACCTAGTATATCCTGGAACCATCCCTTGCTCAGAAGTTAGCTGCAGTAAAAATATCGAGCGAATCCACCCATCGGTATGCCTGTTGTGATAGTTTTAATATATTTTTTGTGTGGGAGGTACCACCCCCCTTTGTCCTATCATGACCTAGACTATCCAGGAACCATCCTCTGTCCAGAAGATAGATAGAGTAAAATTTTCAGGCGAATCGGTCCACCGGTTTGGCATCCTATACGCTACATACAGACACACATTGATTTATACATATATAGATTTCGAAAAATCCATTTAAGTTAGAAAAATTTTTTGTAAGTACAATTTTTACTTAAACGTACAAATTTCGAAAAAATAATTTATATTGCGCGTCTACGTACTCGGAGAAATGTATACCGAATTTCTAACAGCCTTTTCATATTCTGGCTGAAAACTTTGATTGGTATCTTTATTCCAAAATGTACCATTGGGATACAAAAAAGTACGAATTTCGAAAAATCCATTAATTTTGTGTTTCTACACTGAAAGAATTATCTTCATAATATTTATAATTTTGTCTTAACCTCAGTGAAAATTTTCATTAAAAAGTCGCCAAAGAAACGTTTCATAAAATGTATGAAACATGTTTCATAAAACACAAATCAATGAAAAGTGGCATAGAATTTATGAAACATTTCTCAGAAACTATGAAATGCAGTTCTTCATTCGATGAACTTCTGTCATATGATTGTGAAAATTTTTATAGATTTTATGAAGAAACTTCATTAATTTTATGAAAGAGTTTCATAAATAGTAAGTACTGAAGTTTCCAATATAAACAAAAAAGCAAACAAAAGGTCTGACTCGTTGACTAACCAATCAACACACACCACCATTGTGAGAGTCTTTGCAATGAGTATGTCTTTGACCTAAATCAGGGTTCATACTTATGTCAGAGTTAACAGAGTACAAATGAGAATTGCTAGCATTCAACGTATAAAGTCGACACACTAAAATGTGGTTGTAAGTTATGAAACATTTCATAAAAACTATGAAATACTTCATTATATTTATGAAGACATTTCATAACACAAATATTTTATTGGTTATGACATATTTCATAATATTTAAGAATTGTTTATACTATGAAATCTTATGAAACTAAGTTTCACTAATTTAACAATTTTGTTTTATGAAATATGAAATGTTTATGAAAAAACGGTACGAAACATTTCATTTTATTTATGAATTTTTCATACATATTAAGAAAAAATTCACTAAATTTAAGAAAAAACTTTTATGAAATCGCTTCATAAATAGTATGAAGGAAAATTCTTTCAGTGTATGCATCTACAAACCGTATTTCATGATTGGTACCTTTTTTATCTCTTTTTACCCAATTTCACCCCAAAAAGCCAAAATTTAGCAAAAACAGTTTCTTAGTCGCAGTCGTGCTATAAGAATATATAAGAATTCTAGGCCCAGCCGTTTTGTCAGGGCGATTGTACAATTTGTATTCCTTCTAATCCCTTAAAAGTACAAATGTTGAAGAACCACCATATGATCAACATCAGCTGATGCTGGCAGCATAAAAATCGACATCACTACAGTTCAAATACAGATGGCGTTAATTTCTAGCTATCAAAGTTGAAGTTTCGTGTACTCCGTACAAAGCAGCAACACTTGCTCAAATAAAATATTAAAAAATCTAAATTTGTATTATTTTTATAAATTGTCTCATTTAGACTCCGTCTAAGGAAGACCAACAGGACCACCATACTGGTTGGAACCTGTACAACAAATTTTGAAAAATTCATTTTTCTGTCGCATCCACGCTGTAAGACGCATATACACACATAGTTGCATGATTATAGCGTCAGCCGTGTTTTTGGTTCTTTTTTATCCCCCTTTTCCCGTTTACCCTTTCTAATAACGAATTTCGAAAAATACCTTCATTTTGCATTTGTAAGCATTTTGAGGTATGTACACACCGAATTTCATAATTCCAGCTCCGTCTGTTTGATTGGTACCATTTTTATCATCCAAAAATGCGTACTATAATAGTCTAGGCCCAACCGTTTGGTGTGGGTACAATTGCTGGTACAATTTGTATCCCATGTAATCTCTTAAATGTACAGATTTCGGAAAATTCCTTTTTATCAGGGATCTGCGCTGTAAAACAAATGCACACATAGAATTTCATTACTGTAGCGTTCACCGTCTTGTTGGTACCTTTTTAACCCCTTTTCCCCGTTTACCCTTTAATATTACGAATTTCGCAAAATTCGTTCATTTTACCGATGATGTAACACCGAATTTTATGATTCCAGCTTCATCCGTTTGATTGGTACCATTTTTATCCGATTTCACCCCCCAAAAAGTACGAATTTTTGGAATGCCTTCAGACGAATGTCCATACCAAATTTCAAGATTCTAGGCCCAGCCGTTTGATCATTGCGGTGATACCATTTTTATCCCTTTTTACCCTATTTTAAACGGTAAAAGTACAAATGTCGAAAAATCCCGTCTTATCACACCTCTACACTGTAAGAAAAATGTACACACCAAATTTCATGATTCTAACTCTAGCCGTTTGGTCTGGGGAGTGATCGGTCAGTCACTTAATCATTCAAAAACACAACTCTTTTATATATAAAGGGTTATTGTTTAAAAGCTATAGGAAAGTTTTTCAAAAAAAAAAACACATAAAATTCAGAAAAATGCATGAAATCTTTATTTGAATCGATCCATATAATTTAATGGTCCATATAATTTAATGGTCCATATAATTTGGTGCGAAATTTAGTCACAATAGCCCGAATAGCCGCTTCAGTGGGTCGATTAAACTGTCCATAAAACGGAAGCGCGCGATGAACTTTCTTAACAGAGCACGCATTTTGATAATAAAGTTCAATAATTTACATGCGTTGTTCGTTTGTAAGACGATTCATGTTTAAATTATAGACCAAACTGAAGATGTTTGACAGTGAAACAAAACACAAAACGTGCGTCAGCTGTTTAAACCAGTGTTGCCAAAAAGATAATAGCTAAAAAATCACCCTTTATATAGATTGTAATTTTTCCACTGCCCATAATATAGATTATGGTGCCCTCCCTGACAAATTTCACAGGATTGAAAATTTGTGGGTTTCTCAAAAATCCCGAAGAAAAACTCTAAATTGAAGAATCCAAACGATATCGAATTTTCCACAATTATATTGTTGTACTCCTAGAAGATATCTGGCATTCTCGAATACACTCAAGTAGTAATGATGAGTAAATGCACGGATGTGTGTGTGCGAGTGTCTGTAAGTGTAAGTGTAAACAATCCCAGCGGGAAAAGGAAGGCGCACGCAAGGCCTTCTCACAGGCCTTCTTAGGGAGGCGCAAGGCATGCTTGCTGCATTCTATACTCATTTAAAATTAACACAGGGTAAGATTGGAGAGCAAGGCCTTCTCCTCTCGCTTCTACTGGTAGGCCTTCTAGAAGACCTCTGCACAAAGCCCTTCTAGAAGACAGCCTACCAAAGACCTTCTGGAAGGCCTGCAACCAAAGCCCTTCCAGAAGGTCCAAAAATAAGGCGCAAAATAAAAAAATATGACGAACCAATGGACCAGTTTTTTTCAATATTTCTGGCCTTGTTATTGGCAGTATATAAATTTTCAATTTAAATCTTTCAACATTTTTTCAATTTAAATCTTTCAACATTTTTATTTGCCTCGGCTGGAATTTGAACCCATGATCTTCGCATTGTTAATCGGAAGTGCTACCTACTAAACTACAGAACTTTATTGTCTGTTTGTGTCAAAAAGTTTATAGAAACACACGACCCTTAATCAAAGCGAACATCTTCGCTGCTGCCTTCTTTTGGCAGGCCTTTTAGCATGCCTGGCGAAAGAAGGGAAGTAGGAATGAGCCACAGAATTTTGTTATGCGTTTACAACAAAAAGTGTGTAGAAAATACCCATCGATAAATCGAACACCTTCCGCGCTGCCTTCTCCCGCAAGGCCTTCTAGCATGCCTATCCGAAGAGGGCAAGCATGAGTTATCGATCGTGTAGTATCTAATGGGAAGGCCTTCTAAAATGCTTTTTCGTAGAAGGCCTTCAGGAATGGGTGTCGGACGTGTAATAATATTTCTGAAGAAAGTATAAATGATATGTTAAATATTTTGGTAATAAAGTAAGAACTTTTTTTGTTTGTTCTTGAAGAGGAGTTAAATATTTTTCCGATTTGCTTAATATTAAATAGCGTATGTCGTATTACCCCGACAAAATCCACATATAAAATTTCATTTGAATCGGCCAAGAATTGCGACCTGCAGTTTGATTACAGGAATAGATGCACATACAGACAGACATTGCTAAATCGACTCAGAAAGTGGATCTATGTCGATCTGTATATAATATAAATATTGCCTCTTTTAGTTGTTACAAACAAGGAAAACAACAACAAATATTTATTAACACTAAACAAACAAAACATTTAAAAAATAATTTTAAATGTAATAATTTCCAATTATTTTAAATAAATGTATTTTAATTGAGTTCAAATCAGGAGAATTGTAAAAATATATTTCATAAAACTCGTTAAAATAATAAAATCGACTCCATCCGTACTGCCTTCATTCTTCCACCATGCTAGCAGGCCTTCTAAAAGAAGGCAATGAAGAATGTCCATTGCATCTATCTAATAGAAAATGAGAAGGCCTTTCTAAATGCCTTCAAGAATGAGTATAGGATTTCTAAATGCTGATGATTAGGCCTTCTGCTAGGCCTTATTAGAGAAGCGAGGTGAGAATGTGTGTCGAATCTTTTTTCATGCGCGAAGAAGGCCTTCTGGAATGCCTATTTTCAGAAGGCATACAGGAATGTGTTTCGGATCCGAAGAGAAGGCATTTTAGAAGGCCTTCTAAGGGGAGGCCTTCCAAATTTTCCCGCTGGGATGTTCATATGTTTACAATGAAAAGTCATTTAAGCATTTCATTTCTTACACTAACGAATGACATGGAAGAGATGATCTGGTACCACTCACACACATCCCGAATGAATGACATCCCTTGTGCCTTTTGTGCAATGCACGCTGAGCGAGCAACGTCGTGGATGTGCGCGCCTCGTCGCTGTGACGATGGCGATGCCGTGGATGGGAAAGGCCATAAATACCAGAAGGATTAAGTTGAGTGACAACTGTCATTCGTGTGTAACGAAAATATGAAAAATGTTTAATAAATTCAAAAATTTAATAATGCAGAACACCTTTCTTTTTCATTATCTAAAGACGCTACTTTATGATGAACATACGAACAGTACGAGTATGTTTTTATTATTTATCATGTGTGTTGTTGTATTGAATTTTTTTTATCAATTTATTTTAAAAGGAATCCGTGTATATTTATAGTTTTTAATGAGTTGTATTGCCGGACGACTCGACATAGGCATTTTTATTAGAACGTCAGAACGCACTATATGGAACCGCCGTTGTTCTTTTGCATTCCACAGCGTCCAGGCGTTACATTAGATACAGATTTAAACTAAAATAGAGGAGGTGTGACAATTTCGCCATCTCTATTTATACCCGACAATACTACGTGGAAGAGACCAAGTTAAGAGGTAAGTTAGTTTAACGCAAAATGTGTACTCACCACTTCTTATCGCCCACAGAAGACAAAATTTCATGTCTCTAGGATCGAAAGAGGCAATTGTTATGCACCTCCGCCTTCAGATAGAAAATAAAAAATCCAGCTTCGTTACAATCAGCAAAATTTCACATGACGGCTTCAGAAAGTAGTGCAAAGGGAAAATTTAACTTTTTCCAGGTCCATTCCGCTCCTCGACGAAAATCAAAATCTGTGGCAAATATGAATGTGTCCTTCATTCAGTAATATATTTATTGAAATTTGGCCATGTACCGATGTACTTTGTGAAAGAAAGCAGATCCTTGTGATGAATGTACACAAAGTTTCTGATTTTCACACTGAAAGAATTTTCCTTCATAGTATTTATGAAGTGAATACAAGTTTCAAAAATTCTGTGATTTTTTATTATTTCTTTAATAAGTATGAAAAATTCATAAAATATTAACCCTTTCACTGCTATTGTACACTACAGTGTTTAATATATATTTTAAAGTCCCGTTTCAAATTTGGTGTATTTTTTTGCATAACTATGTTGATTGAAGCCTTTACCATTGTTTAATATAACCGACTAAAAAATTGCATTTCAGTGCAGAGATCTGTATTTTTTGTATTTTCAAAAATTACATAGATTTGCGTTTCAAGTATAGCAAGAAGCCTTTACTAAATCAATCAAAATAGTTTGTCTTCTTTTACTAAGGCTTTAAACTATTTTGCCATTGGTACGGTTTGGGCAATAGTTTGAAGTTAGCGACACTGTAGTGTACATCAGCAGTGAATGGTTGCTATGTGTTCTTGTTTTCTTTGTACTTTTGCAGGACTACGTGTGTTTTGATAAGAAGACTATTGAATGGAGACGCATTAGACAAATCTTATCAGTACTTATTTGTTTTAACAAAGTTTATGAAGGTATGGATGTTAAATCTACTTACAGCTATTTTCGACAATATCTGCCTAAGAATTCTTTGAGAAAGCAGCAGAGTTTTCAAATTTGTATGCAGTTCGAAAAGAAATCCCTGTACAACCAGTTGACGTTTTTTTTTTTTTGACTACAGGGATACATGGGAATTTTACAATTTCCTCGAATTGAAATGTTTTGGTAAAGAGGTTTCTCAGTTTTTTAATTAATTGCATTTGGTCGACAACAATGCTAGATATCCGAGCAATAAATATAAATTCTATAAGGTAAGACCAATTATGGATTTTATTCGTAAATGCATCTTAAATCGTCCACTATAAGATACCCTTAGTATTGACGAACAGCTATTCGGTAGTAAAGTGAAAACGGGAAGTATTTTTGTATCCTTTAAATGTATGTGTTTGACAAAAAATGTTAAATCGGAAAGGTCATTTGTATGGGGGTGTATTGAAAACTGGAATATAATATGTATAGTTTGGCCAAAATCGGTTAAACATTTGGGAACAACATTTGTATTGGGGCTATATCTAAATCTGAACCGATCTTACCTACTTTCACCATAGGTGTTTTTAGGTGGATTATAAAATGTTGTGCCAATTTTAAAGAAAATCGGGAACAATATGTGGTTTCTAAAGCGGCAAAAGTCAAATCGGGAGCGACATTTGTATGGGGGTTATATCTAAATCTGAACCGATCTTACCCACTTTCAGCATAGATGTTTATAGTTGGATTATAAGATGTTTTGCCAAATTTAAAGAATATCGGGCTCAATATGTGATTTCTAGAGCGGAAAATGTCAAATCAGGAGCGAATTTTGTATGGGGGCTGTATCTAAATCTGAACTGATCTTACCCACTTTCTGCGTAGGCGTTTACAGTCGGATTATAGGATGTTTTGCCAAATTTGAAGAATATCGGGCTCAATATGTGATTTCTAGAGCGGAAAATGTCAAATCAGGAGCGAATTTTGTATGGGGGCTGTATCTAAATCTGAACTGATCTTACCCACTTTCTGCGTAGGCGTTTACAGTCGGATTATAGGATGTTTTGCCAAATTTGAAGAATATCGGGCTCAATATATGGTTTTTAGAGCGGAAAATGTCAAATCGGGAGCGACTTTTGTATGGGGCTATATCTAAATCTGAACCGATCTTACCCACTTTCTGCATAGGTGTTTATAGTTGGAATATAAGATGTTTTGACAAATTTAATGAATATCGGGCGCAATATATGGTTTCTAGAGCGGAAAATGTCAAATCGGGAGCGACTTTTATATGGGGGCTATATCTAAATCTGAACCGATCATACCCACTTTCAGCATAGGTGTTTCTATTTGGATTAGGGTTTGGGGTTTCCCGGACTTTTTTTCATTTCCCGGGAAAACGGGAATGAAAAATGTCATTCCCGGGAATTCCCGGGAAAACGTAATTTATTTATAGGTATGGTCAATATGGTTTAAAATATCAACATTTAATAACTGGTGTGTTTTTTTTCAATACTGTCATATTACAAATTAAAAACGAATGTTATTGTCAAAATATTTTACAAATTATTTTTCATTTTACAAATATTTTGCTCTACACCTTTTCAAGATTATATTCGGAACATGAAAATGTATATTGAGAAATGTAATTTTATATTAGGAACATATAAATTCATAATAGGTAATGTAAATTTATAATAGGAACATGTTAATTCATAATGAGAAATATAAATTCATAATGAGAATTATTAATTTATATTGAGAATAATTAATTCATAATAGGAACATATCATTTCATAATGAAATATACAAGTTTGTAATCATAAAATCCAAATTCATAATCAGAAAGTACGTTTTCATATTCATAAAATATGAATTCATAATATAAAATCATATTGAGAAAATGTAAATTTATAATGAGAACATTGATAAAATATGTGTTTCTACGAAAATATCCACAGAAAACGTACATACATAGCTTCGATTATAAATTTTACAGTTCCTGATTATGAATTTATATTTTATGAATATATATTCCTGAATAAGAATTTATATTTTCTCATTATCAATTTGGATTTTCTCATTTTGTATTTATATATCTCATTATCAATTTGTATGTTCTTATTATGATTTTATATTTCTCAATATGAATTTACATTTCACATTACGAATTTAGAGTGCTGATTGTTGGTGATTATCATGCTCCTATTATGAATTTACATTTCTCATCATGAACCTACATATTCTGATTAAAAATTACATTTTCTCATTATAAACTTGAAAAGGTGTAGACTAATCAGAATCGTCGTGACGGAGAATGTTAATAACACATTTCATTTAGATTATTCATTCGTCTGGAGACAAAAATATTTTATAGAAACAGGAGGGAATATTCTAAACTGTAAAAACAATAGAAACATAAAAAATAATATTAATTTAATAAATTCATAAAAAATAAAAATGTTGAAATAGTCCAGTCATTAATTCTTACAAATGGCCATTGAAATACACCGTAGCACATATTTATATTCCTATTCGATTTATCTTGAAAGTTTCCAGGCGAACAATTTTTATTGTATTCCTATTTTTAGACCATTTCTTTCTGGCTACATATGTAAAGTAAATTGTTCTTGAAGAATATGTTCACCTCGATTCTTCTAGGAAACAAGAAAATTTACATTATGTAAGTCATAGTAAAAAAGTTTTGTTTTTAGTAATATAATATAAACAAATACTCATTATTGTCAGTAATGTAAATACATATATGAATTTGAAATACATCTAAATATTCCAATTTATATAGTAACATTAAATTATTGGTCAACATAATAAATAAATTATTTTTAATATTTCCCGTATTCCCGGGAAATTGAAAAATTTTTCCCGGGAATTCCCGTCCAAATTCTTCCCGGAAATCCCGGGAAAAACGATTCGGGAATTCCCGGACCCCAAACCCTAATTTGGATTATAAGATGTTGTGCCAAATTTAAACAAAATCGGGTACAATATGTAGTTTCTAGAGCGGAAAATGTCAAATCGGGAGCGACATTTGTATGGGGCCTATATCTAAATCTGAACCGATCTTACCCAATTTCTGCATAGGTGTTTCTAGTTGGATTATAAGATGTTGTGCCAAATTTAAAGAAAATCGGGTATAATATATTGTTTCTAGAGCGGAAAATGTCAAATCGGGATCGACTTTTATATGGGGGCTATATCTAAATCTGAACCGATATGCCTCAAATTAAATAGCGTTCGTCCTTGATCCACAAAACTTACTTGTGCCAATTTTTGTTAAGATCAGACTATAATTGCGACCTGTAATTTGATTACAACAATAGACGGACAGACGGACATAGCTAAATCGATTCAAAAAGTGATTCTAAGTCGATCGGTATAATTTTCAATGCGTCTATCTCGTTTCCTTTTGGGTGTTACAAACAAAAGCACTAAGACATAATACTCTCGTGGATTGTATATAAATAGAATGATGGAAAGGGGAGGTGTCGATCTTCTGGATCAACTTGTTGAGTATTACAGAATTTTTCTCAAATCCATGAAATGGACTTTGCGAGTAATAATACTTTTTTTGACATTGCCGTTACGGTTTCATGGCTTGAATATCGGAAAGATGCAACAAATGATGAAGCCAATGAACAACTTGATCTAATGCATTTTCGAAAGCAAATATGCAGTGCCACGATTTTAATTGGATAATCTCCGATCAAAAAAGTTGGACGTCCTATAAGTAGCCATTTTCAAAAAGATAAAAGATAAAAGACGTTTTGTGGCTCAAAAAAAAAGACATTTTTGAAGATGCGACTGCACCAGGACGTTGCTAGCTGCCATCATGTACGAAAAGAACATGTATAAAGTGCCCAAAATGTAAGGCGCACTTATGCATTCAAAGAGGTAACAATTGTTTTCATACCACACAACCTAATAGTTTTTTGTAATATACCCTAATGTCGCCTTATTTTTTATAACAAAGCATCTAGTTTTAAACTAGGTATACACAAATGTATTTTATATCTACAACAACAAAATATTTATGAATAAAACCAAAGGGAAATAAGAAACGTCATACTACCAATGTACACTGTAGTGTACATTTTGTTGGAGGTTGAAGATGGAGGTGGAGGCAAATTTTTTTTTGTATTTTTTCTTTAAGTACACTAGTTATAAATCAAAAGTCAAAAAAATATTTGTCATTAAACAAAAAGTCGGTTGTGAAAGGGTTAATGAAATGATTCATACAATTCACTATGGTCCCAAATCCATTTTTTTTGGCAGAAATTCCAAAAAATTAAAATTGGAAGGTGTTAAATGTGCATATATTTTCTTTATGGCACCACTCCAAGCAATCAAGAAAATATACTGGAGAAAATTAGGTGGCAACACCACAAGCCTGAGGGGCATTTAAAGGTTGCGGTTCAAAAAAAAGTGGGATTAATTTTGATATAAAGCAGTTTTACAAATAAATTAAAATCAAGACTTAAAAAGAAAATAATAAAACGACTATATTATGAAAATTAACGCCATGAGTTAGTAGTTGAAAAATTATATTTAACATTTTATAATTATTGTGGTCTTGTCAGTATTCATAGGTATTGCTATTTTGTGATTTGTAGAGAACATAATCTATAAATGTCATGGACTAAAAGTTATATGTAGGACTCAACTTGACTCAATGTGTAAATGTGAAAGTGGTCGTCTGAGGTTGTAGTTTATGGTGGAATTAATATCTCGTCAGCATTTTTCGGCAAACTCCAACAATTGTCTTTTTATTTTAGCACAGTTTTTGTTTAGCCATAGACATATATATGATTATATCTCTGAATTCGTTTTGTGTACGAGACCCATCAATATTTTATTTAAAAGGTATTGAAAGTACCTTTAAAATGTGTTGTATACCATTTTATTCATTCACCTTTTTATACATATGTAGACATTCTATTTTATATTTTGAAATAATTATTTAAATTGCAGTGACAAGTATAATATTCATATGCCATATTTTGTACCATATTTTGATACACATTTCATGTTTCATAAAATAAAATTGTTAAATTAGGGAAACTTAGTTTCATAAGATCAAAGAAAAATTTCATTGTGGTGAATAAAAAATTCTTAAAGATTATTAAATATGTCACAACCAATAAAATAGTTGTGTTGTGAAATGTCTTCATAAATGTAATGAAGGGTTTTGTTGTTTTTATGAAACGTTTCACAGATTTTTAGTGTGTCGACTTTATTCGGTTGAATGCTAGCAATTCACATTTCTCCTATGTCAAATCAGACACAAGTATGTACCCTGATTTAGGTCAAAAACATATTCATTGCAAATATTCTAGCAAAGATGGTGTGTATCGACTTTTTTCATTTTTGTTTAAAATATTAATATTTATAAATCTACTAGCTTTTTGTACCCGGCGTTGCACGGGTTTTCGTCTTCCTTATGTATGTAACTTTTTATGCTCGAAATTTTTGTTTGTATATTTTTACTTCTGTACAGGGCCGTGCGCAGGATTTTCCCCTGAGGGAGGGGGGTTTCATCTAGTTTAACAAAAAATAAATCAATATTCAATCAATGTTCAATTCTTCTCGTAAAGTCTAGTCAGTCTATGGCGCAACGATAAATGACGTTAATTTGATTATGTGTGATTACGTGAGCGTTTGAACACCATTCATATTTTATTATCAGGATCTTCTAGAAATATTTTGATATATTCATCGTACACTCAAAGGAATTTGTCAGAAAGTCTACTGAAAGTTCAAATTTGCTGCTGAAAAAGAGACAGCAGATTTGCTGAGATGGTAAACAGCTGTTTGCTGTTTTTAGCAGTATAGAAAAAAACTTTAAGCATATGTACAGAACAGTACGACCACTTAAATATACATGTTAACAAAACTTTTTTGAATAGAAGTTATTATAAAGCAATTTATTACCACGGAAAGATATTGCGATTGTCTTTTTAATGATACGCATATTGTCCCAAACTAATATAAAAGGAACGATTATCTATTTTTATATTTTAATTACCAGCAGCCAATTACAGCAGACTGCAATCTCTTTAGCAGGGTGAATGGTGATGTAAGATTGCAGAATAACTGCTGTTATGCCAAAAAAAAAACTGTTGCAATAGCAGAAAAGTGCCTGCTGATAGGCAGCAGATAATCGCTGCTTTTTTATTAACCGTCTTGTTTTCTAAGTGTAGAACTTCTTTTTTCAAATAGTTGCTTGAAATTACATACATATATATTTTGAAGAAATATTACACAAAAATGATCAAATTCCTCGGCGCTTGACCCATCTTCAGGCCCCGCATTTTTTCTATGATAAATGCAGAAAATTAGATATGCTTCTTGACAAAGTATGGGCCTAAATATGATGTCTAATGAGTTTTTAATTTATACAGGAGTTACAAGAGTAACAGGATATTTACTCAAAATCTTTATACGCATATTCCGATTAAATAAAAATATTTGGAAATGTTTCTTAATTTGTTTAATCTTTAATATGTATAAATTCGAATAACAAATACAGCTTTTTTTGTACTCTATGAAATGCTAGACGAAAAACATGACAACAAAATTCAGTAAGTTAAAACTCATTTCTTATTGTTTCGCAACTTTAAAGTAGATTTTAAAATAGAGACCTCCACGCAGAGAAAAAATGCATTACGTAGAGACGAAATTTTAGACACGTGAACCTCGCTTTTGAGTTTCTTTTATGGGAAAAATTAGTTTGCTTGCGGTAAACATGTCATCAGTTGTTGTAAATGAACAAAGAGAAATATGTTTACATATAGAGGGCTTATATTCATAAGTGGCTATGAACCATTTTTCTCGAAAATGAGTTTTTGATGCCAAACTATTCTCAGATTTGGATGTCATCTGTCATATAAATTTGGAAAAGAAATTTTGTTCTAAAGCCTTTTGTTTTTTCAAATTTTTCTGATTTGGCTATATACTCACGTTAATTTGGGACTGCAAAAGTGGCTATGAACATAAAAATAATATAAATAATATAGTTCAAAAAATGGAGCAGCATATAACCGAAGGTTGTAATTCGCTACAACGCATTTGTTTAAAGCATTTTTCTAGATTTATGGCTATCACATTATCATATTCCATCATTAAGCGGTTAATAGCATTTTGCCTAAAATACGATAAATAGTGGCTGTAAAGTCAAAAATTGTGAAAAGTATCTTTAGAAAAACCCGCGTAACTTTTCATCATATCGCTCTCCTGAAATGTTGTGTTTTTGTTCATAGCCACTTATGAAGATAAGCCCTCGGTATATCAAACCGTTTTCTTCGTTTGTCGAAATGGATTTGTACTATCATTACAAACTCCCAAAACATTTAGAAGTAACAGAAACCGTCATCCGTGATGAAAATAGTAGAGCGTACCAGGTTACAAGTAAAAAAAAAAAAGTTCGCCGTACACCTTCGAATATGAAGTATTATTGAAAGGTAGTTTCAAAAAAATTTTTTTTATTTTTTTATGCCGAACGTAGGGGTCGCGCTTTTACATTTTTCTATATAACTTCTGCATTTATAAACGGATTTTAAAGTGTGATACATCGATGTTTTTGTCCGATTTTTTTGTCTTTGAAGTCATTGAGCTCAAACATGATTCATGATTTTATGCGAGCTTTAATTTTCGATTATTAGAGTGGTACATTAGGGTAGTAGCAACTGAGAAATGATGGGTAAGTACCAGAAGGGGGTGCTTGAGCTCAATGACTTCAAAGACAAAAAAATCGGCCTCGTCGAGACAAAAACATCGATATATCACACTTTAAAATCCGTTTATAAATACAAGTTATATAGAAAAATGTAAAAGCGCGACCCCTACGTTCGGCATAAAAAAATAAAAATTTTTTTTTTGAAACTACCTTTCAATAATACTTCATATTCGAAGGTGTACGGCGAACTTTTTTTTTGAGGTACGCCCTAAAAAATAGGTCAGATTTAGACACAGCGCTCTACAAAGCACGTATTACAATCGTAATATACGAATAGCCACACCATATTACATTTGACCTGTGAACATCTGTTGTGGAAGTGGAATATGTGGGTCAATGTTTTGATATAGCCCTTATACAAATGTCCAAATCGATTTCTATACTCAGAGAGGGGTATAACATTCGTTTGAATTGAAAGAAATTTAAAAATGCAAATTGTATTTAATTTTTAAAATTAAAGTATTGTACCTTCTTTTGTATAAGTAAAAAATGTATACATAGAAAATTCTTAGGTTACTCCCATACTTTTTCGCAGAAACGAAGGATTTCATCTCGCCAATAGATTTTTACATAATTATTAATTTAGAGGTAAATTGCTATTCAATGATTTCATTCCAATTAGATATACTACAAACTTGTCCAAAGTTTGGCACTCATAGTTAAGCTACGGGTTAGCATAAAGCTAATTATTTGCTTTTATTAAGAATGTTTTTAGATTTCATTATGATATCATAGTGATTCTTATCTACACATTTTAAAATTACTAAAAAATTACTAAACATTCATAAGATATTGCTCTAGTCAAATGTCGAGAATTGGCGAAATTAGCATTACACAATCTTGAAATTGGCACAATTCGTTTAGTTTGTTTGTTTTGTAAGATTTCTAAAATAAATTATAAAACTATAAAAAATGCACTCAGTTCTGGAGTGAAACTCAAATTCCATGGCACTCCACCCAATCGGAGTTGATCACTTAAACAACATTGTATGGACGGAACGAGCGGGTACACTCAGAGTAATGGTACCGCGAACACTATCGTTTAGGCTAATATCCTGGGGAATTGATGCGCTGTAAAAGAGATATAAAATTACGCATTAATACATAGAAGAGTGACAAGAGAACGAAAAAACAACATTACAAATACACCAAAAATGATATTAAAACAATGTTGCGACAATGAGGACGACGACAACGACTACAGGGGATGGGACAGGAATGGCAGGGCAGATGCATTCGCTTGCATATTTCGGGACATATTCTCAAGTGTATCGGGAGGAAAATAAAACATAAAACTATTAACAATACTGTCTAGAGATTTACGCAGCAGCAAACATCCACTTAAGTAAACCAGACGTGACGAGGCACAGCTAATAATTGTGGTTATTACACACAAATATTTATTATTATATAATATTATTGTATTATTATTTAATATCACGGTTCGAAAACCATAATTATTTTTTAAATTTATATATATATATAAAAGGATTGCATCGCTGACTGACTGACTGACTGATAGAGTCATATAGTTCCCAATATGACGGAAACACGGACTAAGAAAGGGTTTCGCGAAATTCGTACCTTTAGGGGGTAAAAAGGGCCAAAAAGAGATAAACATCGAACCTTCGCCCCGACTAAACGGCAGTAGCTAGAAACATGAAATGCGGTGTGTGCCTTGCACATGCAGGTCAGCTATAAGCAGGGAATTTTCGAAATTTGTACTTTTAAGGGAGGAAAGAGACAAAAAGGGATATAAATGGTACCAGTTTAAGTAATGCAGCTATCTATATTCGACAAAATCGCTACTAACATTTCTCTGACAACGTAGACTTGCAACCTAAATGGATTTTTCGAAATTTGTACTTTTAGGGGCGAGCGGTACAAAAAGGGATAAAAATGGTACCAACTAAAGTATTACAGCTAGAATCGTGAAAGTTGGTATGAAAATTCCTCTATCCACGTTGAAGCGCAGTAAAATTGGATTATTCGAATTTTTTACTTTTAAGGGGTGCGCGGGACAAAAAGGGATACAAATGGTACCAACTAAAGTATTACAGCTAGAATCGTGAAATTTGATATGTAAATTTCTCTGACCACGTAGAAGCGCAGTAAAATTGGATTTTTCGAAATCTGTACTTATATGCGGTGCATGGGACAAAAATGGATAGAAATGGTGTACTGCCCTTTAATGGCGTAAACGCGGAACATAAATGGATATTACAGAATTTGTACTTATAAGAAGGATGCGGAACGACAAGGGATAAAGATGGTACCAACTAAAGTACATGCAATTAGGCGAGAAGTGATTTTTCAAAATGTGTACTTTTTGGGAAAGAAGTGCAAAAAGTTATAAAATGGCCGGCTGCATCTACACCATTTACAATTTTAATTCTAAAGACATCACTTGAAATGCAAAAAATATCAACTGAAATTCAAAAACACCATTTGAACTTCAAAAAATGTCAACTGAAATTCAAAAGACACCATTTGAAATTCAATAAAAATCAACTGAAATTAAAAACTCGTCAACTGAAATTCAAAAGACACCATTTGAAATTCAAAAATGTAATCAAAGCAAAATTTATATTGAGCGGGGTAGCATTTATTTACTTCTGGAAATTCTGCAGTTTAGATAGAACAAATATGTTATGAAAAAATTTAATTTTTTTGTTCAGAAAAAAAATAAAGAAATATATATTTTTCCATAACCTATTTATTCTTGGATTTTTTCATTGTTTTTATACCTTGTGTTTATAAACTAATGAAAAAATTATAATTTTGATGATTTTTCGCAGTAATTCTGGTTGATTTTGTAAAAAAAATCGTAAACAAGTAAAAACGGCGTTAAATTCGGCCGGGCCGAACTTTATATACCCTCCACCATGGATTGCATTCCACAGAGGTTGTCGGTTTTCGTAGAAGTGCAGCAATATTACAGGAAAATATAAATTTTGTAATATAGCCAAACTAAAATAAATACATACATTGAAAAAATAATTATATAATTATTTATTATTATTTCAAATAAAAAAATAAATATTCTTATATTTATATTTTCAAAAAGCTTACATACCATAAATATTAGAAGATAGTGGGTGCTACAGTTGGTTGTACTTCCATTCTATTTTAATTCCAAAAGTAAAAAATTTTAAAATCCATTATCAGTCGTACATGTGCAAAGTGCAAAATAACCTAACTTCAGTATTCAACCAATTTTTGCCGTAAAAGAAAAAGTACGAATTTGGAGTCAGAGGAATGTATACACCGAATTCCATGATTCCAGTTGCGCCCATTTGGTTGGTACCATTTTTACCCCCTTGACATTTCTACGCAATTAGAATTTCATCATTATAGCTGTAGTCGTTTAGTTGGCACTTTTTTTATCCCCCTGTACCATTGTATCCCTTGAAAGTACGAATTTCGAAAAATCCGTTTATTTTTCGTGTCTACGCAGTCAGAGGAATGTATACTCCGAATTGCATGACTCTAGTTGCGGTCATTTGGTTGGTACTATTTGTATCCCCCTTTTCCATTTTAACCCCAAAAAGTACGAATTTCGAAAAATTAGTCTATTTTCCGTGTCTATGCAGTCAGAGGAATGTATACTTCGAATTTCATGACTCTAGCTGCGGTCATCTGATTGGTACTATTTTTATCCCATTTTTTCTTTTTTAACCCAAAAAGTACGAATTTCGAAAAATCTGTTTATTTTAAGTGTCTATGCAATCAGAGGAATGTATACACCGAATTTTATTATTACAGATGTAGCCGTTTGGTTGGTACCATTTTTATCCCTCCGTACCCATTGTATCCCTTGAAAGTACGAATTTGGAAAAAAACTTTTATTTTTCATGTCTACGTAGTCAAAGGAATGTATACTCCGAATTTCATGACTCTAGCTGCGGCCATTTGGTTGGTACTATTTGTATCCCCTTTTTCTATTTTGACCCCAAAAAGTACGAATTTCGAAAAATCAGTTTATTTTCCGTGCCTACACAGTCACAGGAATGTATACTCCGAATTTCATGACTCTAGCTACGGTCATTTGATTGGTACTATTTTTATCCCCTTTTTTCAGTTTAACCCCAAAAAGTACGAATTTTAAAAAATGCGTGTATTTTACTTGTCTATGCAATCAGAGGAATGTATACACCGAATTTCATTATTCTAAGTACAGCCGTTTGGTTGGTACCATTTTTATCCCTCTATTCCCATTTTACCCCTTAAAAGTACGAATTTGGAAAAAATTATTTTATATTATGTATCTACTCAATTAGAGGAATGTACACACCGAATTTCGTGTTTCTAGCTGTTGTCGTTTAATATGTACCATTTTTATCCCTTTTTGCCCCATTTTACCCCCTACTAATAAGAATCACTTTATGCTGCACGTTTTTGCTGTAGGGAGAATGCGCATACCAAATATCAAGCAAATATAAACAGACATATTCAAAAAACATGCTAAAATATTAGGGATTATTGTGGGTATTTTTAGTCCTTGTGAGGGAAAAATTTTTCCCTTTGGGCCGATTTCGCCCTATTTCAATCCCAACCGATCTACGTCTATAAGAAGCATTTATGGAAAATTTGAACGTTCTAGCTCCTTTCGTTTAGATGCTAGCGTGCTTTCAACAGACGGACAGACGGACGGACGGACATGGCTAGATCGTCTTAGAATTTTATGACGATCAAGAATATATATACTTTATAGGGTCTCAGGTCGATATTTGAAGGTGTTACAAACGGAATGACAAAGTTAGTATACCCCCATCCTGGAGGTGGAGGGTATAAAAATAGAAGCCTTCATTTCACCACTTTCAAACTTACACAGTGGCTTAAAAATAGACCTAAGCACACTACTTTAAAATTTCAACAAAATGGATTAGTGTAATCATTTCGAAAATCAAAATAAGAGAATTAAAATTGCAAAAACTTTAAAAAATATAACCCTGCTATAACACACCACATCAACAAATTTGACATCCTTATAATTAGTTTCTGTTTATCAATTCATCAAATCTGTGCTGTAAACTGTTCTGTATCCAAATTTCCTGAAATGGTAACCCACCTAATGTACATTTTGCTTAAATAGTTTTTGAATTTCAAATGGAATCTTTGAATTACAAATGTCGAGTTTTGAATATCAATTGATATTTTTGGAATTTCAAATGATGTCTTTTGAATTTCAAATGGATTGAATTTAAATTCAATTGATATTTTTTGAATTTCAAATGCAATTTTTGAATTTCAAATGGTGTCTTTGAATTACAATTGAAAATGGTGTAGAAACACGAGATCGAGGATATAAAAGGATCTGTGGTTGCAATTTTTTGTTCGAATTTGGGTAGAAAATGATAAAAATGATGCATACGAAGGGGGTTCAGCTAAAATTCGACAAGCACTAGGTTTCGAAATTACTATTTTATATGTATTTATCCACCAAAAGAAAATTCAATAAATACTATCCAAAAACAGAGATGAATAAAACTGATAACAAATAACTGGCTTTTCCGTGTGCGAAGTAGCGGACACTGCTAGTATTTTATACTTTACACTCACTTTAGGATTGAGGCATATTTCACGTCCCATACACAAATGACCCTATTCGAGTTTTAATTAAAACCAAACAATGCGGTTGATTCGAAATATGAATTTGCCTATGAAACGATTAATATGTTTACCACCCTTGCCATACCAACCGCGCCTCCCCCCGTAAAAGACTCATAACCATAAATTTCACAAATATTACTTGTCGTCGAGTGCTGTGAAATCTTAAAGATACCGAAGAACAAGCATTACTTTAAAGCTGAAACTGAAGGAGGAGCCATAAATTGTCGAGTACTTAACACATTAGTATGTACTCTGTGTACACCACGCGTTAATGGATCTCTTAATAAAACACATTGTCACGGAAACACTTTGGACACAACTCCCTACAGGCACAGTAGTGCAGGCCGCTGTAATATCTCTTAACAGTTGGCGCAAAATGAAGGACACGTGTCAAGTCTAACCCCCCCCCCTTCCACGATCAGCACCTCCACCACCACTAAATTGTCCGCATTGTCTCACTTACCTATTAAAGATAATCACAACAATTGTATCATCCGGCCGTTTAAAGCCCACAGCATCCAAAGTCTTCTGCCGGCTCGTCACCATTAAATCGATGCGTTTTGACTGCGGCCATATGAATTTCGAAAAATGTCCAATGCCATAATAAATGGGTTGTTTATAGAATTCGGAATAATCTTAGAGAGAGAGAGAGATGGAAGATATTTGATATTTTTTATAATCATATTGAAATGTAGGACTAAATTCACCACTTACTTGTCGTATTCACCACAATGGGTGCATCCACATTATTGTTCACATAGTTGGGTCCACCCTTTTCATTCAGCACCAGATTCCAATCTATCCATCCATTGAAATTATGCTGCAGATCTTGCAGGAATGCCTGAATGTATTGCTCACCACGTTCCCACGAACCCAGTTCGGGACCATGTGTTTGCCAGGGTTTATCTCCGACACAGGACTCTGTGTTCAGCAATAGCTTGCCGGGAAACGATTGCATGGTATTGTCGATAAGTTGTGGTCCAAAGATGTCATCCCAATACCAGTGAACGGCCAAACCGTCGAGATAGTTGACAGCTGTTGGACGTGAGGCATTCATCTGGAAATTATATAGATGTGGACAAATATAAATATATGAATAGTGGAAGACCAAACCCGGATTACATAGTCAAACAAATAGAATGGAGTTATGTTCGTCGGAGCCGAATCTTTTATAGTCACCCAGGCATTCCACAATGTGGATAGCGTCTACATTAAGTATGGTGGGAGGAAAATTTTAATATGTAATTTTCAATTAATTACTTTTAATGGCCACGTCCACTAAGCCCCCTAGTTACAATACAGAATCTAAAGAAAAAAGTTCATAATGTGATTTCGTTCATTTTCAATACCCTTAAATCTACAACCAATTTTATTATGCAGTTTAATTATTGAATAACGATCAGTACGATATATAAGTATTTAAAATGTCAACACGCCTAAAAATTGTCCCTTTGGGTGCTGAGACACTGAAATCCTACATGAATTATAAATTGTTTAATAAAAATATTAAATATAATAAAAAATACGTCTATTTCAAAAATAATAATTAAAAAAGGCAAGTAAAAAACGGCATTAAGTACGGCCGGGACGAACTTTATATACCTTCCACCACGGATTGTATTCCACAGAGGCTATGGAAATGCAGTTACATTGCAGGAAAATGTTAATTTTTAACATATCTTAACCAAAACAAATAAAAATATTGAAAAAATAACTTTATTAATAAACTAGCAGTACCCGCTGCTTCGCACGCGAAAGTTTATACGTCTCTGTTTTTGGATAGTATTTTCTTTTGGTGCATATAGATAAATCTAAAATAGTAATTTGGAAACCTCCTATTAGCTAGCACTCATATATAGTCAAAGGAATGCGCTTGTTGATTTGCAGTATTTTAGCTGAACTCCCTTCGTATGTATACTTGTCGTCCCGCATCCTCCTTATAAATACATATCCATTCACGTTCTGCGTTTAGGTAATTAAAAGGTTGTACACCATTTAAATCCCATTTTGTCCCGCGCGCACCTTAAAAGTACAAAAATCGACAAATGCAATTTGACTGGTACCATTTTGGTACCATTTAGTTGGTACCATTTAATCCCAATTTGACTGGTACCATTTAGTTGGTACCATTTTAATCCCATTTTGTCCCGCGCGCACCTTAAAAGTACAAAAATCGACAAATGCAATTTGACTGGTACCATTTTTGGTACCATTAGTTGGTACCATTTTTTACACCTTTTTGCCCCGCTCGCCGAATAAATTTCGAAAAATCCATTTTGATTGCTCTTCTACATGGTCAGAGGAATTTACACACCAAACAACGACTATAGCTGCAATACTTGTGTTGGTACTATTTTTATCCCACTCAACATTAATAAGTACTAATTTCGAAAAAATCCATTTAGATTTGCGCTACTACGTTCTCAGAGGAATTTACACACCAAATTGCACGACCATAGCTGCAATACTTTAGCTGGTGCAATTGGTATCCCTTTTTGTCCCGCTCACCCCTTATAAGTACAAATTTCGAAAAATCAATTTATATTGCAAGTCTTATTCGAATAAATTTCGAAAAATCCATTTAGGTTGCAAGTCTACGTTGTCAGAGAAATATAGATACCGATTTTCACGAATATAGCTGTAATACTTAAATTGGTACTATGTCTATCCCTTTTTGTCTCTTTCCTCCCTTAAAATACAAATTTCGAAAAATCCCTATTTGTAGCTCGTCTGCATGGTCATTGCAATGAATTTCATATTTCTGGCTACAGCCGTTTAGTCAGGACGAAGGTTCGATGTTTATCCCTTTTTGACCCATTTTACCCCCTAAAAGTACGAATTTCGAAAAACCCTTTCTTAGTCGACGTCTACGTCATATTTGGGAACTATACTGAAAATTGCATGATAAGTCCGCCAGTCAATCATAGATATCGAAAAAATAGTTCGAGTCAATTCAAAAAGTAACGATAAGGCAATGCAAAAGCTTAAAGACCATACATATAGGAGATAGCGCGTGTATTTCCAGCTACAACCGTTTAATTGATTGAATTTACATCCAAAAGTACAAATTTGAAAATCCATTATCTCTCACGTACACAGTGCAAGATAACCTAACTTCATGATGATTCATGATTCAACCAATTTTTGCCGTAAAAGTAAAAAGTACGAATTTAGAATAATATATTTACTTTGTAGTTAGAATTCCATGATTTTAGCTACCGCCTTTTGGTCGGTACCATTTTTATCCCCTTTCCGCATTTTACCCCATTAAAAGTACACTTTCGAAAATCTCTTTTATGTACACACCAAATTTAATCATTCTAGCTTTAGCCGTTTCGATGGTACCATTTTTATCCCTCCGTTCCCTTGAAAGTACGAATTTGGAAAACCCTCTTTTTATTTTTCGTGTCTACGCAGTCAGAGGAATGTATACACCGAATTTCATGACTCTAGCAGCGGTTATTTGGATGGTAAAATTGTTATCCCCGTTTTCTATTTTAACCCCAAAAAGTACGAATTTCGAAAAAATCTCTTTATTTGACATGTCTACGCAATCAGCGGAATGTATACACCGAATTTCATTATTTTAGCTGTAGCCGTTTGGCTTGACCCATTTTAATCCCTCTGTTCCCATTTCACACCTTAAAAGTACGATTTTGAAAAAATAGTTTTATATTCTGTATCTATTCAATTAGAGGAATGTACACATCGAATTTCGTGTTTCTAGTTGTTGTCGTTTGATAGGTACCATTCTAGTCCTTTTTGCCCCATTTCGCCCCTGCTGCACGTTTTTGTTATAGGGAGATTGCGTACACCCAATATCTAGGAAGAACAAGCAGACATATTAAATACTTAATGCTTAAATACTCTAAAATGGGTATTTTCATTCCTAGTGAGAGAATAATTTTCCCTTTGGGCCGATTTCGCCCAGTTGCAATCCCAACCGATATACGACTATCGACATTTATGGAAATTTTGACCCCCTAGCTCCTTTCGTTTAGATGGTAGCGTGTTTTCAACATAATCAGCGAAACCACACGAAGAAGTTCGTGCCGACACTGCAAGGAAAGCATTTTGGTTGTCCAACATCGATCGTTAGGGCCGATAGAATAGTTTGAATGAGGAAATTTCTCGATCCGTCAAAGCTGGCGCATTTAAAACATCTACCAATACTAAGTTGCAGTAATTAGCATGCATAGAGGTTCACTTACCCTTTCAAACCACGTCGGATATGTGTAGCGTTGATCGTCGTTGCCAAATATTAAAACATTCTTGAATTGGGATTTCTTCAGCATCGGTCCAAGATGGTCATTTAAATAAATTGCCTGAAATGAAATGAAAGAATAAACAAAAACATTAATAACATTTTCCCTATCAAATGTAATTAGAACAGAGATGAAATGTACATGCATTAAAAACACATACATACGAGATATATGTACATTAGGGTATACCATTGGAAAATATTTCGCTGTAGATAACATGATCAAAATATTTTTTCATTGATTTTACACATGTATATATTTGACCGGGAAAATGAATCCTCATTTTTGATCACATTTTAATCGTATTTAGAAATCGTCTGACACCATTTGACGCAGAATATATAGCCGAAATATTTTGTGGGTACACTCAGAAAAATAGCAGTCCTAAATCTGAGTAAAATCCATACTCCATTTGGGTTCAACAATTTTACTCCAGTTTAGTAAAAAATTCCTTAAAAGTAGGAAAATTAACTAAGTATAAGTAAAGTTTCCTTATTTCAAAGTCATAGCAATTAACTTTAAATTTATTTAAAAACATTTCATTGGTTCAAATAAAAAATGCTTACAATTGAATAAATTCACACTTGTGTGAAAGACAATTTCCAAGGCTTTAAGTAAGACAAATATTAAGAAACTTTTTGTATTGAAAAAAATCCATTTAGGAAATTTTATCTCAAAATGAGCTTTTCCTAAAAATTATGTAAATGTGTTTACTGAAATTTATGCCGAGTTGTTCATACGTTTAAGTATGAACTTCTAAAAAAATCGCTTGAAATTGTTTAGAAAATTATTGAATATTAATTTAAGAAGCCATTCTCATTCGTTTGCAGAGACTTATTTCTTAAATATTTCAAGTATTAATCTAAACAACAACTGCGAAGGCGCCTATCTTGCCTTCTGAGCAATCATGGAGTAATAAATAGCTCAACTGTTTATGGCAGAGGTATCATGAAACTTTTGAGAAATATTTCATGTTGTCATTTTTTGTATCAGTTTTGCATACTCTGAAGCAAAACCATGTGTTTGTTGATTTTTTAGTTAAGTTGGACTTATTTTAAGTTCACTTTTTCCCTTGTATCAAGTAAAATTTTCCTCGGTTTAAGTAAAAATTTCTTGTTTTAAGGACAACTAATTGTCCTCAGTTTAAGTAAACACTTACTTGATTTTAAAAAAATATTTACTTACTTTTAGGAAAATTTCATCAAAATTTTACTAAGATTTAGTACAAATTTACTTGGTTTGAGTAAAAATGTTCTTAGTTTTAGGAAAATTTTACTTAAATTTAGTAAACATTTACTTAGTTTTAGGAAAAATTTATTTAGATTTAGGAAAATTTCAGCAAAATTTTACTTAGATTTAGTAAAAATGTACTTGGTTTGAGGAAAAACTTACTGGAATTTTCCTCAGTTTTAGTAAATATTTATTTGGTTTGAGGAAAATTGAACTAGAATCAAGTTCAAAGCATGTACTACTTTCAAAGAAAAGTTTGAACTTGATATGAGGAAATAGTTTATTTTAATTCATTATAAACTCAAAGGAATTTGTCAGTAAAAGAAAACAGAAAGTCAGCTGTAAGAGCAGATTATCTGCTGAAATAGCAAACAGCTGTTTGCTATTTTTAGCAATAAAGAAAAAAACGCTTTCTTGAAACTTTAAGCATATATATGTACAGAATAATATTGCCAGTTAACAATTTTATTAAAAACACTTTTTAGAATAAATGTTATTATAAGGGAATTAATTACCATTGAAAGATATTGTGATTGTAAAAGCTAATAACAAGTAAGGAATGGCTAAAGTCGGGCGGGGCCGACTATATAATACCCTACACCACTCCCTGCGTATTTACTTCGCTTTGATTACTAAACCCAGGTATTTCATGGGAGCAATTTTATGTAGTTCATATAAATTATACTTTAAATTCATCTTTAGTCATATTTAATGAATATGGTTAATAATATAGTAATTGATCCAATTATCCCACAGACAAATACAAATTATACAGTAGCAATAGGATGAATAGGACCGACATTTCAAAAGGGGGCCTATAACTACATTTTGGGCCTGGTCCAAAACATGGGCCTATATATTTCTCATTCACGGTAGATATTCCTGGTTGAAAAATACCATGATCAGCAAAATTTGATGATTGGTGAAATATAATATGTAAAGTTTGGTCAAAATCGGTTAAACATTCTGGAGCAACATTTGTATGAGGGCGATATCTAAATCTGAACCGATCTTACCCACTTTCACCATAGGTTGGATTATAATATGCTGTGCCAATTTTAAAGAAAAACGGGTACAATATGTGGTTTCTAAAGCGGAAAAAGTGAAATCGCGGGGGGGCGACATTTGTATTGGGGCTATATCTAAATCTGAACCGATCTTACACAATTTACAATACAATATGTCGTTTCTAGAGCGGAAAATGTCAAATCGGGAGCGACATTTGTATGGGGGCTATATCTAAATCTGAACCGATCTTACCCAATTTTTGCATAGGTGTTTCTAGTTGGATTATAAGATGTTGTGCAAATTTTAAAGAAAATCGGGTACAATATGTGGTTTCTAAAGCGGAAAAAGTGAAATAGGGAGCGACATTTGTATGGGGGCTATATCTAAATCTGAACCGATTTCCGAATTCAATACCGATGGTCCTTGGCCAGAAAAAATAACTTCTGCCAAGTTTCATGACAATCGGACAACAATTGCGACCTGTAGAGTGCGAACAAGCTTAGATGGGCAGCAGACGGACAGACGGACAGACAGACATCGTTAAATCGACTCAGCTGGTGATTCTAAGCCGATCGGTATACTTAAAGGTGGGTCTAGCTCGATTATTTCTTGGTGTTACAAACATTTGGCGCGAAACTAACTTATAACACCCTAGACCACGAAGTGGTGCAGGGTATAAAAATCGAAATTCGGGCTAAATTCGTTTTCGTTGTCAATCTGAAAGGCTTTTAAATTATAAACGCTTATTTTTTATCTATTTTTATAATTTAATTAACAGCAGCCATTTTTTGCAGTCTGCTAAACACTTTTTAACACTTTAGCAGTGTGAATGCTGATACAACATTGCAGAAAAACTGCTGTTATGGCAAAAAAATTGCTATAATAGCAGAAAATTGCCTGCTGATAGACAGCAGACAATCACTGCTGTTTTTTTCTTTAAATGTGGGGTTTTTTACGTGTAGTCATAAAACAAACACAACTTTAATTTTAGGTGCGGAAAACCGCATCTTTTTCTCTCCCATGCAAATCGAACCGGCGTAATGTACATTGGGATGGGTTACGAAAGTTAATTACAGCGGTCACCCCCAGAAATGAAGATTGGACTGTTTAATGATGATCTGCAGAATATTTCGTCACTGGGTCGAGTCTTCTGTGAGCTAAACCCTCCTGAAAACATCTCTAAAAACATGTTTTCCCTTGTATTTTTTTGTCCAATTTTTTCATGAATTAAAAGACCCTCGGAAGCACTTTAAATAAAAAATATCTCATTTGTCGTAGTATTGGACGTTTATATTGATTTTTTGTGGTTCTTCAAGGTGGCAGCTAAAAACTCATATTTCCTGGAAACATTTTGTAAGAGGTTTTATGAAAAATAAATAGAATGAATTAATACCTTTCAAACGATGCCTAAATGATGGATATCGAACGAAAAATGACGTCTCTGATTCCATTTTTGTGAATTATAAAATTATAAAATATTGACACCAAATATGAAAAGTTTTCTGCAAAAAATTGCTATAAACATCCAATAATTCGACCAATAAGTTATTCTAAGACAAGAAATAAAAAAATTATATTTAAAGTGCTTCCGAGGGTCTATTAATTCAGAAAAAATTGGACAAAAATACAACGTATAAAAATAACACCGGAAAAAACATGGCTCGACCCAGTGACGAAATATTGTGCAGATCATCCAAACTTTATTTTCTTGGGGTGACTGGACCCAGCCTAATGTACATACTCGGGCACATATCTATCTACATACATACATATATCGTACCTGATTTTTTGGTGTCCAACCCAAACTCATGAAGTGTACGAAAAGCCAACCAACGACTCCGTTTAAGGGCTCATTGCCAGTGGATATGGCCCAAATCGTTATATTTTTGTTGTGCATTAATTCAAGAAATCTGCAAGAGATGCCCAAACAAAAAGTGCAGAAAAAAATGAAAATATTTAAATCATTTCAAAAGATCAACGACAAGCTCATCATCATCGTCGTCTTGGTCATCATCATGACACAGACAACTAACATTTGTTCATTTGATTTAGCATGTCATGTGTTTTGCTTACTTGAGATGATAGAGGGCCCAGGTTTGATAATATTCCGTCTTTAAATGACTATAGCCGGTCCAATGGTTGTTGGTCTTCATCCAGGGCGGGGGACTCCAGGCGGCCGCCATTATCTTTAGATCCTCCACACCGCTAATTGATTTTAGCCGTTTTATTTGTTCCACTTTCAAAAGATCCCGGCCATCGAGCTCGGTGAAATTGGACAGCTTGTCATCGTTCATGGGTGTTTCATTGTAGGCCCAGGGCTCCAGATCGAAGTCGCAACCTCCGATGGAGGTGCGCAACATATTGTAGCCAATGCCATCTTTGTGGAAATACGACCTGTAATCGAGCGATCCATTGTAATCTACAGAATTCTAGTGATTTTCAATTTTGCTCACTTGTATAGATGGTCCTGCAGTGGCGGTTTCATATTCTTCAAAAGGTGGGAAACACTTCCTGTGAGAGCTCCACCAAAGCCGGTGATTTTCTGATACGTTTTGCTGCGATCGACAGTAATGGACGTTGATGATGATGAAGATGACTTAACCAGCGGTTGAGTCAATGGGAAAACTTGAAGAGATTGCAACAAATATGACAAGGAAAAACTTGCTTGTATGTTGATGTAGACCACATCGCTCTGTAGAAATGCATTCAAACTCACCGCTTTTTTGTCCCAGTCCGTACAGTTGCCACAACGAACGTCCCTGGTCCAATAGAACTGCATCAGCATCAAAATTGTCGTAATTTGATTTGGCGGCAATGGATTCATGGTAATCTGCGATTTTCACCACTTCTCCAGTACCAAATTTCCCCTCTGTTTGAGAGAAGCGTAAACCGTCCTAAAATACACAAAACAAATACTTTTAAATAGCGGCAAATATTCGAAAGACATCAACTCTCCACTCACTTTGCTCGTTGAGATCAAGACCCAACTGTTGTCGTCTCTGGGCTGGGTCTCTCGCAGATAATCACAATAATCTGTGGAGCATTTACACACGAAACCATATTTGGTTTGCTGCCGGTCGCATTGTGAATATGAAAAATCTGAAAAAGAAAACAGATACAAAAATGTGATCCGATTTAATTTCAATAATAAACATACCAATTTTAAGTAAAATTACTAAAATTATCAGTATTCGAGTGTTATATAAAGTACACATTTTTTACTGCTTGATTTTCAATGATCAAGACAATTTCTGTGTTGTTTTGAATTTTCGAAATTTCAGTTTTTGTTTGCAATGCAATCCAATCCAGTCCAAGCACAGACTGGCTTGACTCTCTTCGAACTTTCGTAAAAGTCGCAACGCACACACCACCACACCACAACCGTCGCCAGTAGCCGCCAATAACGAATTCATTGAAGACTCAAATTAAATTGATTCGATTGCCGTCGAACGAACTGAACGGGGGCTAGAGCTGTTTCTTATCTCCATAGTGCTAGTGTGTACCTCTACATTCAGTTTCGATGTGTCTTTCTTGCCGGCTAATCTCTCCGATTGTTTACTCTCTATGGTATGTAATTGTATACAGCTATGTATGTATGCATGCATATGGGCGGTTCCATACCAATTGTACCTCTGATACCGACAAAATTCAATACCTTATTCAGTGGTTTTTTCTTTACCCGTGGTGACTTTTTAAACAGCGCTAGAAAAGTGGCGATTGGTAAACTTTGTTTTTCAGATCCAACTCTAAATCCACACGGCCAGCCGCTGCGCACAGTGGTTCAGAATCAAAATCCATCGACCAAAATTCAATAACTTTTGTTCGAGCAGACATTTGTAAAAAACCAGACTGGGACAAGGAGTCAAGGATTATTTTGAGATATTAACATTAAATTAAATATTTTAGAAATCGACCCAAAGTTGACAAATTTTCGAATTTTCCGATTTTAAAGAAAATTAAAATAAAATTTTTATTTTTTGTTTTTATGGTTTGTAACATATTTCAACGTATTTGTTCGTAATGCGAAGAAAAAAAAGATCTTTTTCTTTTGTATTACAGATTTTCTTTTTTGAGAGATTTTGCACTCAATTTTTTTATTAGAAATTGTGGTTCTTAGCTTTATTATGACCACAACTATGTTTGTGCCAAATATAGTTTGGTTGTAATGAATGTTGTAAAAAATATCCTTTTTGAACAAATGTCTGAACAACACAACTTTTTTTCCTGCAAAAGCCTTTAACGAAATGTATACATATTTGGAAGGGTTCCCCGTTTTTATAAGGTAACTTTTGCCATTTCGATAAAGTCAAAAAAAAAAACAAGTAAAAACTGCGTTAAGTTCGGCCGGGCCGAACTTTATGTACCCTCCACCGTGGATTGCATTCCACAGAGGTTGACGGTTTTCGTAGAAGTTCAGTAATATTACAGGAAAAAATAAATTTTGTAATATAGCCAAACCAAAACAAATACAAATATTGAAAAAATAATTTTATAAATAAATATGATATTTTAATTATGTCAAACCATTATTTATTTCAAATCAAAAAATAAATAATAATCTAACCTAACTTCATGATTCAACCTAACTTCATGATTCAACCAATTTTTGCCATAAAAGGAAAAGTATTTAAAAAAACTTTTTATTTTGCATGTCTATGCAGTCAGAGGAATTTATACACCGAATTCCATGATTCCAGCTGCGCCCATTTGGTAGGTACCATTTTGACCCCCTTGACATTTCTACGCAATTAGAATTTCATCATTCTAGCTGTAGTCGTTTAGTTGGTACTATTTTTATCCCTCTGTACCACTGTATCCCTTGAAGGTACGAATTTCGAAAAATCCGATTATTTTCTGTGTCTGCGCAGTCAGAGGAATGTATACTCCGAATTGCATGACTCTATCTGCGGTCATTTGGTTGGTACTATTTTTATCTCCATTTTCCATTTTAACCCCAAAAAGTACGAATTTCGAAAAATTCGTCTATTTTCCGTATCTGTGCAGTCAGAGGAATGTATACTCCGAATTTCATGACTCTAGCAGCGTTCATTTGATTGGTACTATTTTTATCCCCTTTTTTCATTTTAACCCCAAAAAGTACGAATTTTAAAAAATCCGTGTATTTTACTTGTCTGTGCAATCAGAGGAATGTATACACCGAATTTCATTATTCTAGGTACAGCCGTTTGGTTGGTACCATTTTTATCGGACATGGCTAGATCGTCTTAGAATTTTATGACGATCAAGAATATATATACTTTATAGGGTCTCAGGTCGATATTTCAAGGTGTTACAAACGGAATGACAAAGTTAGTATACCCCCATCCTGGAGGTGGAGGGTATAAAAAGAAATTACGTTTTCTCATTTTTCAAATGTGAAAATCTGTAATACAAAAAAATTCTTCGCATTATGAATAAATATGTTAAAAACCTTTGATTTGAACAGGGATATTGTCCCGGCTCAAGACCATTTTGCTTCTTTATTTAATAGAATGCAAATTTATTTACAAATGGCATGGTGACATTTATTACTTGGCTGCAGACTACCACGATCATGATTTCGACCATGTCAAAAGTCTTTTCAAGTGGCTTCGCAGCGACTTTTCAACATCAAACCCGGCCTCTATAAGGAGATGATTCTCACAAACGAACGAGAAGCACAACTCACTTGCCGAATTTACGTTTAAAAAATCGCACCAAGTAATAAAGCACACATGCCATCTTACAAGCATCTCATTGAGTTGCATATGTAAGTATGTGTATATGCAGGTATAGTTACCCAGCAATACTTCTGCCGTGCCAACGCTCATTTGTTTTAGTTTTTTCGTTTGCATTTTTTGGTCTGAAATCAATATTTGATTTGAACTGGGATATTGTCCTGGCTCAAGACCATTTTGCTTCTTTATTTAATAGAATGCAACCATAAAAACAAAAAATAAAATTTTAATTTTCTTTAAAATCGAAAAATACGAAAAGTAGTCTACTTTGGGCCGATTTCTAAAATATATCCGATAATCCTTGGCTTCTTGTCTAATTTTGGTTATTTATAGAACTCAAAAATGTCTGCTAGAACAAAAGTTATTGAATTTTGGCCGATGAATGTTGATTCTGAACCACTGTGCTGCGTACAATTTAGATTTCAAGTATACTTATGGTAGAAACCGATCGTCTTAGAATCACTTTCTGAGTCGATTTAGCAATGTCCGTCTGTCTGTCCGTCCGTCCGTCCACCTATTCTTGTAATCAAGATACAGGTCGCAATTGTAGACAGAACCAACTGAAACTTTGCACAACGATGTTTTTCGGGATAAGGACGAACGCTATTTAATTTCAAGAAAATCGGTTCAGATTTAGATATAGCCCCCATACGAATATCACTCCCGATTTGACACTTTTCACTCTAGATACCACATATTACAACAGATTATCTTTAAAATTGGCAAAACATCTTATATTGTAACTAGAAACACCTGTGGTAAAAATGTGTTAGATCGGTTCAGATTTATATATAGCTCCCATACAAATTTCTCTACCGATTTGACTTTTTCCGCTGTAGAGACCACATAATGTATCAGATTGTCTTCAGATTTAGTAAATCATCTTATATTTCCACTAGAAACACCCATGGTGAATATCGGTCAGATCGGTTCAGATTTATATATAGCTCCCATACAAATTTCGCTCCCGATTTGACTTTTTCCGCTCTAGAAACCACATATTGTATCAGATTGTCTTCAGATTTGGCCTAACATTTTATATTTAAACTAAGAACATCTATGGTGAAAATAGGTCAAATCGGTTCAGATTTAGATATAGCCCCCATACAAATGTCGTTCCCGATTTGACATTTTCCTCTGTAGAAACCACATATTGTACTCGATTTTCTTTAAATTTGGCACAACATCTTATAATCTTACTAGAAACACCTATGCAGAAATTGGGTAAGATCGGTTCAGATTTAGATATAGCCCCCATACAAATGTCGTTCCCGATTTGACATTTTCCTCTGTAGAAACCACATATTGTACTCGATTTTCTTTAAATTTGGCACAACATCTTATAATCTTACTAGAAACACCTATGCAGAAATTGGGTAAGATCGGTTCAGATTTAGATATAGCACCCATACAAATGTCGTTCCCGATTTGACATTTTCCTCTGTAGAAACCACATATTGTACTCGATTTTCTTTAAATTTGGAACAACATCTTATAGTCTTACTAGAAACACCTATGCAGAAATTGGGTAAGATCGGTTCAGATTTAGATATAGCCCCCATATAAATGTCGCTCCCGATTTGACTTTTGCCGCTTTAAAAGCCACATATTGTGCTCGATTGTCTTTAAATTTCGCACAACATCTTATAATCTAACTAAACAAAGCTATGGTGAAAGTGGGTAAGATCGGTTCAGATTTAAATATAGCCCTAATTCAAATGTTGCTCCCATAAGTTTAACCGATTTTGGCCAAACTATACATTTTATATTTCACCTATTTCGTTCCAGGTTTCAATATATCCTAATACAAATGTCCTTTCCGATATAAAATTTTTTGTCAAACACATACATTTACAGGATACAAAAAACCTTCCCGTTTTCACTTTTTCACCGAATTGAATTGTATTCGGATTGAAAGTGGAGTGTATCATAGAGCTTTAGCCTTTAGCCTTTCCTTACTGGTTTTTTTATATTAATATTTTCAAAAAAACTTAAATACCATAAATATTGGTGGATTGTGGGTGCTACAGTTGGTTGTATTTCCTTATAAAGGGTGATTTTTTAAGAGCTTGATAAATTTTTTTTTAAAAAAAAACGCATAAAATTTGCAAAATCTCATCGGTTCTTTATTTGAAACGTTAGATTGGTCCATGACATTTACTTTTTGAAGATAATTTCATTTAAATGTTGACCGCGGCTCCGTCTTAGGTGGTCCATTCGGAAAGTCAAATTTTGGGCAACTTTTTCGAGCATTTCGGCCGGAATAGCCCGAATTTCTTCGGAAATGTTGTCTTCCAAAGCTGGAATAGTTGCTGGCTTATTTCTGTAGACTTTAGACTTGACGTAGCCCCACAAAAAATAGTCTAAAGGCGTCAAATCGCATGATCTTGGTGGCCAACTTACCGGTCCATTTCTTGAGATGAATTGTTCTCCGAAGTTTTCCCTCAAAATGGCAATAGAATCGCGAGCTGTGTGGCATGTAGCGCCATCTTGTTGAAACCACATGTCAACTAAGTTCAGTTCTTCCATTTTTGGCAACAAAAAGTTTGTTAGCATCGAACGATAGCGATCGCCATTCACCGTAACGTTGCGTCCAACAGCATCTTTGAAAAAATACTGTCCAATGATTCCACCAGCGTACAAACCACACCAAACAGTGCATTTTTCGGGATGCATGGGCAGTTCTTGAACGGCTTCTGGTTGCTCTTCACTCCAAATGCGGCAATTTTGTTTATTTACGTAGCCATTCAACCAGAAATGAGCCTCATCGCTGAACAAAATTTGTCGATAAAAAAGCGGATTTTCTGCCAACTTTTCTAGGGCCCATTCACTGAAAATTCGACGTTGTGGCAGATCGTTTGGCTTCAGTTCTTGCACGAGCTGTATTTTATACGGTTTTACACCAAGATCTTTGCGTAAAATCTTCCATGTGGTCGAATAACACAAACCCAATTGCTGCGAACGGCGACGAATCGACATTTCACGGTCTTCAGCAACACTCTCAGAAACAGACGCAATATTCTCTTTTGTACGCACTGTACGCATTCGTGTGGTTGGTTTAATGTCCAATAAAGTAAACTGAGTGCGAAACTTGGTCACAATCGCATTAATTGTTTGCTCACTTGGTCGATTATGTAGACCATAAATCGGACGTAAAGCGCGAAACACATTTCGAACCGAACACTGATTTTGGTAATAAAATTCAATGATTTGCAAGCGTTGCTCGTTAGTAAGTCTATTCATGATGAAATGTCAAAGCATACTGAGCATCTTTCTCTTTGACACCATGTCTGAAATCCCACGTGATCTGTCAAATACTAATGCATGAAAATCCTAACCTCAAAAAATCACTCTTTATTTGAATTCCAAGTGAAAACCAACCGTAAAAGTTAAAAATACGAATTTGGAAATATCTTTTTACTTTGCGTGTATATACAGTCAGAGGAATGTATACACCGAATTCCATGATTCTAGTTGCGGCCATTTGGTCGGTACCATTTTTATCTTCTTTTTCCCATTTTACCCCCTTAAGAGTACGACTTTCTAAAGTCTCTTTATTTATAGCTGTAGTGAATTTATGTGAATTTTATATGTGAATTTTTCCCCTTTGGGCCGATTTCGCCCGGTTTTAATCCTAATCGATCTCCGACTATAAGACGCATTTGTGGAAAATTTGGACATCCCAGCTCCTTTCGTTCAGCTGCTAGCGTACTTTCAACAGACAGACATGACTAGATCGTCTTAAAATAAAACAATGCTTGTCGATCCGTTTCTGGAAAAATTTCGAGATAAAGTAGCCGAATTCGATTTAGCACCAGATCAAATCTATAATGCTGATTATTGTCATGTGTTTTGCACCAAACTGCACTGCTATTCTTCAGTCAATGGACCAAAATGTTATAAAATTAATAAAACTCTACTACAAAAAACCCTTTTAGCACATTTGAACGAAAGTGAAGGCTTAAATCTTGAACTCAAAATCAAAACATTTAATGCAAAATGTAAGTTACCGCCTACCGCTATAAAGAAGTGCTGGAATGTGTTGATGTATCCTAGATAGTTCTGGACTGATGAAAACAGTGTAATATTCAACGTAATTATAGCTGATCTCATGAATGCAAACGCAATAAGCGTGCAACAAAACACAGTCAAATATTTCCGATTTCTTAAAAAAAAAAAATAAATCAAAATGAAATACCTCAATATTTATACAAACATCTGAATTCCTAATTTAATTGACTTTTAAGTTTATTTAATTTTATATTTTAAATTTTTGATTTATGTTACCGAAAACAAACCAAATATCGTTTTATATAAATCAGAACGTATTATCATCCATTGCTTTGATGACATCGATTTTATTGCAGTTCTTATAAATTTAGGGCGCGATAGATTGTTCATTACTTCCTCTTATATTCCTCCATCGTCTCAATTAGGTGTCTATGAAAGACACTTGGCCGCGATTGGTATGATTGTTTCAATGTCAGGTGACTTAGACCGTACATTAATTTTTGACTCGGTTTTCGCAACCACCTCGGTTTCTGCAACTGACACGATTTCTATTAGTTGCATTAACCGAGGTCGCACTGTATAGTATTTGTCTGTGTAAAATTAAAATCAGCTTTCATATTGATTTTCCTCCTGATCGGTAATATGTATACCAATTATAATCAAGGTTCCATGGAGAACGTTAGATTTCGGCGAATAATGGAATAAATCTCAAAAATCAAATAATTTTTTGTGTGTGATTCTCCTCCTTTCCATTACCTAAACAAAAAACTATATTCGTTAGAAGAAATTACATTACATTACATTCGAAACACATAGAAAAGCAATCAAATTGTTCACTAATCAAACAACACAATAACTAAACAAGTAAGGAAAGGCTAAAGTCGGACGGAGCCGACTCTATGACACACTCCACTTTCTATCCTATTACAATTCAATTCGGTAACAAAGTGAAATCGAGAAGGATTCTTGTATCCTATAAATGTACGTGTTTGACAAAAATGATAAATCGGAAAGGACATCTGTATGGGGGTATATTGAAACATGGAACGATGTGACCCACGTGTATGTTTATAGGGGAAATATAATATGTAAAGTTTGGCCAAAATTGGTTAAACATTTAGGAGCAACATTTGTATATATACAAATAAAAGTATATCTAAATCTGAACCCACTTTCACCATAAGTGTTTCTAGTTAGATTATAAGGTGTTAAGCCAAAATTGAAGAAATCCGGGTTCAATATGTGGTTTTTAGAGCGGAAAAAGTCAAATCGGGTGCGATATTTGTATGGCGGTTATATCTAAATCTGAACCGATCTTACCCACTTTCTGCGTGGGTGTTTCTAGTTGGATTATAAGGTGTTAAGTCAAATTTGAAGAAAATCGGGTGCTTAAGAGCGGAAAAAGTCAAATCGGGAGCGACATTTGTATGGGGGCTATATCTAAATCTGAACCGATCTGACCTATTTTCACCATGGGTAATGAATATTTCTCTTTTTGTAACCTTTTTTATACCCTCCACCTCCAGGATGGGGGTATATTCACTTTGTCATTCCGTTTGTAACACCTTGAAATACTCATCGGAGACCCCATAAAGTATATATATTCTGGGTCGTGGTAAAATTCTAAGACGATATAGCCATGTCCGTCTGTCTGTCTGACTGTTGAAAGCACGATAGCGGCCGAACGAAATGAGCTGTCTGACTGTTGAAAGCACGATAGCGGCCGAACGAAATGAGCTAGGAGGTTCAAATTTTTCCTAAATGTGTCTTATGGTTGTAGATCAGTTGGGATTGAAAGTGGACGAAATCGGCCCAGAGGGAAAAATTTTTCCCTCACAAGGACTGAAAATACCCCTAATATTTAGAGTATTTCAACATGTTTTTTGAACATATTAGCTTGTATTTAGTTGATATTTTCACTGCACATTCCCTCTATAACATAAAAGGGCACCATAGAGTGATTTTTATTTATAGGGGAATGATGACAAAATGAGACAAAAAGGGATAAAAATGGTACCTATCAAACGACAACAGATAGAAACACGAAATTTGGCGTGTACATTCCTCTAATAGAGTATATACATAATAAAAAAGTATTTTTTCTAAATTCGTACTTTTAAGGGGTTAAATGGGGATAGAGGGATAAAAATAGTACCAACCTGAAGGCGACCTAGAGTAATGAAATTCGATATACACATTTCTCTGATTGCGTAGACACGTAAAATAAAAGAACTTTCCAAAATTCGTACTTTTTGGGGATCAAATGGAAAAAGGGGATAAAAATAGTACCTACCAAATGACAGCAGCTAGAATCATGAAATTCGGATTATACATTCCTCTGACTGCGTAGATACGAAAAAAAACGTTTTTTCCAAATTCGTACTTTCAATGGATACAATGGCTACAGGGGATAAAAATAGTACCAACTAAACGAATACAGCTAGAATGATGAAATTCAGTGAGTACGTCCCTCTAATTGTGTAGATACGTAAAATAAAGAGATTTTTAGATAGTCGTACTCTTGAGGGGGCAAAATTGGAAAAAGGGCATAAAAATGGTACCAACAAAATGGCCGCTGATAGAATCATGGAAATCGGTGTATACATTCCTCTGAATGCATAGCCACGTAAAATATTTTTTTTCCAATTTCGTACTTTATTTAGTTGCTTTTACGACAAAAAATGGTAGAATCATGAAGTTGTCTTATACTGCGTACGTGAGAGATAAGGTATTTTCAAAATTTATACTTTTGAAATTAAAATAGGATGGAAATACATCCAACCAAACGACTTTAGCTGAAAGTACACTCTCTATCCCCCAATATTTAGGGTATTTATGATTGCTCCCTTATATTTACTTTATGAATTGAAGTATTATATCCATTATATAAATAGTATACAAATATTGGTAGCCTTGGCTTATTAATTAAATTTCTTATTTTCATGCAGTTAAAATTTGTTGCGGATATTCATCTTGTAGCTTGGAAGCACCACAAAGAAAATAACAGTTTTAGCGGGCGAAATGGGACAAAAAGGGATAAAATATGGTACCAATGATACGACAACAGCTAGAATCATGAAATTCGGTGTGTACATCCCTCTAATTGCATAGACACGTAAAATAGAGGGATTTTTCCAAATTCGTACTTTTAAGGGATATAATTAAAAAGAGGGATAAAAATTAAACCTACCCAACCGCTGAAGTTGAAATCATGAAATTCGGTGTATACATTCTGACTATGGAGACTCGAAAAAGGGTTTTTTCGAAATTTGTACATTTGGGCGGAGAATGGGGCGAATTTCGATATCTTTAAAATTTATACTTTTCTTATCACTTTGTCTGTATCTGAAAATGTTCTCCCTAATGGCGACTGACAATCACCTAATATTTTCGGCATGTTCACTTTCACAATTACAGCGTTGTATTTATTTATTATTTATTTAGATTTTAAACAGTGCGCATAAGTATACATTATAGTTTGAAATAGTAATCAAATATAGTAATGTGCATAAACATATCACAATTTTCGTAATATGGTTCTATACTTCTACGTCGACATCCTTTAATCTGCTGGTAATACTGTGGAATGCACTCCGTGGTGGAGGGTATATAAGATTCGGCCCGGCCGAACTTAACGCCTTCTTACTTGTTACTATTGTGCTAAGAAAATACAAAGAAAACGTGTAAATACAAATCAAAAATGCCCCTGTTTCAAATCCCGCCCATTTGTATATTGTCTAATCAGGTTACAACTAAATTAACTCATCTTTGCACAAATATTTACACTGGATCTACTCACACAAAATTTCAGCACTTTAGGTGTCTTAGAACTGACAATATTCGATAATATGTTTATATGTGTTGGCGTAGTACCCCGCCAACTTTCCAATACCGCCCACTTTTGGCACAACTACGCACATTGATGCTAGTTTCACCTGCACAAAATTTCAGCACTCTACGTGTCATAGAACGGGCAATATTCAATAATAGGTTTTAACTTCGTATGTGAGGTGCCACGCCCACTTTTCCAATACCGCCCATTTTTGTCAAAACTGTGCAGACTAACAATTAGTGAATTTTCACAAAAATGCAAGAATCTAGCTGCAACAGTACTCCGAATATGCTAATTTATAAAAAACGAATAAATCCCCAATTTGTGTGGGAGGTGCCACGCCCACTGAAAATATCAAAAATTTATATAGCCTATTTTCACCACCGGTTCAGCATGAGCATACTGTGAAAATTTCAGGAAGATCGGTCCAGTAGTTTAGGCTGCTATAAAGAACAAACAAACACACAAACAAACTTAAAACACAGATTCATTTATATATGTAAAGAGTGATTTTTTTGAGGTTAGGATTTTCATGCATTAGTATTTGACAGATCACGTGGGATTTCAGACATGGTGTAAAAGAGAAAGATGCTCAGTATTGCCGCATTTGGAGTGAAGAGCAACCAGAAGCCGTTCAAGAACTGCCCATGCATCCCGAAAAATGCACTGTTTGGTGTGGTTTGTACGCTGGTGGAATCATTGGACCGTATTTTTTCAAAGATGCTGTTGGACGCAACGTTACGGTGAATGGCGATCGCTATCGTTCGATGCTAACAAACTTTTTGTTGCCAAAAATGGAAGAACTGAACTTGGTTGACATGTGGTTTCAACAAGATGGCGCTACATGCCACACAGCTCGCGATTCTATGGCCATTTTGAGGGAAAACTTCGGAGAACAATTCATCTCAAGAAATGGACCGGTAAGTTGGCCACCAAGATCATGCGATTTGACGCCTTTAGACTATTTTTTGTGGGGCTACGTCAAGTCTAAAGTCTACAGAAATAAGCCAGCAACTATTCCAGCTTTGGAAGACAACATTTCCGAAGAAATTCGGGCTATTCCGGCCGAAATGCTCGAAAAAGTTGCCCAAAATTGGACTTTCCGAATGGACCACCTAAGACGCAGCCGCGGTCAACATTTAAATGAAATTATCTTCAAAAAGTAAATGTCATGGACCAATCTAACGTTTCAAATAAAGAACCGATGAGATTTTGCAAATTTTATGCGTTTTTTTTTAAAAAAAAGTTATCAAGCTCTTAAAAAATCACCCTTTATTATATGTTATATGTATGTATTATATATTATATTTATATATGTATTTTATGTGAAATGAAAAATTTTTTATTTATTTTTTTTTTTTGAAAAATCAACAATTTGTAATACATAAGACAGTTATTAAATGGTGAATCCTTTAAACGCGTTTCGATGCCTTACTTGTATAAAAAAACGGTAAAACGGCGTTAAGTTCGGCCGGACCGAACCTTGCATACCCTCCACCATAGATTGCATTCCACAGAGGCTGCAAATTCTCCAGTATGGGGTATACTAACTTTGCCATTCCGTTTGTAACACCTTGAAATATCGACTTGAGACCCTATAAAGTATTCGTGATCGTCATCTAGCCATGTCCATCCGTCTGTTGAAAGCACTCTAGCATCTAAACGAAAGGAGCTAGGACGGCCAAAATTTCCATAAATGCGTCTTATAGTCGTAGATCGGTTGGGATTGAAACTGGGCGAAATCGGTCCAAAGGGAAAAATTTTCCCTCACAAGGACTAAAAATACCCATAATAACCTCTAATATTTTAGAATATTTAAGCCTGTTTTTTTCAATCTATCTGCTTGTACTTACTTGATGTTGGATATACGCATTCCCCCTATAACAAAAACGTGCACCATTTTTATTCGGAGGGGGTGAAATGGGACAAAAAAGGGATAAAATATTAAATGAAGACACGAAATTCGGTGTGTACATTCCTCTAGTTGAGTAGATACATAATATAACAAGTAAGAAAGCGTTAAGTTCGGCCGGGCCGAATCTTATATACCCTCCACCATGGAGTGCATTTCACAGTATTACCAGCAGATTAAAGGAAGTCGACTTTACATAGAAGCACAATACCATATTACGAAAATTGTGATATTTTTATGCACATTACTATATTTGTTTACTATTTCAAACTATAATGTATACTTATGCGCACTGTTTAAAATCGACTACTATATAAAGGGTGATTTTTTAAGAGCTTGATAACTTGATGATAAAAAAAAAACGCATAAAATTTGCAAAATCTCATCGGTTCTTTATTTGAAACGTTAGATTGGTCCATGACATTTACTTTTTGAAGATAATTTCATTTAAATGTTGACCGCGGCTGCGTCTTAGGTGGTCCATTCGGAAAGTCCAATTTTGGGCAACTTTTTCGAGCATTTCGGCCGGAATAGCCCGAATTTCTTCGGAAATGTTGTCTTCCAAAGCTGGAATAGTTGCTGGCTTATTTCTGTAGACTTTAGACTTGACGTAGCCCCACAAAAAATAGTCTAAAGGCGTCAAATCGCATGATCTTGGTGGCCAACTTACCGGTCCATTTCTTGAGATGAATTGTTCTCCGAAGTTTTCCCTCAAAATGGCCATAGAATCGCGAGCTGTGTGGCATGTAGCGCCATCTTGTTGAAACCACATGTCAACCAAGTTCAGTTCTTCCATTTTTGGCAACAAAAAGTTTGTTAGCATCGAACGATAGCGATCGCCATTCACCGTAACGTTGCGTCCAACAGCATCTTTGAAAAAATACGGTCCAATGATTCCACCAGCGTACAAACCACACCAAACAGTGCATTTTTCGGGATGCATGGGCAGTTCTTGAACGGCTTCTGGTTGCTCTTCACTCCAAATGCGGCAATTTTGTTTATTTACGTAGCCATTCAACCAGAAATGAGCCTCATCGCTGAACAAAATTTGTCGATAAAAAAGCGGATTTTCTGCCAACTTTTCTAGGGCCCATTCACTGAAAATTCGACGTTGTGGCAGATCGTTTGGCTTCAGTTCTTGCACGAGCTGTATTTTATACGGTTTTACACCAAGATCTTTGCGTAAAATCTTCCATGTGGTCGAATAACACAAACCCAATTGCTGCGAACGGCGACGAATCGACATTTCACGGTCTTCAGCAACACTCTCAGAAACAGACGCAATATTCTCTTTTGTACGCACTGTACGCATTCGTGTGGTTGGTTTAATGTCCAATAAAGTAAACTGAGTGAACGAGAGAACGAAACTTGGTCACAATCGCATTAATTGTTTGCTCACTTGGTCGATTATGTAGACCATAAATCGGACGTAAAGCGCGAAACACATTTCGAACCGAACACTGATTTTGGTAATAAAATTCAATGATTTGCAAGCGTTGCTCGTTAGTAAGTCTATTCATGATGAAATGTCAAAGCATACTGAGCATCTTTCTCTTTGACACCATGTCTGAAATCCCACGTGATCTGTCAAATACTAATGCATGAAAATCCTAACCTCAAAAAAATCACTCTTTATATGTAAAATGCTGAAATTGTGAAAGTGAACATGCCTAAATATTAGGCGATTGTCAGTCGCCATTGGAAAGAAGCATTTCCAGATACAGACAAAGTGTTAAGAAAAGTATAAATTTTATAGATATCCCCATTCGCCCCATTCTCCGCCCAAATGTACAAATTTCGAAAAAAAAAACCAAGACTTCATAGTCAGAATGCATACACCGAATTTCATGGTTTCAACTTCAGCGGTTTGGTAGGTTCCATTTTTATCCCTCTTTTTAATTATATCATTTAAAAGTACGAATTTCGAAAAATCCCTCTATTTTACGTGTCTATGCAATTAGAGGGATGTACACACCGAATTTCATGATTCTAGCTGTTGTCGTATCATTGGTACCATATTTTATCCCTTTTTGTCCCTTTTCGCCCGCTAAAACTTTTATTTTCTTTGTGGTGCTTCCAAGCTACACGATGAATATCCGCAACAAACTGTATTAACTGTATGAAAATAAGAAATTTAATTAATAAGCCAAGGCTACCAATATTTGTATACTATATATATAATGAATATAATACTCCAATTCATAAAGTAAATATAAGGGAGCAATCATAAATACCCAAAATATTGGGGGATAGAGAGTGTACTTTCAGCTACAGTCGTTTGGTTGGTTGTATTTCCATCCAAAAGTATAAATTTTGAAAATACCTTATCTCTCACGTACGCAGTATAAGACAACTTCATGATTCTACCATTTTTTGTCGTAAAAGCAACTAAATAAAGTACGAACTTGGAAAAAATATTTTACGTGGCTATGCACTCAGAGGAATGTATATACCCAATTCCATGATACTATCTGCGGCCATTTTGTTGGTACCATTTTTATCCCCTTTTTCCAATTTTGCCCCCTCAAGAGTACGACTATCTAAAATCTCTTTATTTTACGTATCTACACAATTAGAGGGACGTACTCACTGAATTTCATCATTCTAGCTGTATTCGTTTAGTTGGTACTATTTTTATCCCCTGTAGCCATTGTATCCATTGAAAGTACGAATTTGAAAAAAACGTTTTATTTTTCGTGTCTACGCAGTCAGGGGAATGTATGCTCCAAATTTCATTATTCTAGGTGCAGCCGTTAGGTTGGTACTATTTTTATCCCTCTATCCCCATTTAACCCCTTAAATGTACGAATTTAGAAAAAATACTTTTATATTATGTATCTACTCTATTAGAGGAATGTACACGCCAAATTTCGTGTTTCTATCTGTTGTCGTTTGATAGGTACCATTTTTATCCCTTTTTGTCCCATTTCGCCCCCATAAATAAAAATCACTCTATGGTGCCCTTTTATGATATACAGGGAATGCGCATTGCAAATATCAACTAAATACAAGCTAATATGTTCAAAAAAACATGCTGAAATACTCTAAATATTAGGGGTATTTTCAGTCCTTGTGAGGAAAAATTTTTCCCTCTGGGCCGATTTCGTCCACTTTCAATCCCAACCGATCTACAACCATAAGACACATTTAGGAAAAATTTGAAGCTCCTAGCTCATTTCGTTCGGCCGCTATCGTGCTTTCAACAGACAGACAGACGGACATGGCTATATCGTCTTAGAATTTTACCACGACCCAGAATATATATACTTTATGGGGTCTCCGATGAATATTTCAAGGTGTTACAAACGGAATGACAAAGTGAATATACCCCCATCCTGGAGGTGGAGGGTATAAAAATGGGAATAGAGGGATACAAATGGTACAAACCAAACGGCTGCATCTAGAATAACGAAATTGGATGTTTGCATTCCTCTGATTGTGTAGACACGTAAAATAAAAAGATTTTTCCAAATTCGTACTTTTTTTACTTTTACGGTAAAAATTGGTTGAATCATAAGGCAAGCCTACCAATATGTTTATACTAGATACGTACAAAAAGTCAATATAAGGCAGCAATCTTCAAAAAAGCTTAAATATCCTAGGAGATAGTGGGGCGATTGTCATGAAATTTGGCAGAAGTTATTTTATTTTTTTTTTGCCAAGGACGATCGGTATTGAATTTGGAGGAAATCGGTTTAGATTTAGATTTAGCCTCCATACAAATATCTACATGTACATTTTACATGGGATCATGAAACCATTTTCATGATCGTGATATATTTCAACTGACAGCTAAATGGAAAGTGGACCACATGGATCCATGTTTAGATATAGCCCCCATACAAATGTACCTCCGATTTACAATATTACTGGTCAGGTCAATGTTTTGGATAGCCCCCATACAAATGGGGCTCACTTTAAACTATTATCGCTCTAGAACCCACATCTTACATTGGATCTTGATAAAATTTTGCAGATCATGTTATATTTCAATAAAGAATACCTACTTTGAAAGTGATCTATAATGTAGTAATGTACATTTTAATGTAGCTTCCTTACTTTTTCCTTCTTTTATTATTACCCCTCTAGAATCCACATTTCACATCGGAAGTTTATCAAATTTAGCAGATTATATTATATTTCAACTAAGAATACAAGTCAAATGTATGTGTCCATACTTTGGTATAACCCAAATGGCTCGAGAACTTACATCGGATCTTGATCAAATTTTGCATTTCATGATATATTTCACCTAGGAATACCTACCGTGAATGAGAACTATATAGTTTAAAAAACGATAATTTCTGTACGAACTTTCCCTTTCAAATATTTTATTGTCTTTGAAATCAGTGATAAATAATAGTATGAATTGAATGTGGAGGTAGAATGATGACAACGCTACCGCGAATGCTATCGATCACGCTGATCTCCACATTAGCATTGCCACTGAAAACAAGAAGAAAATATTCAATCATTATTAGTCCACAATTTGGTCTGGCAACACTTACCTATTGAAGAGAACGGCCGATATGGTGCCATCGGGACGTAAATAGGCCACACTGTCAATGTTGACATTACTGCGTTGGGCATCAATGCGAACCGAGCCCTCGGGTATAAATTTGGAAAAATGACCCATGGTGTAGAACATAGGCTGCTTCAAGATTTCAGTGGGATCTATGCAAATTTTATTTAAATTTGAGTGAAAAGGAACACCTTTTGAACAGATTTGTCAGTCAAACTTACTTGTGGTATTAACTATGATCGGAGCATCCACGGTATTGTTAACGTAATTGGGTCCACCCTTTTCATCCAGAATTAGATTCCAATCGATCCAACCGTTATAGCCATGCTGCAGGTTTTGCAGGAAATCTCTGGCATACTTTTCACCGCGATACCAGGAACCCAAGACGGGGCCAGCCTTCTGCCACGGCTTGTCACCTATGCAAGACTCGGTAATCAAGAGCATTTTTTCGGGCATTTCAGCCAAGGTTTGATCAATTAACGTCGGCTTGAAAATCTCATCCCAATACCAATGAACACCCAACGCATCCAGATAGTCCAACGAATCCGGCCGTTGTAATTTCATCTAACCACAAAGAAAGCGATAAGTCGATATTCCAACAAAGCATCCAAAATTGTCATTACCATTTTAAACCACGAGGGGAATGAATAACGCTGATCGTCGTTACCAAAAATAACCAAATCCTTGTATTTCGAATTCCTAATGGTGGGACCCAGATGGTCGCTCAACCACACGGCCTGACTGAACGGATGCCAACCCAAGCTCATGAATCGCACGAAAAACATGAAGAGCATGCCATTCATGGGTTCGTTGCCGGTCGATATGGCCCATATGGGCAAACCATTCGCCTCCATAATCTCCAACCACTTCAGGTGATAATCGGCCCATGTCTGATAGTATTCCTTTTTCAAGCGACCAAATCCTGTCCATTTATCGTTCGTCTTCATCCATCGCGGCGCGCTCCAGGCGGCGCCTTTTATGCGTAAATTATTGGGCTTGGCCACCTCTTTCAGGCGATGTATTTGTGCCGCCTTCATTTCATCGCGCGGATCTAACTGGGTAAAGTTGGTCAATTGAGGATCATTTGCTGGTACCTCATTGTAGGCCCAGGGTGCCAAATCGAAATCACAGCCACCGATAGACATGCGCATAAGATTCCAGCCAATGCCATCCTCAGCGTAATACGATCTATGTGGGTGAAGGAGGGGGTTGAAATGAAATGAAGCTATGCTAGAAGTAACATTGCATCATCCACTACTCACTTGTACATATGATCCTGTAGCTCCTGCGGTAATTTTTCCAATAGATATGAAACAGCCCCGGTGAAAGCTCCGCCGAATCCCACAATCTTACGATATTGATTTTCGCGGTTGATATTGAGGCGCACTGTACGTGTGGCAGCTGAAATAATAAGTGGATATAGTGTTCAAAACAATTAGGATTCAACCAAAAATAAAAGAAACGTATTGGGAGTGATCGCAGTTCTGGGCAATTGGAAACCATGGAAGGAATTAACAACAATTCAGTGATCACTGTGGACGATGCGACAACGAAGATGAGACTATCGACCACTTCTTAAGTGGCCGCCGAGCTATATAAAGGCCTTGCGAAACAATTGCTAACGATCTTGGCGAGATATGATACTAGTGATCTAATCAAATATCTCAATCTTAGTCTGATATGGTCATTGGCGTAGGAGGAATTTTTTTATGAGGGCTATAGCCCCCAATTTATATTTAGTTAAAGTCGAAAAATATTTATAGCCGCATATGAGTACTTCCATGGAAAACCGATCATCAATAATTTCATGTTAGGTCTGCGATTTCGATGAAAATATGTACGTAGGTTCAGTTTGAGGTTTTAAGAAAGATTTAATAAAAAAATTTGTTTTAAATTCAAAAATCGTGAAATTTATATCATTTTTAAAAATGTCAATGCATTTTTTTAAAGATCTCATATCTTTGGTAGTAGTTAAGATAATCGGAAATTTCCTTTGTCATAGTATTCAAAACAGAAAAGACTTTAGAAACAAAAAATATTTTTTAATTTTTAAGAAAAATATATATCCGATTTTTTAAATATTTTTTTATGATAGGTTTTTTTCTCTATATACACTATAAGCTACAGGATGGCCACAAATCAACTTTCTGAATTACAAATCAAATAGTACACATCTCCCTACCACAAAAATACCAAAATTAAAAGATGACAAGGGTAAAAATTTGTGAAACGTGTCCATGTGTTTTTAATAGTGGATATTTCAGTAGTGCGCGGTAAACATAAAATATATATTGTATAATTTTGCAGTCCCAATTCAAATCAAATTTTGCAAAATTTTCATTTTCGCGGGATGATTTTTGTGAATGATATAGATATATTTTTCTTAAAAATTAAAAAATATTTTTTTTTTAGTTTTTTCGTTTGCATTTTTTTTGGTCTGTAATCAATATTTGATTTGAACTGGGATATTGTCCTGGCTCAAGACCATTTTGCTTCTATATTTGAGCCAGGACAATATCCCAGTTCAAACCAAATATTTTTTTTTTTAAATTAAAAAAAAATAATAAAAAAAATTTTATGAGGCCTTTTCAGTTTTGAATACTATGACAAAGGAATTTTCCGATTATCTTAACTACAACCAAAGATATGAGATCTTTAAAAAAATGCATGATAACCCTTTCACGATTTTGAATTTAAAACATTTTTTTTCTTAAATCTTTCTTATAGCCTCAAACTGAACCTACGTCCACATTTTCATCGAAATCGCAGACCTAACATGAAATTATTGATCGGTTTCCCATGGAAGTACTCTAGAATAAAATCATAGCATTAGTTTGTAATATGAAATGCCAGCTGGATTGGAAGACTCAATTTTTCTTTAGATATGATTCGGAATTCTGAGATTAACGCAATCTCAAATGAAAAATTGGGAACATTGTTAAATAGATTTTTGTTTCTGCAAATTTTAGCTGAATGCTTATAGAATTGAAATCTAAATACTATTATTTTATAAATCTAAAGAATAGGGTTGTTTTTCTTTAAGCCGGGATAACAAGCCGCGATAACAAAAACGTTAATAGAAAATTAAAATGTGAAAAAATAAATAAATATTTATTTTTTCACATTGTCGCCAACTACAATATAAATATTTGTATCAAAACAAATTTTCAAAAAATTAGTTTGTGTTGACTTTATTGGACTTAGTCTCGATAACCACAATTTGGCTTACACTGGATAATTATCCAGGCTAAGTCCAAAATGTTTAACACAAAATTATTTTTTCAAAATTTGTTTTCACACGCACATTGATATTGCTTTTGGTGACAATTTAAAAAAAGAATTTTTTATTTTCAGTGAAATTTTAACATTTTATTTAAATTTTTGTTATCGCAGCTAAGTTATCCAGTCTTAAAGAAAAACAGCCATAATATTCAAGTCCAAACTCGATATGCTAAAATTAATGAACATTTTTGTGTATTTACCAACATTTTTGAAACCTGATGTTTTAATTGGAATTATCATAAATAGTTTTCGGCGGCAAACAATTTTGAGAATTCTCCGCTATTTGCGAAACATTTTCGTTAACCGACAAGTTTTTCTCAATTTGATTTTTTATTCTGCTTCAAGTTATTAATTTAGTAAGATGGATATATTCAGAAACTTTTTCCAATAAATTCCATAAATCCGATTGGATTTTTTGCCCATCAAACTTGTCAGATAAGCGCAAAAAATATTTGAACTTTATCAATTAAACATATTAGATATTTCACATAACGTAGCTGTTGCTCCAAATCAAATCAATAAATTTTTCCTTTCTTTGGGTCTGAAGAATCAAACCACTTTAGGGAAAACCTCTTCCCTTTCCAAAAAAGTCATTTCGTTAAAAATGTCGCTTTTTAATTAAGTTTTAGTTACTTTTTTCAAAATCGTATTTATGGCTCTCTAATATGACGACTTTTAAGTCTGTTGCTGGCCCTTTCACTTACTGCGTTCATTCACGTTTAGGGTTTCATTGACCATTTGGCTTTGCAGAAGCTGACTATAATCCATCACATAATGTTTACTGAAACGATTAAAGAGACCATCACTAGTTGCGAATCTCAAACCAGCCTGGAAGAAAGGGAAACATAGTCAAAGTCTTGTCCGGTATAAGATATATGATGAACTTACCCTTGATGAAGAGACCAAAGCATATTGATATTCACTCACTGGAGTGGGATCATCCAAATAATCACAATGCGTGGAAGTACAGACACAAACACCACCCGTCGGAGTCTCGCGAAGATCACAAGGAGTGGTCACGGCACCAATGCCCACTAAAATTAGAATATTGGCAAAAAATTGGATCTCTTTTATATTTGAATAGTATACGAATATTTGACTCACCCAAAAGTGTTAATAGTATGCCAATTTCTTTGAACGTTGTATCCATTTTCGTTTAGACCAGTGGCAAACAGTTGTATTGGCTCTAATCGCCACTACTGGACTAAACACGTCAAGTCAATTGGGAATAGACCAAATGTATTATCACCAATTATATGGGATTGATTTATGGTTTGTTTGAAATCTAACAAATCTCCCACTGAAAGTAACGGCAAATTGCTATGAAATTATAGCTATTGTGCCTACTCGCTTTGCAGTGTAGTTAAGTCATATCAAATCTTAAAATATATTTTGTTTTGATAACGACCTGAATTCCACCTGCAAATTATTTTCTTGCTGAACTACAAAAGATAGTGAAATCGGGATAATCTACACAATATAAAGGAGTGAATTCTGGCTGAGTCGCAATGAATGGCATGTACCCTACACTAAACTTATGGGAGCAACATTTGAATTTGGGCTATATTTAAATCTGAACCGATCTTACCCACTTTCTGCATAGTTTTGTTTAGTTAGATTATAAGATGTTGTGCCAAATTTAAAGACAATCGAGCACAATATGTGGCTTTTAAAGCGGCAAAAGTCAAATCGGGAGCGACATTTATATGGGGGCTATATCTAAATCTGAACCGATCTTACCCAATTTCTGCATAGGTGTTTCTAGTAAGATTATAAGATGTTGTGCCAAATTTAAAGAAAATCGAGTACAATATGTGGTTTCTACAGAGGAAAATGTCAAATCGGGAACGACATTTGTATGGGGGCTATATCTAAATCTGAACCGATTTTCACCATAGATGTTCTTAGTTTAAATATAAGATGTTTTGCCAAATCTGAAGACAATCTGATACAATATGTGGTTTCTAGAGCGGAAAAAGTCAAATCGGGAGCGAAATTTGTCTGGGAACTATATATAAATCTGAACCGATCTGACCGATATTCACCATGGGTGTTTCTAGTGTAAATATAAGATGTTTTGCCAAATCTGAAGACAATCTGATACAATATGTGGTTTCTAGAGCGGAAAAAGTCAAATCGGGAGCGAAATTTGTCTGGGAACTATATATAAATCTGAACCGATCTGACCGATATTCACCATGGGTGTTTCTAGTGTAAATATAAGATGTTTTACCAAATCTGAAGACAATCTGATACATTATGTGGTTTCTAGAGCGGAAAAGTCAAATCGGGAGCGAAATTTGTATGGGAGCTATATATAAATCTGAACCGATCTGTCCGATATTTACCATGGGAGTTTCTAGTGGGAATATAAGATGTTTTACCAAATCTGAAGACAATCTGATACAATATGTGGTTTCTACAGAGGAAAATGTCAAATCGGGAGAGAAATTTGAATGGGAGCTATATATAAATCTGAACCGATCTGTCCGATATTCACCATGGGTGTTTCTAGTGGAAATATAAGATGTTTTGCCAAATCTGAAGACAATCTGATACATTATGTGGTCTCTAGAGCGGAAAAAGTCAAATCGGTAGAGAAATTTGAATGGGAGCTATATATAAATCTGAACCGATCTAACACATTTTTACCACAGGTGTTTCTAGTTACTATATAAGATGTTTTGCCAATTTTAAAGAAAATCTGTTGTAATATGTGGTATCTAGCGTGAAAAGAGTCAAAACGGGAGTGAAATTCGAATGGGGGCTATATCTAGATCTGAACCGATTTGCTTCAAATTAAATAGCGTTCGTCCTTGATCCACAAAACTTACTTGTGCCAAGTTTTGTTAAGATCGGACTATAATTGCGACCTGTAATTTGATTACAACAATAGAAGGACAGACGGACAGACAGACAGACAGACGGACATTGCTAAATCGACTCAGAAAGTGATTCTAAGACAATCGGTATAATTAACAATGGGTCTATCTCGTTTCCTTTTGGGTGTTACAAACAAATGCACAAAAACATAATACTCTCGTGGAGTGTATAAATATTCGCCACATCAGAGGAAATTTTAATTTATAATTTCCATATTCTCAGAGAGCAGAGTGAGGGTATATAAAAGTCGGTTTAGCCAACAGAAGATTACTTACTTGTTGTAGTGTGCGATGGCACCACCAGAAAACATAACAGAAATATATTTTTCAATTACCTCATTGCCATAGGACGGGTGGTCCTGGGGGCTAAGCCGCCCCCAGAAAATTTTTACATAGAAGCACAATACCATATTACGAAAATTGTGATATTTTTATTCACATTACTATATTTATTTACTATTTCAAACTATAATGTATACTTATGCGCACTGTTTAAAATCGACTACTATATATATATATAAAATGCTGAAATTGTGAAAGTGAACATGCCTAAATATTAGGCGATTGTCAGTCGCCATTAGGGAGAACATTTTCAGATACAGACAAAGTGACTGCATTATTTTGATAAGAAAATTACATTCTCCGCCCAAATGTACAAATTTGGAAAAAACGCCTTTTTGTTTCGAGTCTTCATAGTCAGACCACCGAATTTCATGATATCAACTTCAGCGGTTTGGAAGGTCCCATTTTTATCCCTCTTTTTCAATTATATCCCTTAAAAGTACGAATTTCGAAAAATCCCTCTATTTTACGTGTTTATGCAATTAGAGGGATGTACACACCGAATTTCATGATTCTAGCTGTTATCGTATCATTGGTACCATTTTTGTCCCATTTCGCCCGCTAAAACATTTATTTTCTTTGTGGTGCTTCCAAGCTACAAGAGGAATGTGCGCAACAAATTTCAAATGTATGAAAAGCAGAAATTTAATTCAAAGCCAAGGCTACCAATATTTTTTTATTTATTATGAATTACAATACAAAGTAAATTTATATTCTAATTTTGGGTCCAGGGATGGAGCCGGGGTTACTAAGACCATTGTAGCTAGTTATTGCAGCGACAGACCAGAGCCTCTGGTGGGAATCGAACCCACAACCCCCTCGCTGATAGCCGAGCACGCTACCAGCTCGACTACCGGGGCGCTAATCCAATATTTGTATACTATGTATTTATATAATGGAAATAATACTTCAATTCATAATAATAAATAATAATATAATAATAAATACCCTAAATATTGGGGGATAGAGAGTGCATTTTCAGCTGCATTCCTTTGGTTGGTTGTATTTCCATCCTATTTTAATTTCGAAAGTGTAAATTTTGAAAATACCTTATCTCTCACGTACGCAGTATAAGACAACTTCATGATCCTACCCTTTTTTGTCGTAAAAGCAACAAAATAAAGTACGAATTTGGAAAAAAATATTTTACGTGGCTATGCAGTCAGAGGAATGTATACACCGAATTCCATGATTCTATCAGCGGTCATTTTGTTGGTACCATTTTTATCCCCTTTTTCCAATTTTGCCCCCTCAAGAGTACGACTATCTAAAATCTCTTTATTTTACGTATATACACAATTAGAGGGATGTACAAATCGAATTTCATCATTCTAGCTGTATTCGTTTAATTGGTACTATTTTTATCCCCTGTAGCCGTTGTATCCCTTGATAGTACGAATTTGGAAAAAACGTTTTATTTTTCGTCAGAGGAATGTATACTCCGATTTTCATGATTCTAGGTGCTGTCATTTGGTAGGTACTATTTTTATCCCCTTTTTCCATTTGAACCCCAAAAAGTACGAATTTTGGAAAGTTCTTTTATTTTACGTGTCTACGCAATCAGAGGAATGTATATATCGAATTTCATTATTCTAGGTGCAGCCGTTACGTTGGTACTATTTTTATCCCTCTACCCCCATGTAACCCCTTAAAAGTACGAATTTAGAAAAAATACTTTTATATTATGTATCTACTCTATTAGAGGAATGTACACGCCAAATTTCGTGTTTCTATCTGTTGTCGTTTGATAGGTACCATTTTTATTCCTTTTTGCCCCATTTCGCCCCCTACAAATAAAAATCTCTCTATGGTGCCCTTTTATGATATAGAGGGGATGCGCATTGCAAATATACACTAAATACAAGGTAATATGTTCAAAAAACATGCTGAAATACTCTAAATATTAGGGGTATTTTCAGTCCTTGTGAGGGAAACATTTTTCCCTCTGGGCCGATTTCGTCCACTTTCAATCCCAACCGATCTACAACCATAAGACACATTTAGGAAAAATTTGAACCTCCTAGCTCATTTCGTTCGGCCGCTATCGTGCTTTCAACAGACAGACAGACGGACAGACGGACATGGCTATATCGTCTTAGAATTTTACCACGACCCAGAATATATATACTTTATGGGGTCTCCGATGAATATTTCAAGGTGTTACAAACGGAATGACAAAGTGAATATACCCCCATCCTGGAGGTGGAGGGTATAAAAATAAACAAGTAAGAAGGCGTTAAGTTCGGCCGGGCCGAATCTTATATACCCTCCACCACGGAGTGCATTCCACAGTATTACCAGCAGATTAAAGGAAGTCGACTTTACATAGAAGCACAATACCATATTACGAAAATTGTGATATTTTTATGCACATTACTATATTTGTTTACTATTTCAAACTATAATGTATACATATGCGCACTGTTTAAAATCGACTACTATATATAAATAAAATGCTGCAATTGTGAAAGTGAACATGCGATTGTTAGTGGCCATTAGAAAGAAGCATTTTCAGATACAGACAAAGTGATAAGAAAAGTATAAATTTTAAAGATATCCCCATTCGCCCCATTCTCCGCCGAAATGTACAAATTTCGAAAAAAAACCTTTTTCGAGTCTTCATTGTCCGAATGTATACACCAAATTTCATGATTTCAACTTCAGCGGTTGTTAGGTCCCATTTTTATCCCTCTTTTTAATTATATCCCTTAAAAGTACGAATTTCGAAAAATCCCTCTATTTTACGTGTCTATGCAATTAGAGGGATGTACACACCGAATTCCATGATTCTAGCTGTTGTCGTATCATTGGTACCATATTTTATCCCTTTTTGTCCCTTTTTTGCTACAAGAGGAATGTCCGCAACAAATTTTAACTGTATGAAAATAAGAAATTTAATTAATAAGCCAAGGCTACCAATATTTGTATACTATATATATATATATATAATGGATATAATACTTCAATTCATAAAGTAAATATAAGGGAGCAATCATAAATACCCTAGATATTGGGGGATAGAGAGTGTACTTTCAGCTACAGTCGTTTGGTTGGTTGTATTTCCATCCTATTTTAATTTCAAAAGTATACGCCCATGTGCTGACAACCGCATGATTTCCAAATCGCATTTTTTTGGCGATTTCGAGTCTCTAAATTTCGCATTTTTACTTTAAACAATTGTTTTCAGTTTTCTTTCTTTACTGGTTACAGTTTTCTTTCTTTTCATGCGGTTGTCAGCACATGGGCGATAAATTTTGAAAATACCTTATCTCTCACGTACGCAGTATAAGACAGCTTCATGATTCAACCATTTTTTGTCGTAAAAGCAACAAAATAAAGTACGAATTTGGAAAAAAATATTTTACGTGGCTATGCAGTCAGAGGAATGTATACACCGATTTCCATGATTCTATCAGCGGTCATTTTGTTTGTACCATTTTTATCCCCTTTTTCCAATTTTGCCCCCTCAAGAGTACGACTATCTAAAATCTCTTTATTTACGTATCTACACAATTAGAGGGACGTACTCACTGAATTTCATCATTCTAGCTGTATTCGTTTAGCTGGTACTATTTTTATCCCCTGTAGCCATTGTATCCATTGAAAGTACGAATTTTGGAAAAACGTTTTATTTTTCGTGTCTACGCAGTCAGAGGAATGTCATTTGGTAGGTACTATTTTTATCCCCTTTTCCCATTTGAACCCCAAAAAGTACGAATTTTGGAAAGTTATTTTATTTTACGTGTCTACGCACTCAGAGGAATGTATATATCGAATTTCATTATTCTAGGTGCAGCCGTTAGGTTGGTACTATTTTTATCCCTCTATCCCCATTTAACCCCTTAAAAGTACGAATTTAGAAATAATACTTTTATATTATGTATATACTCTATTAGAGGAATGTACACCCCAAATTTCGTGTTTCTATCTGTTGTCGTTTGATAGGTACCATTTTTATCCCTTTTTGTCCCATTTCGTCCCCTACAAATAAAAATCACTCTATGGTCCCCTTTTATGCTATGGAGGGAATGCGCATTGCAAATATACACTAAATACAAGCTAATATGTTCAAAAAACATGCTGAAATACTCTAAATATTAGGGGTATTTTCAGTGCTTGTGAGGGAAAAATTTTTCCCTCTGGGCCTAATGTTTCAAATCGTTGTAGGGTGATTCCATTGGAACGGGTGTGCCACTTTTGCTTAAATATGTTTAAATATCTCCCATATTCCATATTCATTGACTGAGATTTTTACTATACTGCAAATTTAAAACGGCAGGTTAATCTGGATATTATTGCAAATATAAATAAATATGTCTTAGCGTTTTAAATATTGGAGATATACAACAAACTAGAGCGTAACGGGTGTGACCTTAGCTTTGAAGAAAATCTTTAGGTTTTACCTATTTTCATAAATTTGGAAATGTTCTTCCATTGCATGGCTTTATTCATTTTTGCTTATCAAAAGAGCAGTTCATAAACTTCCTTCTAAAGTATACGTTGCCGATATATATTTATGAATATAGGATATTTAAATTGTTACAGGCGTGACATTTTGACGGAAATCCTGTTACGACACCAAAAAAATGTATTATGAGAAGTATAAACATTACGAATGTTTATTTGTGTTTTTTTTTAAATTTTAATTGATTTTGAAAATTTGTCAGAAAAATGGTCACTTTACGTGGAATCACCCTGTAGGAACATTCGTTAACATAAAGCCATTTTCAGTGTACTGAACAGAAGCGTTTTATTTCGGCTGTTTTTCTTTAAGCCGGGATAACAAGCTGCGATAACAAAAACTTTAATAAAAATTTAATTTTTTGCTCAACGAAAATTCAAAAATTACGTTTTCACATTGTCGCCAACTACAATATAAATATTTGTATTTAAACAAATTTTCAAACAAGCAAGAAAAGACTAAAGTCGGGCGGCGCCGACTGTATGATACACACCACTTTCTATCGGAATACAATTCAATTCAGTAAAAAAGTGAAAACGGGAAAATTTTGTGTATGTTTCCTAATCACAGGCTAATATGACCTGGTCCAATTTGTCAAATCGAGAATAATATTTGTATTGGGACTACATCCAAATATGGAATGAAGTGACTAACTTGCACAATAAGTTCTTCTAGTTGAAGTATAACGTGTTATGCTCAATTTTAAGAAATTCTCTGAAAATACGCGGTTTCTGGGGGAACGGAATTTGTATGAGAGCTATATGTAAATCTGAACCGATGCGACCCATTTTCACCATAGGTGTTCCTAGTTTAAATAGTTTAAATGGAGCGGAAAAATTCAAATTGGGAGCGAAATTTGTATGGGAGCTATATATAAATCTGAACCGATCTCACACATTTTTACCACAGGTGTTTCCAGTTGAAATATAAGGTGTTTTGTGAATTTTGAAGAAAACCTGTTAAAATATGTGGATTCTAGAGTGGAAAAATTCAAATTGGGAGCGAAATTTGTATGGGAGCTATATATAAATCTGAACCGATCTAACACATTTTACCACAGGTGTTTCCAGTTGAAATATAAGGTGTTTTGCGAATTTTGAAGAAAATTTGGTAAAATATGTGGGTTCTAGAGTGGAAAAATTTAAATTGGAAGCGAAATTTGTATGGGAGCTATATATTAATCGGAACCGATCGAACACATTTTTACCACAGTTGTTTCTAGTTGAACTATAAGATATTTTGCCAAATTTGAAGAAAATCTGTTGAAATATGTGGCATCTAGAGTGAAAACGGTCAAATCGGGAGTGTAATCCGTATGGGGGCTATATCTAAATCTGAACCGATTTTCTTCAAATTAAATATCGTTCGTCCTTGTCCCGAAAAACTTCGTTGTGCAAAGTTTCGTTTGGTTCTGGCTACAATTGGGACCTGTATCGGACATTGCTAAATCGACTCAGAAAGTGATTCTAAGACGATCGGTATAATTAACAATGGGTCTATCTCCCTTCCTTTTGGGTGTTACAAACAAATGCACAAAGACATAATACTCTCGTGGAGTGTATAAAAATTATTTTGGGTTGACTTTTTTCCACTTAGCTTCGATAACCATAAATTTGTCTTACACTGCATAATTATCCAGGTTAAGTCCGAATTTTTAACATAAAATTATTTTTTCAAAGTTTGTTTTCATACACACATTGGCGAAAGTTTTAAAAAATATTTTGTTTATTTTGATTGAAATTTTAACGTTTTGTTTAGATTTTTGTTATCGCAGCTTAGTTATCCAGACTTAAAGCCCTATTATCCGTGCGGCTATGAATATTTTTGAAGAAATTGGGGGATATATCCCCCTCAGAAGAATACGCCAATACATTACATATTTTTCTTGGAGTTTTCATTGTTTCTATACCTCGTGTTTATGCACTATTAAAAAAATATCATCGTGAAGATTCTTCACTAAATTCCAAAATGTTCCATATGGGCCTTTAACAAAATTTTTGTTGCATAGTGTAAATCACCCTAATCGAATAAAAGGGTTATTATAATATGTAGCCGAGAATCATATTCTAGGTGAAGAAAAAATTACACATTTAATGTGAATGTTCACAAACAGATCAAATGGAAAAAATTTCACATCAAAACATGTTGAACAAAACTACTATGACTAAAAAATAATTTAATTAATATTCGTCATTAGCATTGGTGAAAGATCAAACGCCATGTACGTTATTTAAACATAAAACTTTATTTTATAATCTTAATTCACCATTAGATGAGCTTCAAAATCCGCGAAAAAAATAATCATTAACTGATTACAAATACAACATTACTTCATTTACATCAAAAATCTTAGCGTCATTAATATTCGGTTTTTCTTAAAAAGGATAATTAATAAGACAAACGCGTTTTGTTAACATTTAGTACCTATTAGGCGTAAGGCGTTTTGACATAATTTCCACGATTTTTCTGCTACAACAAATTCGTATTTTATCCCATTCCTCATGTAATCGTTTTTTTTTTCACTTCGACCGTGGATGTTATTGAGTGGCGGCGAATACGGCGGTCTAATTCATCCCACAAATTTTCTGTGGTGTTCTTGTCGGGGGTTGGGGAGGAGGATGGATCACTTTTGGACAGTTATAACGAAGTTACTGCCAATTTTTCGAGTCTATTTGTTCCCCTAAGTCAAGACGTGGCCATTATCAAACTTAATGTTCGGTTTCAGATTTTGTAGTCCCAATGCTATAGAGAAAATCAAACGAAGAATTGGGACTAAAAAATTTGAAACCGAACATTATGTTTGATAATGGTCACGTCTTGGCTCAGGGGGACAAATAGACTCGAAAAATTTGATTTTTTATAAATAAAGAAGGTTATCGGATATTAAGAGAAAAATTGAAGTCAAACGCGGAAAAAGTAGGTGTTCAGGACAGCTTCAAATGTTATCAGGGCAATGATCCGAAACACAAAACATACAATAAAGGGTGTATCTCAACTTTTCAATTGACATAAATCATCTGACATAACACTCAATTCTAATGCATTTTTAAGGTAGGTGCCTGGAAAATGTTATCCCATGACGATATTGATTCTTCTAATTAATTGTATGGATGGGGAGGAATTTGAATCGTATAAATGTAGAGATTTAAAAAAAATATGTTTTTAAGCAGTATCTTAAACTGAAAAACACGAAACTAATATAACAATCAATATTAGCCTGAATTATCTAGTTTAACCACAATACACAAAAGTTGAATTCCATTCACTTTCCAATCGGCTCCCCAGTTATGTTCGGCTTAATAGTTATGTTCTTATAGGTGGGTCCAACTTGATTATTTCTTGGTGTTTGGCGAGAAACTAATTTACACAACCCAGACACATATCCGTATGACGAATTTGACTATTACAAATACAAAATGTGGAAATCATTAGATATAGGTATTTGATAGTGAAGATCATACGATTTTTGATTCTCCAGAACTTCTTGTAAAGCAACCAAAATTGTTCAAAAAAAGCAAAAAAAATTAACATTTTTATGGAATTTCGAGGTAAATTATCAATATTTTAAATATGTCTAGAAATATACTCCAAATGTTAACTAACTAAGAAATGTACAGATCCTCACAAAGTAAACACATTCTTAAGTACATAAATAATTTATTTTAACAAATTTGTGTTCTTGGCCAGACTACAATTTGCAATTTGAAGTCTATTAACTAATTTCGAAGAAAGGCATTTTTACTCTGTAAATCATTATAACAGACTTACGTACTTTTCATTTAATTACTATTTTCTGCGACACATTATTGTGATAAGAGATAAACGGAATGGATTAAAATTCAATAAAAAAAACACAAACAAAGAAAATATTGCTAAAAATTAATTTTAAATCAAAATTGCCTATTGTTAATACTTGTTGCTATGTATATATAAAAATAGGAAATATTACATTCATTATATATGTATGCGTGGGTGTGTGTGTTGTAATATCTTTGTTTTGTAAAAGCAGCTATATTCCTTAACTTGGTGAAATATTTTACGTCACACTTCTCTACTTGTCTTCTGGCAACATCATTTCTAGTTCAAGAAACGTATAGACATCTTTTGCTCAACATCGGTTCGCTCCAAAGCTTTGCAAAAGTCCTCAAAGGAAATTTTACCCTGGCAACATAAATCCGCTTCCAAAATGGTACGTTCAGCTATGCTAACCAATTGATCCTGACTGATGTTGGCACCAACCATCATGTGCAGAATGCTCAGAAGTTCATCGCGGCTGATGACACCATCATCATCCAAATCGTACATCTTGAAGGCAACTAACATTCAGTAGTAGAGAGATAGGCAAATAAATCTTTGATTGTATTTTACATACTTGCATGTACTTACATTTCAATTTGTCTTCCCGTGAATTGAGTTTATTTTCCTTTCGGTCTCTAATAGGCCGGAAATGGGCCAAAACATTCATGAATTGTCGGAAATTGACACGATCATCGGTACTGTCCGCAAAGAAGGCATGCACAATGCGTTCACACAATGGATTAATGGCCAGCTCGGGAATACGGAGAAAATCATCACGTGACAAGGTGCCACAATCACCACGATCCAGAGATGTGAAACGTGAATACAAACGTTCGATTTGATTGGGTGTAACTGAAAAGGAAATACGATCATTATTATTAGGAGAATATTCGAGATCACAATATTCAATATCATTAGATGTTATTAATTGGAATATGGTGAAGAACACGCTATTTAAGGTAAGTGTTTATCATTTCAAAATTTGCAAAAAATCATTAAATATCAACTCATACCAAATATCCTGCCAAAAAATTCTTATAAGCTTATCGAGAGATTTGAACATGTGTACTTTGCAATGGATACTTTAGGGTTATAACAAATTTACTATTGAAATATTTTGTTGTTGTTCTTATAGGTTCAAATGAATATACATACATGTTTGAATGCCAACAAACACGCATGATTTACAGAAATTATTCAACAATTGTAGCTTCAGCATTTTTTTTTTCAAACTTTTCTGAAATTAAAGCAATGTTTCCTTTGAAAATGATTAACTAAGACCACCCAGGAACTATGGGAATAATACTTATAATTATAATACTAATATGATGAACTTTTCAACTATTTTAGCATTCATGAACTTAAAATGCATCCACAGCAATATTTAGCCTCGATATCGCCAAAAAATAGAATACGCTTGATTGGAATGTTCTTTGCAGAATTTAATCAACAAAGTTGAGGTCAAAATCTGGGAGTTTTTGCAAAGAACATTCCAATCAAGCATATTCTAAAATATTTTGGCGATATCGCTGCAAAATATTGCTGTGGATGCATTTAATTTTCATAAATAAACAATTCAAAAGTTTTAAAGTTTAATTATTGGCATATTGTTGAGTTCAAATATGTTTATTGACTAACGAAATATTACAAAGCCATTTGAATAGTAAAAAAGGAAAAAGTACATAGTAGCAAATTGCAGTACTAAAATAAAGGAGTAGTAATTCATATATGATGTAAAGTGTAGGAGAATTATTAGTGATGTACATTATTTTGCATTCATTCTCAACACTCTCCCTGAATGACAAATCTCTAAATTTCTCTTACACTCTCAACATTAAAATAAAACTTTACTATAAACTAAAAATTACATTTCAATTCAATTAAAAATAATATTTAACAAATCAAGTTATTAATTGAATTGTAGGTTAGTAAAGTCCAAATTTATCTCTGAAGTATTCAAGCTTTTGAGGAGTAACTGCCTTTGTAAATACATCTGCAATCATCTCTTGTGTGCATAGGTATTCCAAAACGACTTCCTTCTCATCTATCTTCTGACGTATAAATTTGGCTTTTATATCGACATGTTTCGTTCTCGGCGAATAATTGTTGTTAAGTGCCACTTGGATCGCACCCTTGTTGTCACAATACAGAGTCATGGTTTTGTTACTTAGTGGATTGAGTTCAGCTTCCAACCGTTTCAGCCAAACTGATTCCTGAATTGCAGCAGTTAGTGACATGAATTCGGCTTCCGTCGAAGACAATGCCACTGTTTTTTGCTTCCTCGTAGACCATGATATGGCAGCGGATTGGTAAATGAAAATGTAGCCAGTTGTGGATTGGCGATCATCAATGTTACCGCCCCAATCAGCATCACAATAGGCCTTTATTTCATCATCGTCTTGCTTTTTATATAGAATGCCTTTATTGATCGTGCCTTTTAAGTATCTCATTATTCTTTTCACAGCTTCCCAGTGAGGTTTGCCCGGATTCGTACTAAATCGACTTAGCAAATTTACAGCGTAACACACGTCGGGTCGTGAAATTTGTGCCGCAAATAACAAACACCCAATCGCTTGCATGTACGGAACTTTCGACATCTCTTTTTTTCCTTCATCATCTTCGGGGGACATACTCGATGAGAGTTTCTGGTTATAATCGATAGGTGTCGAGACTGAGTTACAGTTACTCATTCCAAAACGTTCCAAGACTGCTGATATATACTGCGACTGGTCAATTTTAATTGTATCTTTTTCTCTAGTAATTTTCATACCAAGTACTGAAGACACCTCGCCCATATCCTTCATCTTGAATTTGCTCGCGAGTTTAGTTTTCAACGATCTTATGGACTTCAAGTTGTTGCAGAAAATTAAAACGTCATCGACGTATATTGCCACATACAACATATGACCATCGGCCACTTTGTGGTAAATACATTGATCAACCTCACCTCGTATAAGCCCCATCTTGAGCAATTCGTTGTTAATAGTGTCATTCCAAACTCTACCGGACTGTTTCAAACCGTAAATGGATTTTTGTAATTTGCAAACTCGGTCGGTACCATCATGAAACATTTCGGGTTGGTGCATATATACAGTTTCTTTCAGCGTTCCATTTAAATATGCACTTACTGCATCCATTTGGTGAATATGCATATTATGTCTTACGGCCATTGCTAATAAATATCTTAAAGAGGCATACCTTACAACCGGGGCGAATGTTTCATTATAGTCAACACCTTCACGTTGTGAAAATCCTTTCGCCACCAACCTAGCTTTCCACCGCATAACATCGCCTTGTTCATCTCGCTTCGTTTTGAACACCCACTTTGATCTTATTGCTTTCTCGCCAGGCGGTAGACTTGTCAGCACCCACGTTCCGTTAGCCATCAGTGATTCGATTTCTTCCTTCATAGAAACATTCCACTCGGCTGAGTTGTTTGACGACATTGCATCTTTCACGCTTTCCGGATCATTACAGACGTATTGCATTGCACAAAAATTATACGATGTTTGGCTTCTATTGGCAATGCGATCAGAGCGACGGATATTTGCATCCATTTGAATATTTCTTGCCTCGTACGAATTTGGAGTCCATTCTGCACCATCATTCTCTACGGTCTGCGGGAAAAGTGATGACCACTCCACCGAATCATCGTAATCACTGGCTTCTGATTCATCTTCATTCGTCTCCGGAGATTCAGGCGACGATTCAATTTCAGGTGGCAATTCAACATTACTAGCACTCTCCCCTGAATTGTCACCTTCATAATTTTGTACCAATTCTGGATAGTAAAATTCTTTTTGGGGATTGAAGTTGACCTTGCTTCGTTCTAAAAACACAACATCACGGCTGATGATTATTCCGTTGTTTTCGGGATTGAACAACCTGTAGGCTTTACTTTCGCTACTGTAGCCCATCATGATGCATTCTACAGACTTTTCATCCAACTTACGGCGTTTTTCCTTAGGTTTGTGAACAAGTGCAGGACATCCAAAAACTCGCAAAAATTTCAAATCAGGGCGGCGACGAGAGTATATTTCCTCGGGACAACGATTTTCACCACGACACGGAACTCTGTTGATCAAATAACAAGCGGTGTTGGCAGCTTCAGCCCAAAATCGATGATCCAAACCACTGTCGATCAGCATACATCGGACACGTTCCATCAGAGTGCGGTTTATCCTTTCCGCAACGCCATTCTGCTCCGGAGAATACGGGCATGTCTTCTGGTGAATTATGCCTGCGTCCTTCAAAAAGGTATCGAATTTCCCATTTATGTACTCTCCGCCATTGTCTGTCCTTAGAATTTTAATTCTGGTTGAGCACTGGTTTTCGGCCATTTTCTTAAAGTCGACAAATGTTTGAAAGACGTCAGACTTATTCTTTAATGGATATACAACCAGCCTCCTGGAATAGTCGTCAACAAACGTCAGCAGGAAGCGAGCACCAGAAAATGATGTTACATTCAGCGGCCCAACAACATCGGAATGCACCACCTCCAATAATTTGGTGGCTCTTGTACCATCTTCTCTTATCGGTTTTCTTGTTTGTTTGCCTTTTATGCAAACAACACATTCTTCGCTTTCCCTTTTAACATCTATCTCAAAACATTTTTTGACCAGATCCAAATTTTTGTCACAAATATGACCCATTCTTCTGTGCCACAAGCCAAAATCTTTCTTAGCAACAAACACGTTCTGCTTTTTCGTGTGTGCTTCACTGTCTATACGATACAGATCATTGTAAACTGTGGCAGAAATAACAAGTGTATCGTTTTCATCAAATACCCTACAAGTTTCTCCTTCAAAAATGACTTTTTTACCATCACTTGTCATCTGTCTAACGGAGAGGAGATTTGCACATAAATCTGGAACATACTCAACATTTTTTACTGTAACCGTTTTGCCTCCGTTACTCAAAATTGTCAAGTCGACGTCACCAGCGCAGTCTACATGCAATTCATCCTTATTTGCAACAACAACCTTTTTATTTTCGACGTTGCGTTTGTTGTACATGTACACACTGTTGTTCATCATATGATTGCTTGCGCCGCTGTCGACGTACCAATACATAGAACTGTTGTTATGTTCTCTCTCATCGTGTGTTCCGTTTGCACTCGCAGAAACTTGCATACTTTGGCTTGATGCAATAAGGGTTGATGAAACTTCTTTCTTGTCATTTCTCTTGTTCGGTTTACCGTTGGCATTGTTGTTGTTTTTGTTTTGACAATTTCTCAGAATATGTCCAAACTCTTTACAACCGTAACATTGAATTGGCTTCTTCTTTTTCTTATTGGAATTCCTCGTATAAAACACTGCTTCCTTTTCATTGCTTTGACGATCAAACTTAGCATCTTGTAGGAGGAGATTTTTAACCATGTCTACCGTCAACTTCTCCTTAGAGTTTTCTACAGCCATGACCAGAGGCTTGAAATCATCCGACAACCCGGCTAACATCAAGGAAGCTGTTAATTCGTCGTCAATATTGAGACCAGCATTTTTCACTTTTAATGCAATGATCACCAATTCATTTACATAGTCTTGAACAGAAGCATAGTTTTGAAGCTTTATATTCACCAAATGCTTAAGCAACTCCACCTTCCGCGTTAGGCCCTTATCTTCGTAGGCACTCATCAACGCATCCCATGCTTGTTTCGCTGTTGTAGCTGTTGCAACATGTCCGTAATTGCTGGGATCCACCATCAACGTAATTTCTGCCAAGGCACGTTCATCCAAAATGGCGTCGGCATCACTAACTGCGCCGGAATTTACGACTTTCCAGCAACCTTTGATGACCAACAACGACTTTGCCTGTCTCTTCCACACATCGAAATTCTCGCGTCCTCTTAAACGCTCCAACGAAAAACCAGCAGGAAGATTTGACATTTTTCTGCACACAAAAAAAACTTGGCTTTTTTTTCTTTAAAACACGATCAAAAAAAGTCTATAAAACGCGCGTCATGCAGCCCATAACCTGTTGAGTTCAAATATGTTTATTGACTAACGAAATATTACAAAGCCATTTGAATAGTAAAAAAGGAAAAAGTACATAGTAGCAAATTGCAGTACTAAAATAAAGGAGTAGTAATTCATATATGATGTAAAGTGTAGGAGAATTATTAGTGATGTACATTATTTTGCATTCATTCTCAACACATATAACTTTAAATTAAAAATTGTAAAGAGTAGATTCTTCTTTAATTACAAAAATGGTAAAAAATCAACTCGAAATTAGTGATATTTGCTAAATTCGGGCGAGGCCGACTCTACGATACACTCCACTTTCTATCCGAATACAATTTAATTCGGTGAAAAAGTGAAAACGGGAAGAATTTTTGTATCCTGTAAATGTATGTATTTGACAAAAAATGTTAAATCGGAAAGGACATTTATATATGAAATCTGGAACGAAATAGGTGAAGTATAATATGTATAGTTTGGCCAAAATTGGTTAAACATTTGGGAGCAACATTTGTATTTGGGCTATATCAAAATCTGAACCGATCTTACCCACTTTCACCATAGGTTTTTTACTTGGATTATAAGCTGTTGTGCCATATTTAAAGAAAATCGAGTACAATCGTGAGCGAGATTTGTATGGGGGCTATAACTAAATCTGAACCGATCTTACCCAATTTCTGCACAGGTGTTTTTAGTTCGATTATAAGATGTTGTGCCACATGTAAAGAAAATCGAGTATAATATGTGGTTTCTAAAGCGGCAAAAGTTGAATCGGGAGCGACATTTGTATGGGGGCTATATCTAAATATGAACCGATCTTACCTAATTTCTGCATATGTGTTTCTAGTTGGATTATAAGATGTTGAGTCAAATTTAAAGAAAATCGGATACAATATGTCGTTTCTAGAGCGGAAATGTCAAATCGGGAGCGACATTTGTGTGGGGGCTATACCTAAATCTGAACCGATCTTACCTAATTTCTGCATATGTGTTTCTAGTTGGATTATAAGATGTTGTGGCAAATTTAAAGAAAATCGAGTACAATATGTGGTTTCTAAAGCGGCTAAAGTCAAAGCGGGAGCGACATTTGTATGGGGGCTATATCTAAATCTGAACCGATCTTACCTAATTTCTGCATATGTGTTTCTAGTTGGATTATAAGATGTTGTGGCAAATTTAAAGAAAATCGAGTACAATATGTGGTTTCTAAAGCGGCAAAAGTCAAAGCGGGAGAGACATTTGTATGGGGGCTATATCTAAATCTGAACAATTCTTACCGAATTTCTACATAGGTGTTTCTAGTTGGATTGTAAGATGTAGTGTCAAATTTAAAGAAAATCGGATACAATATGTGGTTTCTAGAGCGGAAAATGTCAAATCGGGTGCGACATTTGTATGGGGGCTATATCTATATCTATATCTATCTATATCTGAACCGATTTGCCTCAAATTAAATAGCGTTCGTCCTTGATCCACAAAACTTATTTGTGCTAATTTTTGTTAAGATCGGACTATAATTGCGGCCTGTAATTTGATTACAGCAATAGATGGACAGACGGACATTGCTAAATCGACTCAGAAAGTGATACTAAGTCGATCGGTACACTTAACAATGGGTCTATCTCGCTTCCTTTTGGGTGTTACAAACAAATGCACAAAGCCATAATACTCTCGTGCAGTGTATAAAATGTCTCAACGAATCAATATAGTTGAACTTGATTCCAACAGAAAATTAATTATAACCCTAAAAGTATGATTTAAAATCAGTCGCTAATTTTATATGATTGATTTGGCAAGATAATTGGATGATTTGTTAACTACTAAAAAACGAAAAGCCATTATCCATAGCTTTTTTGCAAATGTTGAGCTGATATATTAATCGCTGTTTTGTTTTAATTTATAAGAGTTGGTATTTGGTCGATTAAAAGGTATATCGAAGATTTCGAAAACCATAACAAAATTCTGGGGCGTGGTACTGGAAATTTTCATTTAATTGCGGACTAAAATGAAGACACCTCGATCTTTTGCCGCAGATTGTATGAAAATATTCCACTGTGCGGTGATGACTTGTTATTTTACTATTTTACAAGAATGTGCTGTAAATTTGTATGGGCTTTAATTATTTTTCTTATTGTGGGAGAACTTTAATGTATTTAATATTAACAGTATGTCGCCGAAACAATCACCCTTATATCGCGAATTAAAAGATAACTTATTCAAGTGGAATTGTCTATGCCCAAGTAGGCGTGCGATGATGGTAATATGAATATAGTTTTCGCTTATTTGTATTTGAATTCGAAGAAAGGCTACAGAATAAAATGAAAAAAATGCCAAAACGCGACTGCAATTTAAAGGAAACATTTCATTCCCAGTGAACTTTTATTCACTTTAGGGGTGATTAACACTTGAAATTGTACTTACTAACTAGAACTTACTGTTACTTCAATTTTGCCACTAGTTATTAACTAATTAATATTTCTTATCATCTTTCATTTGCACACAATCAGTTCGATAAAGACATTGATCAAATGTTCTAAATAAAACTTGTAGAAAACGACTGCTGCTATTATTAATTATTTTGACTTTGTGCTAACGACATTAAGGTGGCAGGGGACGGAACATAACCAAATATCAAGATAAAGATCTAACCCATTGGTTAGATCTACCTACACTATGAGAACTTTCATCAACAAACATACACATCAAAAAAATAATAATTTTAACACAAATATCACACATGTATTGTTGTGAATTGAATTGAGCGTCTGTGGCAGCGCTGTCAATCGTTTGTGTAGTGTTTAGATAACGAAAAATGTAGTAATGACTTTTTCGTTTATTTCCACTTGAAATATTCAATTACGCTTGGAAAATGACGTCAGCACATAAGACGACAGATTTAAAGACAACGACGAATGAAGAAAAAAAAAAACAAACAAAAATCATATGCAAATATTTTGATAAGGAAAAGGCATCATCACGTGATGATGCAGTTAATTGATAAAAATAATGTCACTACGGCATAAGAACTTTATTAATAAAGGAAAAACGAGAGATTTGCTGTTTGGAATTAGCACTATTCAGGGGGAATATGAGATATGTATATAGCAGACCTGGCAATAAAGCTTGTTAGGCTTTACATACTAATTAATACAATGAGTGAATCAAGAAAAAAGTTTTCACATGTGAATATGAAATTTGAGATGCTTCCCAATATCCCACTGATATTTACGTATCCACCACATTGTCGAAGTGAGTATTTTGGTGTTTGATATTGAAATTCAATAATGTCACTTATTTTCACATGTGTATATGAGACTTGGGATGCTTCCCAATATCCTACTAATATTTACGTATCCACCACATTGTGGAAGTGAGTATTCTGGGATTTGATATTGAAATTCAATAATGTCTCTTATTGGTTCTACATGGTTCCATTAGGCTTCTTACTGTTCTAAACATAGCATTTTCTAAACATATTTCTATTAAATGCAAAAAAATAATGATCCCTACGATATGGACCATATCTCAACACTTCATAGTATATATTTTAGACGCGGAAATTTCTTCTGGATGTTCGGAAAGCGGCACAGTTTAATATAACGTATATCGGCATGTTTGACCAATTCTCTACGGTCATGACCGTTCAAAAGCGCCATGTTAAAAGAACATACCGAATATAAATACTTGTGTATTATATATATATAATACATATATACTATATCGTCAACGAGTTGGGTTTATTTCATATAACGCACATTAGACTGGGTCAGGAAAAATAACATTTGTAACTAACCGTCAAACCGAGATCACTGCTAAGCCTTCTAAGATAGTATTTTGAGTATTTTTCCAACAATACGAACGCTAAGGACTACACAATAGTTATTGTTGTAGCTTCATTTGTGGCACCTTTATAGATATTTCACAATATTGATTTTACTAAGGCAACGTAAATACCAGCTCCCAAGATTTTTAGAATACCACTGGAAGTTGAGTCTTCCGGAGCTTCTTCGACAGTATGTGCAGAACCTTTGTTCAGTTAAAGAAAGATATATATGTGCTTTTAAAGGCCTGTTGCGGACTAGGATCCAATTACATACTAAGAGAACAGATGTCAAAACGTAAGCAGAGAAAATTTGTATCTAGCTAAGATGAAATTAGGGGGAAATACGGCCGGTTATTGATGTGTTGTGTCACTACATTCAGACATTTGCATGACTCTCGATATCACACTGGCGGCGTAATGCAATATTATCAAGTCATTGTAGTGAAAACAACATCATCTATAGCATGCATTTCAATTCTATGTCCTGATTACAACTCAATGAATTCCATGCGTGTACGTACCATCATAAATATGCACAAATATGGTAATATTCCATTCTTCATTTTTCCGCAAAATTGTGTGAAAATGTGACAATTAGCAGCCAGATACAAAGTACACACATTTGAGAACCATAAAAGTTATTTATTAATTCAAAGATAAATAACTAAGTCAATAAATAAATAAATACGTATGTACGGGTGTATGTATGTCTGATACAAATGAAGCAACAACACATACAACAGTCTGAACAATACGTGAAGGTTACTCAAATGAAATTTGGAATTTAATTTTCTCTTCTCTGTACTTACATCCAGTTTCCTCTTGGACCTGGGCAATTTCCTCGGGACGCAACAACAATGACGACTTGTTGCCCATGTTTTACACTTTATTTTTGTTTAAAATGTTAAATTAGCAAAACTTTCCGTCTGGCGATTGCACGTAATTTTAATTTCTGTTCACAATAAACAGCTGTTTCTGACACCTGACAATTGACCTGGACAGTATTGCCAATAACAAGAATTGATTTGGAGAAGATTTCACATACACAGTGTTGCCAATAAACTATCTCAAAAGGGGGCGTTTACACCTAATAAGGCTGATGCCAACAGAAACAGAAAAGAAATGTTCAATATTAAGGTTGGTATGCACCTCTGACGATGAAATTTTCGTTTTCTACTACGCACTAGGGATGGAAAATCTGATGTTTTCACCATAAGGTATCATATGTTGTCACTTTATTCGATTGATGACTTCTTATTGTTTCCAAGGGCGAATCTAAAATAAAATTAACTCTAAGTACATTTCTTCATGGCATGTATGTATGTACAAGATAATATATTAAAGGTGATAGAAGAGATGTTGGTTTGTCTATACCAAAAAATAGGAACCGTTAGCATAAAGAAAAAACGATGAGCGAAGCAAGCATGTATATATAATCTACATATATGTCAATATGTATAATTTCTGATCTCTGCTTGTACATACATACGTATGAATACGCATACAGGTGGTATGCATATGAATATGATGACAAAGAAAACAATGGACAAATTATAGCAATATCAGGATACAATATGGGCCAAAACTATAGCACATCTGTTTTGTTCATCAACACCATCGACTTTAATAAAGTGTACTTTTTCGGCCCTTATTGTACCAAAAGATTTTTTACTATGGGGTACATCGCGTTTTATGGATTACTTGCTAAACATCTAAGAGATTTGCTATCGATGGGATTGTATTAAATGGACTTGGAAAAACAATCTGGTACCAATAGGTAAGCGTGCGTGTATCTATGGTTAAGCGAGTAAATTCAGTACACAATCTAAAAGTCTTATAAACACATATCTTGGGATTTCTTTCGGATGGACCTGTTGGCATGTTAGTAGCATTTTAAATATAAATATATATTACAATATTCCGAATTTCCAATTGTTATGTCTAGATTGTCACATTCAAATATCACATACAAATTAATTTTGTTCCTATTAAAACGAATTAAATACGCCTTATGCAATTGTGCGAGCTTCACAATTGGACATTGTATTTAAGGTCTTATTTGTACCACAAAATGGTACAAACAGAATTGTACCAAAGACACCCAAATTGTACCAAAATGACTAAGAAAAATTAGGAAATAGATCATTTTTTGGCGAATTGTTTCAAAAACAAATATATAAAGAGCACCTGTTTCTGTAAAATATTTTCGAATGGAGTTGAACGAATAGTCTAAATTAAAAGCGTAATAAAGTTGGGATTATAACCATTATTTGGCCAATCCGATAGCAACATAAATAATGAACGTATGTATTCAAGGAAAGAATAGGATATTTTTGTCTTATTTTTCAATAAAATGTTTTGGAATTTGGAAAAAACTAAAACATTCACAAAATTCGTGTAAAACACGTTTCTTTGTGCTTTTTTCTTATTTCATTCACAATTAACTTAAAAGATAATTGTTTGCTCGCGAAATGTTAAATGATTTCCTAAAAGCGTAAAAAAATGCTAAAATGCCTCTTATCAGAAGGCGGAGATAGATACATAACATAAGCATTAACAATCCCTACGGTCTTCTGCTTGACAACCATACATCCACCCACCCATTCCAGAACGACATATCTTCGGCGTCACAAATCAGATTTTTTATTCTTCATTAATGTAAATAGTCAATTTTTAGTTGTCACTTTCATATCCAATGCCGCTGCAAGTCAAAATCACCTGCTTGTCATTCAGCTTTTCCTCTGTAAAACGTGCTCCACACATTTTCTCTGCTACATAAATTGCCGTACGTGTGTGATTCGACAGGGGAGTTGTTAGTATTTTTGATTGTCCCTTTGCCAATGCCATGTAAATAATTAATTGGTCCTGCACATATGAATCCACACATATTTCATGGGATATCAATTGCACCAGTTCCCTACCAGCTTTAGAACCCAATTCATGTGCATCGACCTTCCTCTCGCCCAAACTAGCGGAACCTATAGTGCAGTTCGTAGTGGTGGTAGCTTTCAAAATCACTCCTGACCCATTATCACGTGCCATATCAGGAGATTCTGTATATGCTTCTAATTGAGATTGCGGTGACGTTTTAAGAACACTCAATTCTTTTTCTGCAGATTTCTTCATATTATCGGCCAGATTAGGTGGCAAACGGCCAGCGACGAAACACCAACCTGTGATTTCCTGTACAGAGCCGAATTCTGTGATGTTGATGGGGCCTAGAGATTTTACCGGAGCTATGTACACTTTACACATTCCACCTCCTCTTGGGTAATACCCTCTCGTCACTAGATCAAAGTCGAATGTTACTCCAAATTGTTCCAAATTTGGCCGAAAAACTTCAGTCATAAAATCTACCTGGGGAGCCATTCCGACATTGGTGCCCCCCACCAGTTGTAACTCGGATTTGCCACCTCCGAAAGCCAATACCGGTAACGCACATTGGAGTAACAGCGATACACTAGCAGCTGTTTGTGTATCAACAAAATAATTGCCAGCCTTTATTTTGTTGGGATTAAATTCCACCTCAGTAGATTTCATGTGATTGCCCTTAACCACGGCATTTGTTACTTGCACCAATAGATTTAATCCATAAAGATGTTGATTTGAGAGTCCTGGATTAGGTCGATTGGCTCGTATGTTGACGATACGTACAGGTCGACGTAAAATACAGCTAAAACTTAGAGCATTTCGTAAAATTTGACCACCACCTTCCAGATATTTACCATCGATCTCCAAGAAATCAGCCATTTCACCGGTAGAATATAGAATTGTGTCTTTTTATTTGTTGTCATAAATATAGTGTTGTGAAGAAAAATAAATTGTGGGTACCAAGTACTCAGTAGCAACTATTTTTTGTCCAATAGGGGGTTTTAAACAAGATTTATCAAGTGCATGCGAAATTTTGTTTAAATGATATAAGGTAGATTTTGGCATCTGAAATTTGTATTGCATCTGACATTTGACTTTATGTCAGATCCCATACAAATTTGACATTTGAAAATCTACCTTATGTCATTTAAACTAGATTTCACATTCAGTGTGACAAGGCTATAACACTGTATGCGAAATCTAGCAGAAATGACATATGATCGATTTTCAAATGTCAGATCCCATTTGAAAATCGACCTTATGTCATTTAAACTAAATTTCAGATTTCGCATGCAGTGTGACAAGGCTATAACTGTACACATTCTACTTCAGCGAAGAAATTTGTTGCTTCATTTAGTAAACATAATATTATTATTTTTCATCAGAAGATGCTTAAAATGCCAGTATTGTGAAAAACCAAAACAAAAACTCCAATAAAAATGAATAAGGAAAACTGAATCTTCATACCAAAATTTAGCTTAATAAGTAGGAAAAACCAATGGGTAGCAACGTTGCCACCTTATCAAGTCTCTTAATTGTAAGCTAGTAAGCTCAATCAAACAGGACTAATGCCGTTGATTGTGTCATTTGGTTCGATTTCGTCGTGCAGTCTAGAAAGACAATATTTCGCACGCAGTCTGAAAAGGTTATTACTTTATCCTCATACATTTGCAAATCGAATTTATGTCATTTCAGTTTGATTTCGCATACAGTGTGACAGGGCTATTAGAGGATAGAACGGAAAGTAATTGTTGTGTTTATAGCAACTCTGATTTTTGTTTACATCGACGTTTTTGCATTGAAGAAGAAGAAGTAAAAAAGGAAATTATATTTTAATTATTGAATCGCTTGTAATATGGAAAAATTGAACTCAACTTTGAACTCTGTGAAAGCATTGCGTTCCAGCGTGCGCCAATGTTTCGAGCAGTTAGCCGATGGCACTTCCTCTGAACAATCAGAAGACAGTCGAACGAAATTTTTGGTGGAATTTCAGGAGAACTACAGCAATATCAATCAACAACTAAGGTCTGTTCGAGGTCCATCAATTATAAATTGCAAAATTCTGATGTGTTCTCTTACAGGGAAGTCGAAACCTTAATAAATGGCTTACAACCACCATTGGGTCCATATTATTTGGGCAATACCACATATTTAGGACAGGAAATCACGCAAGATCGCCAAGCGATGTATTCCCAGTTGGTTAGCAGTTACAAATGGATCGATAAAGTTCATGAGCACAGTCTGTTGGCTTTTAACAACTTGAATTTGAACAATCTACGCCGATCATATACATACTGTTCGCAGAAAAGGGGAAGAGTGCAATATACTTCGTGTAATAATCCCGATCCAGAGTAAGTTCAAACTAAATTATGTTGTTTATTTCTATTTTATAAATTACAATACAAAGTAAATTGCAGGAGCGTTTTTTTAAACCAAACATACAAAGTAAATGTATATTCTAATTTTAGGTCGAGGGATTGCGCCATATGACACAGATCATTAGTAGCTTTCGCAGCGACGATTACAACCCACTCGAAAACTTCTACCAAGTCTCAAACATAGAAATGTTCTTGAATATGGACATCATCGATTTAAAAGTTTTCTTATGTATGCCTTTAAAAACAATTGGTATGTGCAACGCAAGCGAATAGATCAGAGACATTCTAGTCCTTCAAACCAAACCTTGCTCTGTCCTGTTTAGCGCATTAACGCCCAGAAAAAACTGTCCTCATATGAGGACAGAGGGCGGTAATGGGTTAAAGAGAAGCGGCCTGCATTTTTTTTGAACGGTCCCAACGCAATTTATGTCACACCAGCGTCCAAAACTATCCAAGTAATTCTGCAATGGAAGAGAAAATTCTGGCCAATCAAAAGAAAAAAATATTTTTACATCATCTGCATACATTAGAAGTTTAGAGTTAATATTAGACTCTGGAAGGTCATTTATGAGTTATAAGAATAAAACAGGCCCTAGATGACTACCCTGAGGGACTCCCGATGAATAGAACAGAATTCGTTTAGAATAAGAATTTCCAAATTTAACAATCTCTGAACGATTCGCGTGTCTTATCGGAAAGAGATGTATACCATAGCTTCAATAACATCCATTAGATTATGTTCCTCCATATGAATGAAAATCAACATAGTTGAAATTTATTTAGTATGAATGGCGCCCTGTGTTCCAGAAACTTCAAAATTATTATTACTCATGTTAAAAATCTCCACTGGAATTAATTTTCCTTGAATTTGTACTATTCTGATTTCTTTTCGTAATATGATTTGTTTATCATGAATCATAATCATTAGCTATGTCCGTCTGAGTCCATGTTTTGATATATATGTATAAATATTTGCTCCTATCCATACGCAATATTATTATTTTCCTCATACTAAGTGTTGTTTTTGTCTCTTTTTAGATTTATTGATAATCTATTCAATAGCGACATCACTCACACCAATACCACCTACAAAGTCTGTCGTCCATTCAGCTCAAATGCAGTGGTGATTGTAAGTCTGATCAAATTTTGTTATAACTAGAAATCTTACTTATTTTATTGTTCATGTAATTGCAGGCCACCATAAGCCACGTTTTGAAGGCAGCCATAATCTGTAAAGGCGTCCTAATCGAATGGGTGACCGTGAAAGGTTACGATGAACCAATGGAAATTGAAGATCTATGGACTGAATCGCGTTACGAGGTCTTTCGCAAAGTTCAAGAGCATACACACTCAGCAATGCTACACTTCTTCTCGCCCACACTGCCCGAGTTGGCAGTTAAAAGTTATATGGTATATACTAATAACTGTGATTTCATACCACACCAGAATGGTGCTCATGTGATTAATGTTTCTTTTTTGCAGACTTGGTTAAACAGTTACAGTAAATTATTTTTGGAGCCTTGCAAGAGATGTGGCAAATATGTGTCAAATGGTTTGCCGCCCACTTGGCGTGATTTGAGAACATTAGAGCCCTTCCACGAAGAATGTAAAAATTGTTAGAAAACAGAGGAGGGAGCAGAGAGGATGAATTCTAATTGTAGATCTTGTCTTAATATTAATTAAATAAAAATGCATACTTTTTTAAATAATATTTCTTCTGTTTGTATATATTTTTTAAACATAAAAAGAAAACAATCAATCAATTCATAATTTCTATGATTTCTTTTTGCAAACAAAAAAATATTTCATTTACTATCAACTTCAAAACATAATTGCGCTCTAATCGGCGCGACATGAATCGATTTGTTTGCAACAGGGGTTGTAGTTAGGTAGAAGGTAGGATGGGGAAGAGGGAGTACAGTAGTAATAATAATGTTTTTTCTGCTTGCTCACCAAATATAAGTTCAAGTTCTTTTAAAGCCGCCACCGCCGCAGCTCATTTTGACAAAGTGAGCTGTGCAGTTATAGCGCGAACTAAACATGACTGACTTTATTTTGTTGGCTTGTATATTTTTACAACTTATTATTAGACATGGAGGAGGGAGAGGAGGCTACCGAACGCCCCTGTTGCATACACAAACGCGCGAAATTTTCACGCAAAGTTTCGCGTAATTGCAAACGTTGTTGTTGAACCTTTTCACGTTGGCACTGATACTCTAAGACCACTTCTTGGGGAATGTAACAGTTCTCTTCAGCTTCATCGTCGCCGTCGAAATCGTCCTAGAAGGATAATAAGAATTTAGTAATGATAAGATCAGTTAGCTTTTAGGTGTATAAATGGAAATCATAGTTATCACTTGAAACTTAAACTAGACTAGATCGAATACCTCGAACCACGATGTAGTATGTTTTACACTAACTTCAGTGGAACGACAATCAAAGAATTGAGGAGCAATCAAATTAAAATTATTAGCCAGAATGAACTATTCTAATTCACCCTTATCGCAAATAAAATTTTCCTGGGAATGAATTGTTCCCTTAAATTTCAATCATTCTGCCTTCTGTTACTTCGATTAAAACGCCTTATTTCTATAAAACCGCAAAGAAGTGGAACTTATTCCCGGGTAATATTTATATTACCATCTTTCGCCTGCAGGAGAATAGAAAATTTCACGTAAACAAATTTCCCTTTTATTCGCCATTTGGATGATTAAAATACTAATTACTAAACTTAATTTCAAGTGAAAAATATAAAAGATAATTTTCCCGATTGTATTGGAATAATTCTTTAAAATATATTTAGAATTGTTAAAAATCATAAAAAATGATCTGTTAAACACACACTTCTCCAGATTTGACTGAATTGTAATCTATGACAACATTTTATATGAATCATCTAAGCTTTATGTCTACTAACCCAAAATAATGCTCCGCACATTTATGCGGTCGCACAATTCAACATGATACGAATCTACAGCGCAACGCTTTTGCACGATGTTGTATAGAAATCTTTATAAAGCTTACCAACATTTGTTGCAGACTCAACGTGTTCAAGTGATCCTTCTGGAAGAATTTGCAAGAATCCGAACCAAAGCTAAATTCAAAAGATTGTTTTTGATGATGGTGGTGGTGGTTATCGTCATCATGATAATGATCATGATTGTGTTGTGGCTGTTGCTGTTGCTCGTGGTGGTGGCGTTGTTGGTGATTGTGACGATGATGCTGTTGCTCATCATCTAAATCGGCCAAATGACATTTGCTACCGCCGCCACCAACGACGTTCCTGCTATGTTCGTGATTACAAAAACCATCCGAACATGATACTTCCGAACCCTCCGATGTATCTTCCGGGGAAGAAACAACACTTGAGGTACGTGAATTGCCATGAGACAATGGTTCACTGCCATAGCCCGAATCTTTGATATCGCTTTCGCAAGGACACTCGGATGTAGACGAATGACAATCGTTGCATTTCGAGGGATTAGTAATGGCGACAGTTGAGGCAATATTACCGGGCGTAGTTGTTTTAACATCCGCCTGATTGCCACGAGAAATACTCAGTTCCACTTTCGGAGATTTCTCTTTCTTCTTGCTGCTGCTGTTGTTAGTCGTGGAGGCATTTTTCTTATGTGGTGTTTTTAGTTTTTGCTTTTGCTTTTGTTTCTTCTTCTTTTGCTGCTGAGTATTATTTGGCTGAACGTTTTGGGTTTTTATGGAATGCGGTTTGTGATGTTCACTAACATCATCCTCCGCCGCATCCTCGTCTTCGTGATTCTCTTCAAGATGATCACACTCTACACCCGCATCCTCTTCGACACAGTTCGATTTCTGGCCAGCAGCTAACACCTTTCGTTTCATCCCCACCTGCAACTCGTCATCGTCGTCATCTTCCTCCTCTTCTTCTTCTTCATCCTCCTCCTCGTCGATGTCCAGGGCTTCATCACCATCCTCGATCGTTGATGTGGTCGTCGAGCCAGCCATGGTGGCATAATGTTCCGTGAACTCTTCATCTTCGCTGACATTCTGGCCATCCTCGTTGGCATCGTTGTGCTCACACACACGAGAGTTTTTCTTCTCATTCTTCTTCTTCTTCTTTTTCAATTTCTTCTGTTCACGCTTGTGCTCTTTGGCCTTCTCAGCGCGACTGATCTCTTGATAGAGCAGTTCCAAATTGCTGATGCCCTGCTTCTTCTCCACAGACATGTCGAAACTACGACAGAGGGCGTGGACGCCGACAGCAGCTAAAACTTGACAGGCACGTTCTTCTTCACGCAGACTCACGTAGACGCGACGCAAACGCTCATACATAATCATGCCGACACAGGTGAGTACTTCTTCCTGGGCAATTTCTAACGTTTTCGCATGACGCTCTCGCAGTTTTGAGTAGCTGAAAGTTGAAAGAAAGAAAGAAAAAGAGGAGTTAGTCTTTGTGCTAGTTACAAAATATGTATCGTCGCCTAGCCAGCCTACCTTCCGTTGACTTCCGGTTCGGCGCGCCTTATAAGAGCGTCGAGAAAGTCGATTTTATTCGTGAAAACATGTATGTGCTTGTCGGGATGACACTTTTTAATATTTGCATAAAGTGCGGCGACATAGCCTTTCTCTTTCGTTGTCGTCTCACCTACTAAAATTTTATAAGCTTTTTCGATCTGTAAATTAAACAAAAAGAGAATTACGAATCCTTGGACAGTTGGGGGTAGTTAGGGCACAGCAACAACATACCTTCGTACGGCAACCATTACAGAACTTGTGTTTCTTTAAATAATTCTCCAACACTTCATGCAGTTCTTTTGTCTCGATCACGGCCAATTCGTCGCGGCAATTATGTTTCATGGACGACCACACCTCACGCCATGTCTCCGAGAAGGGTTTCGAACGGAATGCATCCAGTGAATGTAGAACACATCGCGTCTTATTCCGCAATTTACTCTCCAGCAGATTGTTAAGTATTTCATGATGTCGATAGAGCAGTGTTCCTAAGGCTTGCGGTGTTTTCATCTTCTCCTCTGCTATACTCAAAATACAGGAATTTTTCAGCACCAACGGATCCAGTGTTGGATGTCCGGACAAGGTAAGCTGATAGAACAGACGTTCGACACGTCGTCGACAGCCCACACACTGGACACACTGATTTAAAACGGACACAAAAGTCTTGCTACTAATTTCCAAAGATGTATGTAATTCGTCCGTTGTCAGGAGATTGAATTTCCTTGTAAACTCCTCTAGTTCTTTGCCGCGAATATGGGGACTATCGATACACAGACCTTTACTGTTCAGATCCATCAGCATCTGTAAAATAAATGCGAACGATATTTAATTATGATAGTATATAGGGACAAAAAATGTAATGGAAAATGTTTGTTTGATAGGATGGGGGTATACTATGTTGGACATTCCGCTTGAAACACCTTGATATATCGACCTGAGAACTTTATTGGTTCTATATATTCCCGATGGTCATAAAATTTACCAAACCGAAAAAATGCAGCTTCATACAAATATGGCATGTGATCATTTACAGGTTTAGTAAAATATATCTGCATAGTATGGAGATAATTGAACTTGATTTTTATTATTCGGATTCGAGAGAATTTATTATTTCTAACAAATATAATCTCTCTCATCTGCAACAATGAGCATTACTTTATTTGAAATGAAAGAACAAACAGAAAATCAAAAGAATGCGTCCAAAAATATGAAAGGGTCGGGTTGGATGTTCATCTAATATTTTATTTACACAGTGCAGCAAGAAATTCGAGACTGGGCGTCTCAAAAGCGACAAAAGTAGGCCAACAGAGATGTGCTATTTTTTATTTAACGCTGCAAAATTCTCTTTTACTGTAGGAGTATAATTAGTATAGCAGTACTGTAGTAACATTTTTTAACAGGGGATGAGGAAAAACTCTGTTCTGGGTATTGCATGTGCCCTTTTGAGGGAATATAATCATGAGGGTGAGTTATTTTACGTAAAAAGGGGCTTGGATTTTTTCTGGCGTCAGAATAGTTGATGTTTAAGAAATTTTTTTAATTAACTTTTCTTGTCGAAATTTTAATTTTGAGTTTCGCCTTAGAAATGTTAACAGGATATAACTCCATCGTCCAAAACTTAATTATCTGTTGACCTATATTTATTTTAAAATGGTTAAGTTTCAAATTATTCAACAAAATTTATTAAAATTGAAAAATTGAATCGAGAGAAAACAGTAATTAAATGCTTTCAATAAAATCCATAAAAATCACATGCTAGTTTCTTCAATAAAAAAACCTTAACCAAACGAAAACAACTCCTACTAAGTAAGTACTTCACCCCCTCTCCCGATTTAATCTGGCACGAGTGAAGATAAGCTGTTCATACATATTGCGGATATCACCAAATATTTATTACATGAATTAAACATCATCACATAGCCAGTGTTGTACACACATGTACAGAACTTATGTACATGTGCATGTACGTATGTATGCCCATAGGCATACAGAAATTAGTAATTAATTAACTTTAATCCGCGAATAACAAATAAATGCAACGATGCAAGTAAACAAAGCTTGACTTTTACTCTACCTACTACAGAAGATTCGATTGAAACGGAAACGAGAGACACAGAGAACGCGAGAGACTATTGCCGTGTTATGTTCAGTGATGATTTTTTTGCTAGCGCGTTGGTGGTGTGTTGAGTCCACTGTTGTTGTTGACGCTGACGATGATGACACAAACACCAGTAACGGGGTAGGGTGGGGTACATAATTGACGTTTGTCTGCTGGCCAGCAGCGTGAATGCAATAATTTCTCTGAACAACAACAACGACTACTACATGCATATTGTACGTCCAATTTCTGAAGAGATGCAAAGCCGTGGAGAGTTGTTGAAGATATACTCGTACACACACATGCTTGAATGTACATGCATGTATGTATAACAAACAGAAGCAAATAAAAACAATTAAATTTTGTTTCAGAGATGGAATTTTGTGTTTGAACAACTGAAAACTAGTGAACGAATCCAGAAAGGAACAGCGTATAATTCTGACGGGTAGAATCTTTTGCACACTTTCCCCATAAATAAACTGTTCATTTTTTATGGACCAAAATAAATGGAATGAAATAATAATTATTTATTTGGTGTAGCCAAAGACAATGAAGAAGGGAAAATGTGTTTGAAATAAGAAAAGGAGGTTTAAGACAATTCACATTTTCATGATTAAAATCACTTCGGGGCTGTTGGCCCCAGAAATTTTGGAGAAATGCGCGAAGTACCGACTAATTTAAATCAATATTTCCCATCTTTTTGATCAGCTAAAGTTCCATTTTTAAATTAAAGATTTCTAATTGCGTTAAGTGTTCTCTCCCATGAATATTTCAATTAGTGCAGACGTTGTAACAAACTAAGTAAACTTTTACCATAACCGTAACCCATTAACGCCCAAAGAACTGTTCTAGGATAAATCCTGTGACTACACCATTTTCAGTTGAAATTGAGAAAATACAAATTTAAATTGTGAAATGAAATTTGAAATTGAAAGAATGCGAATTGAAATTCAGAAATGAAAATTGAAATTGAGAAAATGAAAATTGAAATTCAGAAATGAACGTGACGTGACTACGTGACATAAATGTCTATAAGTTACAGGACATGAAACGCTAGAATGGTCAATGAAAGGTAATCAAAATATATTCTTTCATATTGCTGGCGTTGGTTATTGTTGTTACAAATATTTTATCATAAGAGAGCACTTGCATCATTGAGCAATGGTCTTAAAATAAAAAAGTGCATAAAATATGAATGTAAGTAACTATGCAGTCCGTATGATCATCACCAAGCTATGCTTTTGACTCTTTAATTTAATTACATTTTCGTTTACTAATACAAGTCAGAAACAATATTTCATTTCATTTATTTAAACTTTTTGTTTTTCGAGCATGGTAGACCTTTCTGAAGAAATGTCCATATATATTCTACGTGTTCTTTTAAATTTAATTTTGTATCAATTATAAAACCAACGGGCGAATTTCAAGCGCCACTTGCCAAATATGCAGACAAACCTGGTCTGAAAATAACAAAAACGTACCAGAGATATTCTAAACCAAAATAGAAGCAAGAATTATCGCACAATTCTACTTATCGTATAGCATTTATTTATTTGAATTTGTATTATCCGAATAAATGTTGTCATAAACGACGAGTAATGGTATGGATTTTGTGCACGTTAGTTGCACTCCTTCAATTCATTAAGGGGAGTTTAATGATTAGTTGTACAAATGAAAGGTAATGGTGAAAGTTTCATTTTTTAATTTTTTCAAATAAGATCCAAATAACTAAATTTTGAAAATTCTTCCATTTTTATCTTTTGTGGGTTTGTCAACTATTGTTTTCAGAAACGGATAGACCACTAGTCTTCTTATTTTAATATTAAAATTACGAATCGGTTATTAGTCATAGATTAACATATTATGACTAATAACCGATTCTCTTAAAACAAATAATTTGTTAAAATATTACATGAAGCTGTGAGTTTGTACATTCAAGTGGGGTGGAAGTAAATCACTTTGAATTTTATTGATAAAGTTGTATTGTCGGGCCAAATACTATAATGTTTACCAACTGATAATCATACCTTTTCGTTTGTGAGGTTTGATAATTCCATAACGTTATCAGAAGGGTTGGGAAATCGATTTCGATCGTTTCGATCTGCTTTCTCATTTCACGGCCTACCAAAATATTTATTAAATATTTGTTTCAGCTTCAGATGAGCCTCCCCTCCCCACCCTGCATGAATTCTGATGTCATGAATATAAGAGGAAAGTTTTAATACAGAGGACGTCACTTTAACTCCTCGTGTAAATTAAGGTCCCTTTTTTATTTTTACTAATAATATGATCAAATTTGCAGAGTTGATCATATTCATATTCAAAAAACATTAATTGCACCACAACATGGAAAAAGCAGGTCGTACAGTTCCCATCTCTGGCTCGAATGCGTTTTGTACATAGCGCAGCAGTATTAACAGCTAATGTATGTTGAACCTGTTTTCAGCTTCTTCTTCTACGAGATGTAGTCACAAAGAAAATAACAACAACAACAAACAGCATCGAAATAACAATGAAAAAAGATTTAAAAGTTTAACAATTCCATGGCTATCAAAGAAAGTTTTATGTTTTTAGCTACATGATTTAGAGATTTAATATCGTCAACATTGAGTCTGGCTGCAACAATCAAGTGAAGAGATGTGAAGGCGTTTTTGTTTACCACGGGGAAGTGGGTGATTGTGGGCGTCTAGTCTAACGATCTTATTACTACAACAACAGTTAGGTCTTGCTCAAGGAAATTAATGTTATGATTAATGCTGGGTAGTTCCAATGATAGTAACAGCGATTTTTCAAAATTATAATCTATTAATTTAAGAAAAACAAGGGACCAACGTTTACGTTATTGTAGGCACTTTTTGTTGTTCTTCTTTTTTGAGTATTGCGTAGAGCACGTCACAAACAGCAGCAGACTCTCGTGACAAGTGATAAACAATTTAAAATTCAAGGTTTTTTCAAACAAATAAATTAAAAAGAAACAATATCGACGAAGTAAACGACATCAGATGGTGTGCGAGACAGAAAAATACTCTAACAAGTTTAATCAGCGTCAGCTGCACCTTAAAATGGGGAGGGTGGTGCGGCAGAGGTGGCGAATGCGAATGGTGGTGGTGGTAACAGTGAAAGACGGCAACTCGCACACAAAAAAATTTCCCCCATAAAACGAAAAAACGTTGTTACATTTCACGACACGACGAAAAACTCATCATCTCCACTTCAATAGCTACTTACATACTACACTCCTATCTGGCAAATTGCTGTGTTAATCATACATTTATGTAGCCCTTACCATTAGATTATCATCACCAGCATTGACGGGCAATTGTCTCCGGCCGACGTTCACATAATCCTCCGTTCTATAGACGTAGGTTAGACGCGCCATGTTTTACTAAAAAAACAGAAAAATCACTCGCTTATCGTTTGCTTTTTCTTTTTCCAACCACGTATGCTTATTTGTGGATATTGTTTCTATATTCCTCTATAAAATGTATATGTACAAAATATTCCTTGACGGTTTTTAATGCGAAAAATGTCTTCTATTGCAGAGTTTTTTCTATTTTTTTCACTTCACCCAATAAAGAAAAACCGAATGAAATTTGACAAACTTCTTCGTCGTCTCGTTCAGCAGTTTTTTCCTCTTTGATCACATACATTGGACGACACGAGGTTGCCACATTAATGCAGTTACAATTGTGCAACTCTGCAAAATAGGGTTTCCTGTAGAAACAGGGTGGAAACATTGAATAACTTTGTATAATTCATAATTCACTGTGTCTTGGAGTTATTTTTGGGATAATATTGTAATTTGTATGTGGATTTCTTGGGAATTATACAATAAATTATCATCAAAACAAAAAACATATGTGCTGAATCCACATTGAATTACGTGGCATCTCTCTCATGAAGAGGTGTATTTTTATGTATGATGATGGAAAGAAATACAACGCTGAAAATCGCTACAGAGTTGATTCGTAAGAAAAATCTCGCATAATCTATGGCAGAGACACAAGCCGATCGACTTTCAGCCGTAAAACCGCCGCCACCATATGTTTCTACACGGACCAAGCCACCGATGATTCATCATCTTAAGTGGAAAATACACGATATAATAATTGCACCGATTATCGTATGCGATGATTGTATCATATGTGTGGACGAAATCGTACCGATCGAAAATTCGAATTGTATGAAATTGATTTAATGTTAAATTGTACCGTTTGTTTCCTTTGTCATAATTTTCGAAACGATTTCATTTATTTTCCGATTTTAAACTGCAAACATGACTATACCATGATAACAAGTTTTGAATGAAAAAATCTTAAGCAAATTGTGTGTGTGCTCTTCACAATTGATTGTACCAACATCAGTATATTGATGTATACAATTCAAATATATACGATAATTCTATCGTGTATTCCCCACTGTAAACCAAACCGTCAAGTTTTTTAATATTCGACGGATGGAAATTACTACTAAAATGTACATAATATGGCGGCTTGTTATCCAGGCGTAAAGAAAAACAGCCCTAATACTATGAAAAGTTTGCTGGTATAATCAAACTTTGAATTATCAGTAAGATGCCAATCAATGGTTGGGTTTGAAGCACCAGAATGTTCCAAGAAAAAGAATGAGAAGAAGAGAACGGAATGGTAGGCCTTAGAGGAAAAAAATATATAAGGTCGATCGAAATTTCGAATTGTATGAAATTGATTTAATGTTAAATTGTACCGTTTGTTTCCTTTGTCATAATTTTCGAAACGATTTCATTTATTTTCCGATTTTAAACTGCAAACATGACTATACCATGATAACAAGTTTTGAATGAAAAATCTTAAGCAAATTGTGTGTGTGCTCTTCACAATTGATTGTACCAACATCAGTATATTGATGTATACAATTCAAATATATACGATAATTCTATCGTGTATTCCCCACTGTAAACCAAACCGTCAAGTTTTTTAATATTCGACGGATGGAAATTACTACTAAAATGTACATAATATGGCGGCTTGTTATCCTGGCGTAAAGAAAAACAGCCCTAATACTATGAAAACTTTGCTGGTATAATCAAACTTTGAATTATCAGTAAGATGCCAATCAATGGTTGGGTTTGAAGCACCAGAATGTTCCAAGAAAAAGAATGAGAAGAAGAGAACGGAATGGCTTACAAATGTCAAATTTGTATGGGATCTGACATTTGTAAATCGACCTTATATAATTTCAGCAAGATTTCGCGTGCAGTGAGACATAACACATTACTAAGAGAGCAGTAAGCTACTTTATTGTTAAGCGAGTAAATTCCATACAAAAATTAAGCTGGTAAGCCCAATCGAACAGGCCTACCATTTTCAGCTCCTTTTGTTGGAGAGGTTCTAGAACGTAAAAATGACTACAATGAAGGCCCATCCAGACTACCGGTCAACGGATCGTCATAAGCTTTCCGACGACATATGTCTTGTACAGCATTCATATTTGCCCCCAAAATCCACATCGACCGCATTCAACACGTCAAACTCAGTAAAAAATCAGGAAAAATTGGATTTTGGGTGTATATTCAAACGCAGTTTATATCCGAAAGTAGTACATGAGGATTTATTATACAACTTGGATATAATCAGCTTCTGTGAATACTTTTCAGAGAAAAATGTTGTGCAATTAAGAGAGTCGCCGGAATATATTTATACCCTTTTCAGTTTGATTTCACAAATCAAACGATATTTTCACATTTTAGTAATAGCCTTTTCAGACTACATGCGAAATCTAGCTGAAATGACATAAGGTCGATTTACAAATATTTTCTTATGGGAACAAAAATAAAAGTTCATTATAAATTCTTATTCTAAACGAATTCTGATTCCATCGGGAGTCCCTCAGGGTAGTCATCTAGGGCGTGTTTTATTCTTATTATTCATAAATGACCTTCCTGAATTTCAACAATCATATTATTACAATGGTTAACAAAGCATATGGTGTTCTTGGTTTCATTAAGCGATGGACTAAGGAGTTCTCTGATCCTTACGTGACGAAGCAACTATTTACATCGCTTGTCAGGCCTATTCTGGAATATGGTTCCGTAGTGTGGGATCCTCAGTATGGTATCTATATTGATAGAATTGAGTCAGTTCAGAAACAATTTTTGATTTTTTCATTAAGACACTTACATTGGAATAGTGATTTTGTTCTTCCCCCTTATACTAGTAGATTGAAGTTGATCGACTTGTCATCCTTAAAAAGCAGACGTGTTATGTTAAACACCGTGATGGTTTATAAGGTTATATGTGGTGATTTCTCTTCGGACTATATTATTTCTAGGATTAAGTTTAAAGTGCCATTTAGACCTTCTAGATACTATCAATTCCTTCATATTGATTTTCAGCGTACGAATTATGCTTCCACAGAGCCCATTCGTAGAATGTGTATTGATTTCAATTCATTGTGTCACATGATAGATTTCGGTTTAGGAATCGATATAATAAAGTCCAGGATTTTCTCCTGATTGGATGTTTAGTTTTGTTATGATATATTTACTTTAATATTTTCAGTTACTAACTTTAAGAATAACCATTATTGATACTAATATTTTGTTTAATAATATTTTTGTTATACCGGCTGTTGATATTTGATCTGTAGCCGATGTCCACCCTCTACTGCTTGGCCGCCATGGTTCGGACTGTTGTGTGTACGTTGTCCCTACATTATGGGGACGTGGCCCTCTCAAAATGTATTCTGATACAAATAGGGTAAATTTTTACATATCATCGATAGCATTATTTGAACCAAATGTGACCTTGTCAATGTTATGTGCAGCTGCAGAACAATTGAAAATTTTGGCAATAAAATCTAAGCGTTTTGTTTATTGAAACCCGTTTTGTCAAAAAGAAGGGAAATAAAAATAAATCTGTTTTGTTGTTGGGCGATGTACTTACTGTACTCAAACGTCATGACTTTGGAGTTTGAAGGCGAAATCGAGTGAGAAGTAGGAATCGAGAGAAGTAGAGAAAAAATTGAAATTTGAGGGTTTTTTACATTTCTCTTGTAAAATCTTCAATTTTATACTGTTTTGAATACATGACGTGTAAATATGAACTTCGTTAAAATTGTTCCAACACTAATTTCACTGGCTTTTTAAATTTTCAACCCACGGCAACTCTAAAATTACCAGAGCACAGTATGGCAACGCCTTTGTGCTAATTGGTAAAATATTTTTATAGCGCGCTGGGAACCAAAATAATAAATTGAGGCATTTATTGCAAATATAACACTAATAAAAGGAACAAAAAGTGTTTGTAGAGTTATAAAAGTAAAAGAAGGATCAAATTTTGTCCAAAAGTGCAAGAAAATGTCGCAATATCATTATGTGGTCACGGCACAAAAGCCGACAGCTGTAGTCGCTTGTGTTACCGGTGAGTGAGTTGGAGAGAACCCAACATTTTCTCAATTCCAAACTAGAGGAGACACGCTGGTTTCCTAACGTAGATGCATCTTCACTAGTATGCCCCGTAGTCGGAATATACAATGATATTTGAAATGTGTATTTTATCTATTTCAGGCAATTTTACTTCCCCTACAGACCTCAATTTGATCATTGCCCGCAATAGTCAACTGGAAATTGATTTGGTTACGCCTGAAGGATTGAGGCCCTTGAAGGAAGTGAACATCTATGGTCAAATTACGGTGATGAAACACTTTCGTCCTCAGGTACGGGTTTTAGCCAAATTCCAAATAAAGTTTTACCGTTCTTATATTCTTGTTTCTATTTTCAGGACAGCAAAAAAGATTTATTGTTCATTCTCACTCATCGTTATAATGTGATGATACTGGAATGCCGTATGATCGGTGATCAGATCAGTGTCATTACGAAAGCACATGGCAATGTATCGCACCAATATAGTCCACCCACCGATGGTGGTGTTATGGCCGTCATTGATCCCAAAGCACGTGTTATCGGTATGTGTTTGTATATGGGTCTATTTACCATCATACCGTTGGATAAGGAGACCAGTGAATTGAAGGCAACAAATCTGCGGTAAGATATTAAGCAAAGTATGTTTCAGATTATATCTGTTATATTTTTGCAACCAAAAAGATTCCTCTAAGAAAATTGTCCTACACTATTTTTTAATTATTTGATATATATTTACAATCAAAAATAATCCTCCATGAAAACACGGAAAAGTTTTTGTAATCCTGTGGAAACTGTTCTAAATGAAAAATGTCTATAATAATTTCGACAAGGAGACTGAGAATAATCTACGAAATGATGATGATTTTCTATACAAAGTACATATTTGATCCTTAACAGATCCTCAATATAAATACAACAGTCACATTGAATCACAAATCAAGTATACTCTATGTAGACTTGAAAATTAAAAAAGTGGACCCAATTTGCAGGTAAATCAAGGCGCGCTCAGTAATATATATATATATATATAGTGGTGGACACGAATTTAGCACATTTTTTATGTTTTTTTCCGGTATTTTTTTTTTTCTAAAATATGAGGCACGATAAGATGATCATTTAACATTTTTTTTGTTCGGTTCTTTTGTTGCATTTTAGTTCTATTCCATCTAAAGTACAAATAATACGACATTAATTTAGCACAAATTAAAAAAACTTTAATGAAACCGGAAAAAACTGAACTAACCAATAGATTTTATTATAAACTTTATATTTGGTTCGAGAACCACTATTTTGAGTAATAGCTGGAGTCTTCTGGATAAACTCTCCACTAGGAGAAAAAAAGCTCCATTGGATTAGCATATCAAGTTCATTCCTTAGATTCTCAACAGAATTGAGATCCGATGACTGCACTGGCCCATTTTTAAAAATCTATTCTGTTCTGCTCCAAACAGCTCTTCACTGACGTTAAGTGTCTTTTGGTTGGTTGTCGTGCATAAAAGGTCACTTAAATGACATATTTTTATCTGCATATGGTATCATAGTATCAACAAGTAGATTTTTGTAAACATACTGATCCATCAGTGCATCGATTTTGTGTATAAATAAAAATGAATCTGCTAGGGAGATTGAATCTGCTAGGGAGATTGTATAAATTAAAGAATCCTATTTATTGGTCGTAGGACGTTGTCTGACATTTTTTAAGCTCCCATAAGTTCCAATATGGCCTAGTAAATTGCACACAATCTGTCTGGATCAATTTAGAATGTTTGCATTTCCCCTGCGGTACTTCCACTGTCGTTCAATTACATAATAACCTGACGTTGCGCCTCAATGCACCATTTTCCTTTAGCCATGTCTAATTAAAATTTTTGTTAAATAATAATTTTCATTTGAGGAAAAATTACCAAAACATACCTACCAATTAATTAATTTAAACGCAAAAAGAAACACAAAATAACAACTTTTATCGAATGTGCTAAATTTATGTCTAGCCCAGATTACGAATTATTTGCAAATACACGACAGTACGAGAAAAAGGTGCAAAAGAGTACGAAAAAAATTATGGGGCATACTGATCACACCATAGGCAACACGTAAAAACAAATGTTTGGCTCAGAGTTCATTAACAGAACAAATTATTTGCTGTTATAAACAAAACATGTGAAGTGTGCTAAACTCGTGGCCACCACTGTATATATATATATAAAATTCCACTCAACCAATAACTACCAGGACAATTCCTTCTCCCCCAGTTAGTATGAAACTAAATAGGAATAAAACAAATTGGATTCAAAGAAGAAAAATAAATCAAATCAATCATGTAATTGTGCTACGTGCTACTCTAACATGAAAATATTTCTTTTAAACCTCGAAATAATCCCCCTGCAACCCTGAAGATTTACAAATTTAAAGAAATCTAACATAAATAAGACATTTCCATTTTCAACGTAGTCAAAGTGTGTAGGCTATTTGACACCTAAAATCGATTAGTCGACTTATTGAACACTACTATCACCCTATATAAATATTTTATTTGCCGCGCTCTATAAGTGGTCTTTTAAACTCAAACGATTTGGTTACAAATCCATTTAATGTTTTCTTTATATTTATCATAAAACACACATAAATACGCGTCCAATGAGTACTTTTACAGATTTTTTGAATGGAGCAGCCTATGTACAATGTATACAACATACAAGGATAATGTCTATGGAATTATTTTACCATTATTTTTTAACCGATGCTTTCATTTCAGCATGGATGAATTAAATGTGTACGATGTGGAGTTTCTCTATGGCTGCATAAATCCCACAATCATTGTCATCCACAAAGACAACGATGGGCGTCACGTTAAGACACACGAAATTAATTTGCGGGACAAAGAATTTATGAAGATTGCCTGGAAGCAAGATAATGTGGAAACAGAAGCTACCATGTTGATACCTGTACCCACACCATTGGGTAAGTGATACAGCTAAACATGTCTTAAGATAAAAATTCAATGGACCTTTTTTAGGTGGGGCCATTGTTATCGGCAGAGAATCTATTGTGTACCACGATGGTAATAGTTATCTTGCTGTAGCTCCTACTACTTTTAAGGTAAGCTAATGAATATACTGAGTTCTGCACCAAGATCTTTTCAATGACATTTCAATATATTTTGCAGCAAAGTACGATTAATTGTTACGCTCGTGTCGACAGCAAAGGCCAACGTTATCTGCTGGGCAATATGTATGGTCAGTTGTTTATGTTGTTCTTGGAAACTGCTGATAATGGTAAAGGATGTTCTTCTGTTCGAGAAATTAAAGTGGAATTGCTGGGTAAGCATAAATGAGGCATAAGTTGTTCAGATTTATAAAATCGTTCATTCCTTAAAAATCGAATCAACGTAATCAACGTAAAAAACACAATGATACTATTCTTGTTCGCAAAATCTATCAGAATCCGGACTTTTTTTATACCTTCATGGTGTTTCCAAATCGATTTTTTAATAATTTTGTAACCTTTGAGAAATTTTCAAACGCTGATCATTCTCCCTGTAATACACCAGTACAATCGATTTCCATTCTAGTTATAAATATCCCTATCGTGAATATGAGTCGAATTTATTCACATGGAATTTTCTATTTCCATGGAGGCGTTTGTTGGCAATATGAATATAGACGGGAATGCTTTTCACTTTTTTTTGTGTTTGAACATAAATAAAGACATCAAATTGTAGTAAGGCGTCTGAAAAGACTTGTAAAAAATACAAAAATCGCAATTGCAATTTTAACGGAACAATCATTCCCAGGGAAATTTTATTTACGACAGAGGTACAGATAGTATAGACGATGTCTTACGTAATTTTAAAATTTTGGTAAATCTCTTATTGTACATTATAGAGGATACTTTGGGCAATATTAAAACAAAAATGGAAAAATTCCAAAATGGCTGAGATACGGGCCTTCAAGTGTGACCATGTTTTACCGGGTGTGTGCAAGTTGTGCATCATGTGAAAAATTTTTTTTTTGTAAAAATGACAGCTGTTTGAAAAATTTCTTGGCAAAAAATTCATAACTTTTGAACAGGAACTTCTATCAAAAAAGCTTTACGGTGGACGATAGACAACATTGTATCGAATAAATTAAAATTGAGCCAATTCGATTCAGTAGATTGAGAGATATTAGCAGACTAATTTGAAAAAAAATAGTTTCGAGAAAAGGGCCAATATATTGACAATTTCTAAGCACTGTAACTTTAGAAATAACACGAATTTCATTATGCGGAGATGCTTAAAATATTTTTTAAATTATATAGGATTTTTAGAGAAAACAAAAAAGTATCGAACAAAATTGTTTATGGTGGTGTAATACTCTAAGGTACACAAATTATCATTGTGTATGATATCTTTGCAATGGGTTTATTATTAATTATTGTTTTGAAAATCATTTTAAAATTTGACATGGCCGAGACGACCAACTTCGTAGAGGGGGGGGGGTCACCCAATAGTTTCCAAATCCACTAGTGAACCAAGTTTTCGTAAATCATGCGGATCTAAGCATGTGAAATTTCATCAATGTACTTTTTTCCAGTCAAAAGTTAAAAAATTATTAAAAAAATGGTATGGAACCACTGTTAATTGCTACATCAACTCTGTTGACTATTTGCTCAATAAATCGTATACATAGTGGGACTGTTTTTCTTAAAGTCAGGATAACAAGCTGCTATAAGAGTAAATTTTTTACTCAAAATAATTTCTTTTTTTCAAATGTAATACTAAAACATACCCTTAGTTATCCAGTCTTAAAGAAAAATATCCTTACTGTTTGTTTCAAATCATCTAGAAAGAAAAAATTATGTCGGGGTAGTAAAAAATGAAAGTCATTCTGTTTCCCCCCGTTCTTGCGCTGAACCCGTATTTTATTATTCCTATTTCAGGTGAAATTTCTACTCCCGAATGTATAACTTATCTGGATAATGGTTTCCTCTTCATTGGTTCGAAGCACGGCGACTCTCAACTGGTGCGTTTGAGTACTACGCCAAATGAGAGCGGTTCTTATGTCATACCCATGGAGAACTTTACAAATCTAGCGCCCATATTAGATTTAGCCGTTGTCGATTTGGATCGTCAGGGCCAAGGACAAATCATAACATGTTCGGGTACTTTCCAAGACGGTTCCCTGAGAATCATTAGGTAAGCAAATCTTTGTATGCTTACACACACACACATGCCAATCAAATTGTAATCACACAGAATTGGCATTGGTATCCAAGAGCATGCCTGCATTGACTTACCCGGCATCAAGGGTATGTGGTCGTTGAAAGTGGGAATTGATGATAGTAACTATGAAAACACTTTGGTCTTGGCCTTTGTGGGTCACACACGTATACTGACCTTAACCGGCGAAGAGGTGGAGGAAACTGATATACCCGGATTTTTAAGTGATCAACAGACGTTCCATTGCGCTAATGTGGATCATGATCAGGTAAAGTACATAAGAACAAAAACATAACCATTCGGTGGTGTTACGTTTGACATTGATCTTGATCTAAACTGGATTTAGATTCATATCACATGAAATGTAAGTGCTTGGTGGAAACAAGCTTCGTTTGGACATGCAAATGTATTTCGTAAAAGCCCCGTTTGGATGCCACTAAAAGTAAAACTAATTATCTCCTCTTCCTTCCATCCACTTTAGATTATACAAGTTACCCCTCTGACAGTGCGCCTTATTAAAAGCACCACCAAGAATCTAGTCTACGAATGGCAACCGAGTGCCGGCAAACGTATTGGTGTCGTTTCTTGCAATGCTCAGCAAATTGTCATAGCATCAGCTCGTGATGTCTTCTATTTGGAAATTGAAGATGAAAAATTGGTGCAAGTATCGCAGAAAACGCTCGAATATGAAGTAGCCTGTTTGGATATTACTCCGCTGGGTGACGGCAAGAATCGTTCGAATCTCTTGGCTGTCGGCTTGTGGACTGATATATCAGCCGTTGTTTTAACTCTACCCAATCTGGATATTTGCCACACCGAGAAATTGGGTGGAGAGATAATACCTCGCTCCATTTTAATGACAACATTTGAAGGCATCCACTATCTGCTCTGTGCCTTGGGTGATGGTTCCATGTTCTATTTCATCATGAATGAGGAACGCGGTTCTCTAAGCGATAAGAAACGCGTAACTCTGGGAACTCAGCCTACAACATTGAGAACCTTCAAGTCGTTTGCCACCACAAATGTGTTTGCCTGCTCGGACAGGCCCACCGTCATCTATTCGTCCAATCACAAGCTGGTCTTCTCCAATGTTAACCTCAAGGAAGTGAATCATATGTGCTCTTTGAATGCCCAGGCTTATCCGGACAGTTTGGCATTGGCTACCAAAAATTCGGTCATCATTGGTACTATTGATGAGATTCAAAAATTACACATACGCACCGTTCCCTTGGGCGAAGGTCCCCGGCGCATTGCTTACCAAGAGAGCTCCCAGACATTTGCTGTGGCCACAATGCGCATAGATGTCCAGGGTAGAGGAGGGCCGAAACCGACACGGGCCAGTGCTTCGACTCAGGCGCAAAATATCACATACGCCTCGAATATTGTGCCCAAACCGGGGGCTGGCAGTACGTCGACGACAAATGCTGAAATTGGCCAGGAGCTGGATATCAGCAATCTATTGATTATCGATCAAAATACTTTCGAGATATTGCACGCCCATCAGTTTATGCCCTCGGAATCGATCATGTCGATAATGTCAGCTCAGCTGGGCGACGATCAGAACTCGTATTATGTCGTATCGACTGCCTTGCTGTATGCCGATGAACCGGAGCCGAGTGTGGGTCGCATCATTATATTCCATTATCATGATGGCAAACTGACACAGGTGGCCGAAACGAAAATCGATGGTGGCTGTTATTCGATGGTCGAGTTCAATGGCAAAGTTTTGGCTGGCATCAACAGTTTTGTCCGTCTCTATGAATGGACCAACGAGAAGGAATTGCGGATGGAGTGTAATATACAAAAGAACATAACCGTGTTGTGTTTGAAAGCTAAAGGTAAGATAGAACGATTTGGCAATATTTTTTAAGATTTGACAATTTTCTGTAAAACTAGGGGAAAGAAATTTGCTTTTTAAAATTACCTTATGACCAAATACTTAATTTTCTATCAAATGTATGTTACTTATGCGATGGGTGCTAGCTATGGACACACACTACTCTCACCCCCCAGTTTCATAGTCTTGTTAACCTACAATTATATCTGCCAATTTGTGTGGAGTTTGACATCCATTACTGTTGGTTATTTCTAATTTGAGCTGGTGAATATGGGGGTCAGAGTAATAAGCTTTGATATTAGTTTTTAGTGTACTGATTTTACGATTGTTTTTCTTTTCCTCCCATTGCAGGTGACTTTATATTAATCGGGGACTTGATGCGTTCCATGACATTGTTGCAGCACAAACAAATGGAGGGCATCTTCATAGATATTGCCCGGGATAGTGATCCTAAATTTATGAGAGCCATTGAAATTTTGGATGATGACACATTTTTGGGCTCAGAGGATAATGGTAATCTATTTGTATGCCAAAAGGACAGGTAAGTAATTAGTTAAACGAAATGCCTCGTGAATAGCTGAAATTATGGAATGATTTTCAGTGCTGCCACCACCGATGAGCTGCGCTCCGAACTGCCCGAAGTGGCCCGATTTCATTTGGGCGACTATGTCAATGTGTTCCGACATGATTCGTTGGTCATGCAAAATGTCGGCGAGCGTACCACACCTAATCAGGGCTGTGTGCTCTATGGCACCGTCATGGGTGCCATTGGCATTGTCACACAAATTCCCCAGGACTTTTATGAATTCCTCCATAGTTTGGAGGATCGTCTAACAAATGTCATTAAGTCGGTGGGCAAAATAGATCATTCATATTATCGCAGTTATCAGACAACACAGAAGACCGAGTCGTGCGAAGGTTTCATAGATGGTGATCTCATTGAGAGTTTTCTGGATTTGAATCGTGACAAAATGAAGGAATGCGTTCAAGGTTTAGAGGTGAGCTTTTTTGTTTTTATTTAAATTTGATGATTAGATAACAAAAAGTGTTTGTCTGTTATTCTCCCCAGATTACTATGAACGGCGAGAAGAAGGATGCTGACATTGATGATGTCATTAAAATCGTTGAAGATCTTACAAGAATGCATTGAATTGCCTTCTATAATATAGTTATGTATATGTATACAGCGATTTTTATTGTTTATTTTTTCCTTTTTTTATTATTTTTGCTTTTCGATCTTCGCCCACACTACACCAACGAAAAGAATCATCCATTCGTCCCTTTAAAAAATGGCCAGAAAAAATGAAAATTTGTAAGAATGGCTGCTACTGTTTTCTGTTTGTTTATTAAGACAATTTCCAAAGCAATTTCCATTTCGCTCCACTGCTTTCTTTATTTTTTAGTTCAGCACGATCTTATATACTTCGTTTATATAATAAATTATCGAAGGTGAATGATACCAGTTATGAAAAATCCTCTGAGAATTTGTTTGGTATTACAGTAATAATTTATAATTGAATACTTATATTATCTATTATTAATTACTACACATTATTATAAAGCGATTTTAAATGTGATCTTTAAAAAAGATCTATTGTAATTCTATGTTCGAAAACCAACCACTCTTACCTAATAAACGATAATAAAAATAAAAACAAAACCCTGTAAAAACAATAAAAAACCGAGAAAAACTTTTCATTTGAAAGAGAATCGAATTTGTTAGGAAAATATTTTCGGCCTGCGCCGAGTTGTTAAGAATCGAACGTGTTAGAAAAAGTTGATGTCGTGGCGGCTCAATTTAAATTTGTACTCAACAATGTTCACCGGATCTAAATCCTGTTGAGAATCTATGGAATGAACTTCAACAACATATTATAGCAATAAAACCCAAAAATTTGCCCGAAATGTTGAATGAAAATTCCTGATATGCTATTTCAATGGAGCGTTTTATGTCCCTATTGGAGATTATCGCCCATGTGCTGACAACCGCATGATTTCCAAATCGCATTTTTTGGCGATTTCGAGTCTCTAAATTTCGCATTTTTACTTTAAACAATTGTTTTCAGTTTTCTTTCTTTACTGGCGGATAAATGAAGAAGATGTTTGGTTAAACATAGCAATTTTAAATAGAAATGTAAAATTTAGAATCTCGAAATCGCCAAAAAAAATGCGATTTGGAAATCATGCGGTTGTCAGCACATGGGCGTATATCCAGAAGATGTACAGCTATTACTCAAGATAGTGGTTATCCAACCAAATATTAAGTTTCTAATAAAATGTATTGGTTAGTTCAGTTTTTTCGGGTTGAATAAAGCTTTTTTAATTTGTGCTAAATTTCATTTCATTTATTTATTTCAACTTGTAATTCAAAGCCATCGGGCCAATTTAAAACAAATTACAAAATGCATATATAATACTTTTTTTTAACACGGCTAAAAAAACTACTCAACAATATTGCAGTATGTACAATTAAAAACTAAATAAAGATCTTAGATAATGTATATAATAAATTAAATAAATGCATATACAGAAATTATTTTGTAGAGCTAAAAACGACTCCATTTAATAACAGTAATAAAAAAGGAAACTTAGTTCCAAATTATGAAATCGGAAATAATACGATGTGATTTACGTTGTTAGCATATTACATAATAATTCATAAAATGTAAAACCTATCATAAAACATTAAGAATTTGGTAGCATGTACGTAGTATAAAAAACTACAAAAAACAATAGTTTAAAACACTTGTAAACATCTCTCGAGTTACGTGCAGAAGAGTGATATCAAAACTATTTATTGAAGATAGCTAATAAGCCTATTTGCATATGTAATGCTGAAAATTTTCAACTCATTAGGCAGTCAATTATATAAACGTGCTACTCTAACTAGGAACGATTCATCTAGTAGGTGGAAAACTCTTGGGATGGATATTTGATTTCTTCGAGTTGAGCGACAAAACACAAAATTTCTAAGCAAAAAACATGACACTTTATAAAAAAAAAAAAACAAAAGGAGGCGGAAATTTACAAATGCTGGAACAGTACATCCCAGAAACCTAACTACGTATGGCGTTATATGAGCACGCCTCTTAAGGTCATTAATATAACGTATCGCTCTGTTAAGTTCTAGTTGTAATAAATACATCTTGCCCTGAATAGTACCAGACTATACTTCCAAACAGTACAATATTATAGTCAAAATCAATCCATCTACTAGCCGCTTTCTAATCAAAATCGGCAAAAATAAATCAGTACCATACAGCCATCTGAGAGAAAAATTAACTCTAGAAATTACAATATTATTATGTTGAGCAAAACTCAACTTATCATCTAGCTGCATTCCCAGACATTGCAAGTCTCGGACATGTTCAATATTTGCTCCATTGTAGACCAGACTGATATTATTAACATTAACTTTACTGGTCGAATAGAGCTTTACTTGTAGATTGTTTTGCAACATCCAAACACTTAACGTCCACAAAATGACTATGATTATAACTGTCCAACCGTTTTTCGTATTATTTGTACTTTAGATGGAATAAAACTGAAATGGTCATCCTATCGTACGTAATATTTTGGAAAAAATACCGGGCAAAAAACATGGAAAGAAGTTCAAATACAGGGTGCGGCTAAAGTAACTATATGATTTGTTTTTTAAATAACTATTGAATGGAATGAAAAAAACAAAAAAAATTATGATAAAAAGAAAGTTTATTTTATGTTATTTTTTTACATTAATTATTAAAAATAATATCAGTTAAATGAGAACCGTTTTCTCTAACGCAAAAATGTGCTCTTTTCATGGCATTTTCCATAACTTTGTTGAGTGTTTCTTGTGGTATACGATCAATTTCTTCTTGAATGTTGTCCTTTAGTTGTAAAGATTTCTGATGAAGATTTTTGGGATGCCCAAAATCTGTTGTTTTGTTTATTTACGAAACCGTTCAAGTGAAAATGCGCTTCGTCGGTCATCATTAAATTTGACAAAAAAATTTCATTTTGATCAACGAGATTTAAAAGTGCTCTAGCAAATTCCAAGCGCAATTGCGCAATTGTATAGCGTTCCATTTTTAAATATTCTCCCAAGTTTAATTTCTGAAATAGGAAAAAGTTAAATACTCGCAAGCAAAGAAGTTACAATTGTTTTACATCATGTAGTAACTTTAGCCGCACCCTGTATTTGCTTTATAAAGTTACTTGTGTTGAATGTTCTAAATTCGTGTCCACCACTGTATATACAAATTTTCGGGTATGTGATGACTTTCGCGTTTGGATGAAAGTGAAAGAATATCACGAAATTGGTGTGATGACTTCCACTTTCTCATCAATTTTTTCATTTTTCTTTCGCCTACATATGCTTTATGGAAAGCAAAAGTAATGTCGATTTTCAGTACTAAAAATCTATTGTAAATACGAAAAAACACTTCACGGTCAATATTTGATAAGTTTTTCACGAATATCTCATGTAAAACCCACAACAATATGTTTGACCTAAAATTTAGCTTTAGGATAAAGGAAATTTGCTCACATTTTTAGCTGCTTTTCAAAAGTCAATGAGAAACAAAAGCACTAAATTAATTCTATCTTCCAAGGGTGCAATTTCGTCCAGGCAAAAGTTACCCTGCAAAAACGTGAAACCCTTCAACATTTCTAATTACGTATGCATTTGTTTCTTCAAAGGCTTTTAAAGGAAGAAAGTCATACATTTTTTCAAAGAGGGTATTTTTTAAACATTTTTTACAAACAAACTTCATTTGGCATAAACTCAGTTTTGGCGCCATATTAAAACTAAGAAACCACAATTTGCAATTAAACAAACTTGTGTGCAAAACTTCTTAAGATGGGTGAAAAATAATTCAACAAATCAAAAAAAGAAATTATGTTTTTTTTTTCAATTTTCCAAATCTTAAAAAAATTAATATCTGTAATCTTTTTTCTAAACAAATATGTAAAAAAACATAAAAACAAAAAATAAAAATTTTAATTTTCTTTTAAATCAGAAATACGAAAAGTATTCAACTTTTAGCTAATTTTTAAAATTTATATTAACTCCATCATGGAGTGAATCCCACAATATTACCGGCAGATTGGAGGACGTTTAGACAGCGTCCATACATAGCAAAGTAATACTTAAAGTGTATTTAAAAAATGTGTTTAAGTACCCTAACTGTTAGGGGTTGTTGGGGATATTTTCTTTATCCCTCTCCACGAATTTAAATCTATTTACAATCATAATCATCCACACAGTCAGGACAGCCTACAAACTGAATTTCACAATTCCAGCTATAGGGTTGGCCATTTAAAATTTTATATTAGAAACTGCTATAAAAAAGTACTCATTATTTTTTCAAATTTCTGGTTTTATTGGAAAGGTTGACCTTTGCCATTTAAAAATGAAGCACAATATCATTCATTCGTCCGATCAACTCAATTTTTCAGTACATTTTCGATTGTTTCGGCTCGAATCTCTTCAATGACAATATCGATTTCATGTTTCAACGCTTCAATTGCCACTGGATGGTTTGTGTAACACAGAAAATAATCCAAAGGGCTCAAATCACTGCACCGAGACGGCCAATTGACATCACAATTTCTTCTAATTATTCGATTTTCAAAAACAGTGCGTAGAATATCGATGGTTGCGTTGGCTGTGTGACATGTGGCCCCGTCTTGTTGAAACCAAATGTCGTCCATGTCATTCTCTTGCATTTATGGAAACAAAAGTTCTTTGAGCATGGCACGGCATACAAGCTGCGGCAAAAATTAGAAGGAATAGAGCTAGGACTTTGAAATTTCGCACATATCCCTTTTTTTTTGCCCAAATTCATTCACAAGCACGCCTACCTCTCATGTAAGTTAAAGTGAAAAAGCGTCATAAATTTCTTATTTTAATATATATGTTAATACAAATCATTACCAGTGATTTTATTTGTGTCCACAATTAAATGAAAATTGCCAGTCCCACACCCAACGCCCATATAAAAATTTTAGTTTTTTACTATTTTCGATAAAAATTATTTTATTTTTTAATCGATGGCAAAAGTCTATTATAACTTTAAAAATAACTTAAGATTAATATATCGAGCCAATATTTACATGCGCTCGCATGCCATAAAATCTTACATCCCCAATGTATGCTTTAAATAAATCTTCCAAAATACGTTAACAGAGAACAACGAAGAAAGTATTGCTTCATTTTTGGCTTAGAAGGTTTCACCATTTCAGTAATTAAATCGATGTTTGCAGCTATAAGCAGAATATTCTTTTTAAAATGAATAAATAAGACAATAGTTTAACAATATTTGTAAATGCCGACGCATCGGTCGGCCTCGCGAATATGGTTTTATACTGTAGAAAATTACCAATACTGAATAAATATAACCTTCAGGTAGACCACTGTCTGAAAAGGAAAGCAAAAACGTAATTATACTTTTTTAAATGCAAAAGAAAACCTAAAAAGCTCATATTTTCTACAAACTAATCGAAATTTCAATATATACATGGTCTGCGAGATACAGTCCAATAAAATAACCTCTATTATGATGAAATGTTCAACTATTTTAGCATTTATGAACTATATTGACAAAATCTTTTTGAATATGCTTAATAGGAATGTTCTTTGCAAAATTCAATCAATAATGTCGAGATTTTGGCGCATGAAAATTGGGAGATTTTGCCGCTGATAATACACTGTGCGCCGGGTCTTTGATCATTTTCGAAGAAAAATGGCCCACTGATGACGCCAGTCCAAAATCCACACCAAACAGTGACTCGTTGTGAATGCATTGTCTTCTCAATAGTCACGTGTGAGTTCATTGAACCTCATATGCGGTAATTTTGCTTATTAACATAGCCAACGAGATGAAAATGAGCTTCATCTGAAAATACGAAAATTTTCCACGTAAATTTCTTACAGTTTGCGTTAAGGACTCACTACTTTGGAAGTAAGTTTTTAATATTTCCTATTTTGTTCGATTGTATAGCGTCCCATTTTGAAAATGACAAACAATAACCTGAAAATAAAAATGAATGTTAATCTAAACTTCAAAGTCAAAGTAATCGGTAGTTCAAATTTTAAATGGAAGTAAAATTTCTAAAAAAATTCTGTTTTTCGCGTCTACGCAATCAGATGCACGTACATATATAACGAATTTCATCGTCCAACCAGCTGCAGAGGTTTGATTGGCACAATTTTTATCCCCCGTTTCCCCCTAAATATCCATTTATTTTACAAGTAGAGGTATGTACTAACCTAATTTCATGTTGCTAGTTGTTGTTGTTGATTTTTATCCCTTTGTGTGCCATAGTGCGAATTTTGAAAATTTGAATGTGAGGCGCAAATTAACAAACTAAATACTCTAAATAGTAGGGCTTTTTGGTACACTTAGAGAAAAAGTCTGTTATTAACAGCAACGATTGCCTGTTGGCCATCAGCAGACAATTATCAGCTATTAAAGCAGTTTTTCTGTCATAACAGCAGTTTCTCTGCCATCTTGCATCAGCATTCTCAATGCTAAAGAGTTTGCAGTCAGCTAAAAAAGGCTGCTGTTAATTAAAATATATAAATAGATAACAAATAAGCGTTCATAATTTAAAAGTCTTTCAGATTGACGGCGAAATCGAGTTTAGCTCGAATTTCCTTTTATATTAGTTTGGATCAATATGCGTATCATTGAAAAGACAATCGCAATATCTTTCAGTGGTAATTAATTGTCTTGTAAAAACCTTTATTCTTAAAAGTGTTGATAATATATTCAAGTGTACTGTTCTGTACATATACTTAGTTTCAAGATAGCGTTTTTTCTTTATTGCTAAAAACAGCAAACGGCTGTTTGCTATTTCAGCAGATACAAATCTGCTGTGTCTTTTTCAGCAGAAAATCTGCTCTTTCAGCAGTCTATTTGCTTTGTTTTACTGACAAATTCCTTTAAGTGTAGGGAAAAAATTTTGCCTCTGCCGATTTCGCCCATTGTCAATCCTAAGCGATCTGCAACCATTATACACATATAATAGTACTATTTCTCTTTAAGCCGGGATAACAAGCTGCCATAACAAAAACGTTAATAAAAATTTAATTTTTTGCTCAAAACAAAAAAATATTTTTTTTTCACATTGTTGCCAACTACAATATAAATAAAGGGTGATTTTTTAAGAGCTTGATAACTTTTTAAAAAAAAAAAACGCATAAAATTTGCAAAATCTCATCGGTTCTTTATTTGAAACGTTAGATTGGTCCATGACATTTACTGTTTGAAGATAATTTCATTTAAATGTTGACCGCGGCTGCGTCTTAGGTGGTCCATCCGCTTAGTCCAATTTTGGCATTTCCACGTTTTTGAGTAACAGAGACCCAATTGGTGCGAACGGCGACGAATCGAAAATTGGTGGTCATCATTAACACTGGCCGATACAGCTGCGATATTTTCTTCAGTTCGCACTCTACGTAAGCGTGTTGGTGGTTTAATGTCCAACAATGTAAATTTGGTGCGAAATTTAGTCACAATAGCCCGAATAGCCGCTTCAGTGGGTCAATTAAACTGACCATAAAATGGAAGCGCGCAATGAACTTTCTTAACAGAGCACGCATTTTGATAATAAAATTCAATAATTTGCAAGCGTTTATCGTTTGTAAGACGATTCATGATGAAATGTCAAAGCATACTGAGCATCTTTCTCTTTGACACCATGTCTGAAATCCCACGTGATCTGTCAAATACTAATGCATGAAAATCCTAACCTCAAAAAAATCACTCTTTAATTATATCAAAACAAATTTTCAAAAAAAAAAACATTTTGGGTTGACTTTTTTGATCTTAGCCTCGATAACCATAATTTTAACTTACACTGAATCCAGGCAAAGTCCAAAGTTTTGAACACAAAATTATTTTTTCAAAATTTGTTTTCACACACACACACTGATATTTTAATTGACAATTTAAAAAAAAAAAAGATTTTTTTTATTATTTTGAGTGAAATTTTAATTTCTTAAAGAAAAGTCTTAAAGAAAAACCGTCAGCTAGCATGCTTTCAACAGACAGACAGTTGGACATGGCTAAATCGTCTTAGGACACAGAATATACATATATCGAGGACTTATATTCAAAAGTGGCTATGAATAAAAACATAACTTTTCGGGAGAGCGAAAAAAACTGTTTTTCTCCTTAATTTTAAGAGTAATTTTTATCATTCTACCACAGTTTAATCTAAAGAGGATTACTAATTGCTTACGATTGAAAAGTTTTCGAAATTTCCTAGGGTCCGCCAAATAACTTTTTTTTTGAAAATGCTATAAAAATAACTACTGAATATTTTCTCAAATTTCTTTCTTATTTGAAAGTGCAATCCTTCCGGTTAATAATGGAAAATAATTTCATTCAAATGGCTGCCTCGGGCACCTCAGAAATAATATTCCAACGGTTGAATAGTTGAAAAAAAAACGTTAGATGGCGGACCCTATATTATTCGCGGTTTTATGGTTTATAGCCACTTTTGCACGCTCGTTAACGTTTTTCATGAAATTTGGCATTGTTGAGGAGAAAACGCATTTTCTGGGATGTACTCAGCGAATTTAAAGATTCCGGCTTCATCCGTCAGATTAGTAACATTTTTATCCATTTTTTCCAAATATTTTACAAAAAGTGGATATTGCGGTAGGTCACGGTAAAACTAAAATACAAATTGGGTATTTTTGGGAAATTTTCATTTTCGCCTGAAATATGATATATGTTTTATGATTTTCTCGCGATCTAGCCGACGGATCGGACTAATTTTTTGTTTGTGTATTAAGAATTAATGCCGCTTGTAACGTATGGGTGATTCCATTGGAACGGGTGTCACACTTTTGCGTAAATATGTTTAAATATTTCCCACATTCATTGACTGAGATTTTTACTATATTGTCAATTGAAAACGTCAGGTTAATCGAAATATTATTGCAACTATAAATAAGTCTTGGCGTTTTAAATATTAGAGATATACAAAAAACTAGAGCGTCACGGGTGTGACCTTAACTTTGAAGAATTCTTGAATTCCGTTATATTCTTCCTTTATATGACTTTATTCACTTTTGCTAATCGAAAGAGAGTTCATACACTTTCTTCTAAAGTATACGTTACCGACATCTCTTTATGAATATAGGAAATATTGGACATTTAAATTGTAACGGGCGTGACGGAAATTCTGTTACGATACCAGCCTATATCTGGAAAAGGAAATGATCAGACCTATTGTTGTCATTATTTTTTTTTGAAATATAATCAAAATATGTATATAGGGTGGTTAAATTGTAAGGGCTGATGTTGAATGCGAAGCACACCCAAACGTCAAGTTTTTTTCTGCATTTCATTTGACATATCTCAATTTCAGACTAACTCAATTTGAATCATGGAAAGATACACAATCAAGTAACGCTTTAAAATTATTCAGTCTTATTATGAAAATAGGCGTTCATGTCAAAACGCATATCGTGCACTTCGTGATTTTTTTTGGTCAATTTAATCGTCCAAATGAGCGTACAATCGGAAAAATCGTGCAAAAATTTGAGCAAATCGGGTCTGTAGGAGATGTGAAAACAACAGTGCATGCTCGTACAGCTCGTACTGCAGAAAATATTGCTGCTGTTCGGGATAGTGTGGCTGAAGAGCAGTGTTGCCGTTTTGGGATTTTCCTACCAAAATTGGTAGGTTATTTTTCGTTTGGTAGGATGGTAGGCAAAACCTTATTAATGAATGACTAAATATATTAATTTTGCAATTTCTCTTTATATATGGTTGCCATAGTTTTAGGAATATTGTTGGAATATTTGAATTTTGTACTTAAGCCAATCCAACTGTATTAATATTGTTGAATGTAAGTAGTCGTAGGCTTTGCCTTATATTTTCTTTTGTCAAATATTTTACTTGTAATTTGAATTCAGTCTAATAAAAACTTGAATCAAAAAATTAATTTAAAGTGTTAAAATTTTCGAATTTTTATGTTGAAGTTCTAGCCAGTACATATGCTATTTTAAAGCGATGATTTCTAAGGAATGGACTCATCCTTTTAAAATATTTTTAAGAGTTTTGATGTTTTAAAAATCATAGAAATACAGTTACCTCACAGATGTTAACTTAAACCAACTGAGCAAGAAAATTATAATTAGGTCAAATTGTATGAGACATATTCGACATAGTTTTGACAGAAGTATCTGGAGGAAATATTCTACGCTGTGACGATAATATATTAAAAACATTAAAAACCTACGTGTTTGAAGTTGGGAAAAATTTAAAAAAATCACAAGTTCCAAAAATCTATTGAGACACACACATATTTATCTAAATGTTTTTTATTTTTAAGATTTTTTGCTTGCTTTTGTTTATATTATGAATTTAGTTTGAAATAAATACTCGACCGTAGAGGAACTTACAATTCCCTTCTAAATTACAAGTTTCATGCTTTGGACAGATAACTTCCTTAAAGAGTATATTTGACGAATATATTTTCAAGTTTTGCATTGCTGTTTCCAGTCGAAATCAATTTTGAATTACTTTTCTCTTGGAAAGACAATAAATACTTGACGAATTTATTTCATTTTAGCACTCAATTTCTTTGTTCGTCGGTTTTTGTTGAATATATCTAAATACGTACATATTTCATATAATATTGACAGAGTTAATTAAACATAACTAAACATATTATAACATATACTAAAAACAAATTTTTATAGTTAAAATTTGTTGGTAGGATCTGCACGATTTTGGTAGTTTTTTCCGAAAATTTTGGTAGGCAATAATTCTTCTCAGTGGCAACACTGCTGAAGAGCCGTCCACAAAGATAATGGAAATACATAGATAAAATAGTTGTAGTTGTAGCCATGACCACTAGGTGGCGAATGTGTAAAAAGTACATTCTATTTCACTCAAAGTACATTCTAATTCACTCAATTTTGTACTCTCTTTCGCTTATAATACTGAAAATTGAAAGAAAACGAATGAAGTAAAAGTTACTTCCAATGATTTTTATGATTATAAGTCAAATACCACACTTTAGTTGATTTAATTCGCTTTTATTTTCCATTTATTGCAGTTTTTAGAAAAAAGGGAAATTTTCTCTCCAAAATGACATTCAGTGCCATCTAAATAATTGTCTTCGTACTACGCATTTCTCTGAGAGTTTTGTTTAATCTATATATTTCCATTATCTTTGCCGTCCAGAAAGATAATGGAAATTTATAGATTAAACAAAACTCTCTGAGAAATGCGTAGTACGAAGACAATTACAAAGATAATGGAAATACATAGATAAAATAGTTGTAGTTGTAGCCATGACCACTAGGTGGCGAATGTGTAAAAAGTACATTCTATTTCACTCAAAGTACATTCTAATTCACTCAATTTTGTACTCTCTTTCGCTTATAATACTGAAAATTGAAAGAAAACGAATGAAGTAAAAGTTACTTCCAATGATTTTTATGATTATAAGTCAAATACCACACTTTAGTTGATTTAATTCGCTTTTATTTTCCATTTATTGCAGTTTTTAGAAAAAAGGGAAATTTTCTCTCCAAAATGACATTCAGTGCCATCTAAATAATTGTCTTCGTACTACGCATTTCTCTGAGAGTTTTGTTTAATCTATATATTTCCATTATCTTCAAAAAAAAAAAATGGCTTTAGAAATGTTCTTCTCCAAATTTATATGACAGATGATATTCAAATCTGAGAATAGTTTGGCATCAAAAACTCATTTTGAAGGAAATGGTTCATAGCTTTTTGTTTGTTTTGTAACTGATGTCCTTACGAATTTGAATATGCTATTGGGGTAACAACTATATATTTTACTTCAATAGAGGTTATTGTTTTAGATTGATTTGATTAATTAATATATTTTGTAAAATTCATGGGATTTGCCAGTAGTGGGCATACTACTACACTGAAAAGAATTTGTTAGTAAAAGAAAGCAAAAATACTGCTGAGAAAAAACAGATTTTCTGCTGAAAAAGTGACAGCAGATTGTCCCTGCTAAAATAGCAAACAGTTGTTTGCTGTTTTTTAGAACAAATTTATACTCATATCTTGAAAAGAAACTTATATTATGTAGGGAAAAAAACGTTATCTCGAAACTTTAAGCATATGTATAGAACAGTATTCTTATTTTTAAAATTGTTATGTTTATTTTTCAACCTATTCTTCCCCTTAACCATCATTATCATAGCAGTATTTAACAAAAATACGCATTCAAATAACTCTTAAAAGAGTTAAGATTTATTTTACATATAATATAAATTATCTCAAACACTAAAAAATTCTACATTTTTTTACAAAATATAAGTTTTATACAATATTAACGATTATAATAATTTTTTTTTTAGAAATATCTATCATATTTCGTATTTTTTCAACGTATCGTATCAATATGGATATCTTTGGGCTATTCTGCACACATTAACCCACTACAAGCCAATTGAACCAAATAGATATATTAACAATACTTTTAGAAACGAAAGTTATTACAGTATTTATCGCTTATATGCATTCCCAAAAATGTTCGACTTTAAGTGCATATAAACGGGAAATGCATATATAAAAACTCGGTTATATACATCATTGGTGCATATATAAAAACTCGGTTAGATGCACAATCTGTGCATATATAAAAACCCGATTAGAAAGATCAGAGGTGCATGGCTCCATGAATATATATACTTATGTACATTAGGCTGGGTCGCGGGCCATACAAATGGAAAAAAAATTCCAGTCACACCACGAAAATAAAGTTTGGATTGTTTAATGATGATCTGCAAAATATTTCGTCACTCCTTCAAAAATCATATTTCTCCCGTGTAATTTTTGTTACGTAGCATTTTTGTCCAATTTTTTCCTGAATTAATAGACCCTCGGAAGCACTTTAAATATAAATTTTGATTCTACTCTGTGAGTAACTTATTGGTCGTATTACTGGAAGTTTATAGTAATTTTTATGTTTTTTTTTTTCATAGTGACAACTGTAAACTTTTTCGTATTTTGTGGTTGTATTTTCTTAAAAATAAAAAGCTGCCGTCAATACCTTTCGAACGACGCCTAAATTATGCACATCCGAAGGGAATTGACGCCGCAGCGCTCATTTTTGTAAAAAGAGTTTGGAAATTTTGGGTCTGAAAAAACATCTCCTGTATTAAATTATTTCACAAACATGGAGTCAGTGACGTCACTTTTCGTCCGATATTCATCATTTAGGCATCATTCGAAAGGTATATTCCTTCTGTTTATTTTTCATAACAACACTTACAATATGTTTCTAAGAAATATAGTTTTTAGCTGTCACTTTGAAAAACCACAGAAAATCAATTTAAACGTCCAATAATACGACAAGTATAGAAATTTATATTTAAAGTGCTTTCAAGGGTCTATTAATTCATAAAAAAATTTGGACGAAAATGCAACATAAAAAAATTACACAGGAAAAACGTGATTTTTCGATGTGTTTTCAGGAGCGTTTAGCTGACAGACGGCTTGACCCAGCGACGAAATTTTTTGCAGATCGTCATTAAAAAATCCAATCTTCATTTCTGGGGGTGACCGCAGCAATTTATTTTCGTGACTCATCCGTACATTAGGATATATATGTTACAATATTTTGTTTCAAAGAAGATTTGTCTGAATTCCATTTTATTGAAGGAAATTCGTAAGAATATGTACGTTTAAAATAAAAATATTTGAATATAAGTGAAAGTTATCAATTGATTTGTTCATTTTGTTTTTTGGACATACATAGTTTAAAACAAGTAAGAAGGCTTCAAGTTCGGCCGGGCCGAATCTTATATACCCTCCACCACGGAGTGCATTCCATAGTATTACCAGCAGATTAAAGGAAGTCGTCTTTACATAGAAGCACAGTACCATAATACGAAAATTGTGATATTTTTATGCACATTACAATATTTGTTTACTATTCAAACTATAATGTATACTTATGCGCACTGTTTAAAATCGACTACTATATATAAATAAAATGCTGAAATTGTGAAAGTGAACATGCCTAAATATTAGGCGATTGTCAGTCGCCATTAAAAAGAAGCATTTCCAGATACAGACAAAGTGATAAGAAAAGTATACATTTTAAAGATATCCCCATTCGCCCCATTCTCCGCCCAAATGTACAAATTTCGAAAAAACCCTTTTTAGAGTCTTCATAGTCAGAATGTATACACCGAATTTCATGATTTCAACTTCAGCGGTTTGGTAGGTTCCATTTTTATCCCTCTTTTTAATTATATCCCCTAAAGTACGAATTTCGAAAAATCCCTCTATTTTACGTGTCTATGCAATTAGAGGGATGTACACACCGAATTTCATGATTCTAGCTGTTGTCGTATCATTGGTACCATGTTTTGTCCCATTTCACCCGCTAAAACTTTTATTTTCTTTGAGGTGCTTCCAAGCTACAAGAGGAATGTCCGCAACAAATTTCAAATACATACATATATGAAAATCAGAAATTTAATTAATAAGCCAGGGCTACCAATATTTGTATACTATGTATTTATATAATGGAAATAATACTTCAATTCATAAAGTAAATATAAGGGAGCAATCATACATACCCTAAATATTGGGGTATAGAGAGTGTACTTTCAGCTACAGTCGTTTGGTTGGTTGTATTTCCATCCTATTTTAATTTCAAAAGTATAAATTTTGAAAATACCTTATCTCACACGTACGCAGTATAATACAACTTCATGATTCTATCATTTTTTGTCTTAAAAGCAACAAAATAAAGTACGAACTTGGAAAACATATTTGACGTGGCTATGCAGTCAGAGGAATGTATACACCGAATTCCATGATTCTATCAGCGGCAATTATGTTGGTACCATTTTTATCCCCTTTTTCCAATTTTGCCCCCTCAAGAGTACGACTATCTAAAATCTCTTTATTTTACGTATCTACACAATTAGAGGGACGTACTCACTGAATTTCATCATTCTACCTGTATTTGTTTAGTTGGTACTATTTTTATCCCCTGTAGCCATTGTATCCATTGAAAGTACGAATTTGGAAAAAACGTTTTATTTTTCGTGTCTACGCAGTCAGAGGAATGTATACTCCGAATTTCATGATTCTAGCTGCTGTCATTTGGTAGGTACTATTTTTAATCCCTTTTTCCATTTGAACCCCAAAAAGTACGAATTTTGGAAAGTTCTTTTATTTTACGTGTCTACGCAATCAGAGGAATGTATATATCGAATTTCATTATTCTAGGTGTAGCCGTTAGGTTGGTACTATTTTTATCCCTCTATCCCCATTTAACCCCTTAAAAGTACGAATTTAGAAAAAATACTTTTATATTATGTATCTACTCTATTAGAGGAATGTACACGCCAAATTTCGTGTTTCTATCTGTTGTCGTTTGATAGGTACCATTTTTATCCCTTTTTGACCCATTTCGCCCCCTACAAATAAAAATCACTCTATGGTGCCCTTTTATGCTATAGAGGGAATGCGCATTGAAAATATCAACTAAATACAAGCTAATATGTTCAAACATGCTGAAATACTCTAAATATTAGGGGTATTTTCAGTCCTTGTGAGGGAAAAATGTTTCCCTCTGCGCCGATTTCGTCCACTTTCAATCCCAACCAATCTACAACCATAAGACACATTTAGGAAAAATTTGAACCTCCTAGCTCATTTCGTTCGGCCGCTATCGTGCTTTCAACAGACAGACAGACGGACATGGCTATATCGTCTTAGAATTTTACCACGACCCAGAATATATATACTTTATGGGGTCTCCGATGAATATTTCAAGGTGTTACAAACGGAATGACAAAGTGAATATACCCCCATCCTGGAGGTGGAGGGTATAAAAATGTACGCACAAACTGTGCTTTATCTATAATTTTTTTCAAAATAATCAAAGAAATTGGAGCTGCATATATCCAATTTATTTTCATGGGATTGCTTTAAATTTTCCAAATTGCTGGTGTATATAAGCGAGAAATGCATATAAACGAATGCTTATAAGCAAAAAAATGTCCGAAAGTGACATTGTACAAGTTTGGATCGGTTATAAGCGGGGAATGCTTATAACCGACGTGCATATAAGCGATAGCTACTGTACATGTAACTAACATTACTTGAAAGATATTTTTTATAGGCATATTGTCAAGAGCTAATAGAAATTGAAGTTCCGTCAGTCAGAATGGCTTTTAACTTCAGAACGCTCATTCTGTATCTTATTTTTATATTTTAATTAACAGCAGTAATTTTTAGCAGACTACAAACTCTTCAGCAGTTTGAATGCTGACACAAAACTGCAGATAAACTGTTGTTATGACAGAAGACCTGTTTTAATAGCAGAAAAATTGCCTGCTGATAGGTAGCAAACAATCTCTGCTGTTAATGGCAGACATTTTTCTCTTAGTGTACATACTCATCTCACCCCATTGCATCATTAGACAAATGGAGCTGATTATATTTGCAACACAAACTTCATTTTATACAAATATTTAACAAATCGCCATTCTTATTTATTTACGTTGGAATTCTAAAGTGCCGAACTTAGGGACACTTACCCTACTTTATGGGTTCTCGAATGAATATTTCAAGGTGTTATAAACGGAAAGACAAAATGTATATACCCCCATACTATGGTGGAGGGCTTTTTTATGGTCACGGTTGAGATTTTGGTGGATATTCATTATACATAATACCCTATATCATGTACCGTAGCATGATGTAGGATAGAATTAAATAAATATACAACTTATTTTGATTTTGATAGAAATGTTATTCGTTTCCTACGTTCACCGTCCGTTTCGGATGAAGAACCCACTTCCTAAACCTCATCTTAATCTTTTCAGATACTGGAATCTGGTAATATGTCTGCGAACGCGACTATTTTCCTTTTATTGGAAATTGTCTCCAAAATCATTTCACGCACTCGTGAGTTTTTAAAAATAGATTCCAGCTCCCTTGTAACCAGAGTGAGTACTGAGTACTAATAACCATAGGAATTTACCTAGGACAGGGGCATACCAAGCCAGCCTCCCCATCGCCACACAACCATGTACTCGTTTTTAGTCCACGTCATCAGCACCACATGCATCATTAAACCCCAAAATGCTTCAAGAATGAAATCTCTCCGAGATTAACACTTCTCAGCGTTTGCCGCATCATCATCATCATCCACAAAAGATCAACGTTTAGGGAAACGCCATTTTTGCTGTTGTTGTTTTTAATTCAGTTGTCTTTTTTCTTTCCCCCTCATTAACTTTTGAGGTGCACGCATTTTATAGTCGTGATACATCGATGGCGACGAATAAGAGAACTGGGAAGGAAGTTACACACACACACTCGCACACACACTGTTGTGTGAACCCCTAACTGCACAAAAACAACAAAATCAAGAGGATGTTATTACTGCGGCTGCGCGTTCATAAATTATTCATATGAAATGGAAACAATTGGAATGGGAGGGAATGTGTGCTGAGACTGGGGAACACTCACTCACACATTAAGAAGAACGCTGAGGGAATGAAACACCGAAGAGTATTGCTATTTCAATAAAAATAAACTAAAAGAGTCGCTTTGCTTAAAATATCTCTTGCTGGCTGTTACTACAATCAATGTCGCGAGCAGTGTTACCTCTGAGAAATTTCAAAAAGTATCACAAAAGGGGATTTGTTCAAAAAAAGTGGCACATTTGTTTGAAAAAAAGTGGCACACTTTTTAAGTTTTTATTTCGAGAAAACAACAGATTACATGATGTACATTTGTATACACATATATTAGGCTGGGTCGCAGTCCATACAAATGGAAAAACAATTTCCGGTCTCACCATGAAAACAAAGTTTGGATTGTTTAATTATGATTTGCAAAATACTACGTTGAAAACACCCTAAAAATCGTGTTTTCTCATGCATTTTTTATATCTTGCATTTTTGTCCAATTTTTTTCTGCATTAATGAAACCACTTTAAATATAAATTTTGATTCTTGTCTTAGGGTAACTTATTGGACGTTTATAGTAATTTTTATGTGTTTTTTCATAGTGATAACTGTAAACTTTTACGTATTTTGTGGTAGTATCTCATAAAAAATAAATAGCTGCCGCCAATACCTTTCGAATAACCTAAATCATGTAATCGGAAAGAAATTGAAGCCGCAACGCTCATTTCTGCAAAAAAGAACATTTTGGATCTCCTGTTTCCAAGAAATATGTGTTTGTAGCTGTAACTTTGAAAAACCACAAAAAATCAATCTAAGCGTTCAATAATATGACAAATGTGCGACAAGGGTCTATAAATTCATAGAAAAAATGCAACATGAAAAAATAACACGGGAAAACATAATTTTTAGAGGTGTTTTCAGGAACGTTTAGCTCACAGACTGCTTAACCCAGCCACGAAATATTTTGCAGATCATCATTTAACAATCCAATCTTCATTTCCGGGGGGAGGGGTGTTACCGCAGCAGTTCATTCTCGTGACCCATCCCAATATACATATATACATACTAAACTAAAAAAAATAAATTAAATCACATTTTATTATTTATTTTTAGTTATTTTTTGGTAACTTCTTTCCCATACTTTTCAATGAGATCAGTACTGGCAAACCAATCATCCAACTCCACGTCAAGTTTTTACTTTCAACCTGTTCGTTAACTTATTTCTTCATTATTGTCAACTTCGAAAAACGCACTCTGAGCGCGAATTTTGATATAAATCATTTGAATTATTTTTTAAATTTCCCACTTTATACCAGAAAACTTCGACATTAGTACTAGCGAATACTGCTCGTAAGTTTTATCATTTGACTTATATTCTAATAATTGTAATTCATTTACAAAAGCCTGTGGTTTGCTAATTACATCACTAAATTCAGCTCCGATGGCAAAATAGTTGATATCTTCGTTAGATTTTATATAAAAAGGTTCTAAGAGTCTTAAACTATTCAGTTTTTTGTCATTTATATAAACTCTTGAAAATATTTTTATAATTGATATCTTTGTAAACATTATAAACTCTTTTTTAAAATGTTTTTAAAAAGTTTTTTGTCATCGAAACTCTATCTTGTGTAAAGTCTCACTTTGAAAACTTTTGTTTAGTGAGTTCATGATTTTAAAAATATAAATTTTAAATATATCTTATTTTTTGTTGACAGTTCTGGTTGAATAATTTTATTGTTTCCAATATTCAATCAAAAAGTGGCACAAAAAAGCAAAAAGTAGAACATTTAGTAAAAGTGGCACAAAAGTATCTTGGCTCGAAAAAAGTGGCAAAATTACCACTTTAGTGGCACAACGGCAACACTGGTCGCCAGTTAAGCGACTTTAATTAAATTTTTATTTGTAACTACTTAATTAACTTAATTGATTACACTATGCAACAATATATGAATTTAGTTTTTTTGTAGATAACATTCTAACGAAGAAAGCAGTGTCTAGGTGAAAAGATTATTTTTATTTTTTTTTTGCTTAAATAGCGCGAAAACACACTTTACAAATTAGATAAAGGAATGTTTTAATTTATTGTCATTCCGTTTGTAATACCTTGAAATATTCATCCGATACCCCATAAAGTATTTCGAGGGCTTATATTCAAAAGTGGCTATAAACAATTTTCTCGAATATGAGTTTTTGATGCCAAACTATTCTCAGATTTGGAAGTCATCTGTCATATAAATTTGGAGAAGATATTTTGTTCTAAAGCCATTTTTTTAATTTTTCTGATTTGGCTATCTACTCACAAGTTAATTTGTGACTGGAAAAGTGGCTATGAGCATAAAAATAATATAAATAATATAGTTAACAAATGCAGCAGCATATAACCGAAGTTTGTGATTCGCTACAACGATTTTGTTTAAAACATTTTTCTAGATTCAAATTCCATCATTTCGCGTTAATAGCATTTTGATTCCTAAGTTATCAGGCTAAAATAGGATAAACAGGGCCGTGCGCAGGGGGGGGGGGGGGGTTTGGGGGTTCAAACTCAACCCAGAGAGGTTTCGAACATATACTTTTTAAAACTTTCTAGACTTTCTGAAGCAATAAAATATAGAATTTTTAAGGTCTTTTTAAAATAACTCGTCTGATATGGTAATTTTGCATTAAAATCATGAAAACAGGAAAATTACATAAAAAATCGTGGACACATTCTTGAATTTCGGACAATGGTTATGAGAAATACAAACAAACTAAACGAATTGTGTCAATTTCAAGAATGTGTAGTGCTAATTTCGCTAAAGGACACCAAATTGTTCGGAAAATTTTCATTTTTATTATCCGATACCACTTCTTGACATTCGACTAGAGCAATAAAAGTTTGGAAATTTAATAACAAAATTGTTTAGTAATTTTAAAAAAGTGTAGATAAGAATCACTATGATATCATAATGAAATCTAAAATATTCTTAATAAAAGCAAATAATTTGCTTGATGCTTGTAGAGCACTAAGATGTAACATTTGCGATTGGAAATTTTTATGGAGCCAGGCCCGTGCGCAGGATTTTCCCCTGGGGGGGGTTTTCATCTACACTCATAAAAAAGTTAACCCTATAATGAGTTAAAATTAACTAAAATTTAGGAAACCAAGTACATTTTTTCTAAACATAAGTAAAACTTTGCTGAAATTTTCCTAAATCTAAGTAAATTTTTCCTAAAACCAAGTAATTTTTTACTAAATTTAAGCAAAATTTTCTAAGTACATTTTTACTAAATCTTAGTAAAATTTTGCTGAAAATTTCCTAAAACTAAGTAAATGTTTACTCAAATCAAGTAAATATTTACTCAATCTGAGGAAAATTTTGCTGATTTTTGTCCTCAAAACGAGTATATGTTTACCTAAACTGAGGAAAAATTTATTTTATACGAGGAAAAAAGGTGAAATTAAAATAAGTTCAATTTAATTTAAATTATTAATCGTTCTTCTATAGTTTAATCTAAAAAGTATTACTAATTGCTACGATTAAAAAGTTTTCGAATTTTCCTATTATGCGCGGTTTCATGGTTCATAGCCACTTTTGTATGTTTAAAATTGAGCACTATGAATGTTGAAATAAGAATAAGATTATTGTTTATTCATCCGTCAGATTGGTCGCTTGTAACATATATGTAGCCAGTCGGGAAAATCGCTGCAATTGATGAAAAATCCAAAATTAGCCGTTGCAATTCCTTTTATTTTAACTTTCTTTATTCATAATTCTGAAACTTTTCATAAACAATTATTCCCCATGAAGTCAGCAATCACATGCCAAAGAAATATTTTGGTATTCTCAATATAATAGAAAGTTACGCCGGTTTTTTCTAAATATACTTTTCACTATTTTTGACTTTACTGTGATGACTTAACTGGGGAATCAAAATGTTATTAACGCGAAATAATGGAATTTGATAGTACGATATGCCCTAAATCTAGAAAAATGTTTTAAACAAAATCGTTGTAGCGAATTATAACCTTCGGTTTTATGCTGCTCCATTGTTGAACTATTTTATTTCTATTATTTTTATGTTCATAGCCACTTATGCAGTCACAAACTAACGTGCGAGGGGATAGCCAAATCAGAAAATTAAAAAAAATGGCTTTAGAAAAAAATCTTTTCCAAATTTATATGACAGATGACATCCAAATCTGAGAATAGTTTGACATCAAAAACTCATTTTCGAGAAAATGGTTCATAGCCACTTTTGAATATAAGCCCTCGATATATATTTTGAAGATATATTACACAAAAAACGATCAAATTCCTCGGCAATAAACCTTCAGTCCCGCATTTTTTCTATGATAAATGCAGAAAGTTGGATATGCTTTTTGACAAGGTATGGGTCTAAATAGGATGTCTAATGAGTTTTGGGGGTTTTAATTTATATAGGACATAAGTAACAGGATGTTTACTCAAAATCTTTATACGCATATTCCGATTAAATAAAAAATATTTGGAAATGTTTCTTCATTTTTATAATCTTAAATATATATAAATTCGAATAACAAATACAGTTTTTTTTGTTTTCGATGAAATGCAAGAAGAAACAACTTCACCATTTTCAAATGTAATTCAAAAGACACCATTTGCAATTCAAAAATTCCATTTGAAATTCAAAAAATATCAATTGAAATTCAAAAATTTAATTTGAAATTCAAAAAATATCATTTGAAATTCAAAACTCGTCATTTGTAATTCAAAACTCGCCATTTGAAATTCTTCTTTTGTGGGAGAAATAGGTTGTTTGCGGTAAACATGTCATCAGTTTTTGTAAATGAACAAAGAGAAAAAAGTTTATGTATATCAAACAGTGTTCTTCGTTTGTCAAAATAGATTTCTATTATAATTGCAAACTTCCAAAACATTAGAAGTAACAGAAACCGTTGTTGCTGTATCTATGATGAAAATAGGACACATCGGGTCAGATTTAGATACAGCTCCATAAAAATGTCCAATCGCAAATTTTACATCTTAGCGCTCTACAAGCATCAAGTAAATTATTTGCTTTTATTAACAATATTTTATATTTCATTATGATATCATAGTGATTCTTATCTACACTTTTTTAAAATTACTAAACGATTTTGTTATTAAAGTTCCAAACTTTTATTGCAGTACACAATTAAAAGTTCATAAGATATTGCTCTAGTCGAATGTCACGAGTGGTATCGGTTAATAAAAATCAAAATTTTCCGGACAATTTGGTGTCCATTAGCGAAATTAGCACTACACAATCTTGAAATTGACACAATTCGTTTAGTTTGTTTGTATTTTTCATAACCTTTGTCCGAAATTGAAGAAAGTTTCCACGATTTTTTATGTAATTTTCGTGTTTTCATGATTTTAGTGCAAAATTACCATTTCAGACGAGTTATTTTAAAAAGACCTTAAAAATTCTATATTTTATTGCTTCAGAAAGTCTAGAAGGTTTTAAAAAGTGTATGTTCGAAACCTCTCTGGGGGGGGGTTTCAACCCCCAAACCCACCCCCCTGCGCACGGCCACGGGGTTATAGCCTTTTCAGACTGTAAAATCGACCTTGTGCCATTTCAAGTTGAAATCGATTGGTTTCGCGTGCAGTGTGAAAAGTGTATTATCATACGAAAAATAACGGTAACACCCAGTGATCATAACACAAGTATAACTAGCGCATACCTAAATGCCTATGGATATATGTATGTATAAAGTATTTATATATGCACTAGTATACTACATAGATTTGTAGTACATATTGAAAATGATGAATGAATTTACCTTACCTTACTACAAACAACTATCACAACACAATCTCTGGCACACCGACACTCACTTACTCTCACTATCACTACTAACAGCAGCATCAGTCACTCTAAGGTTGCGCCCTCTCATTCCCCAACTGCAACTGTTCGGATAGAGACAGACAGAGAGTATGAGAGTATGTATATTACGTGTTTTAGGGATATGTGTTGTTGTTTCCTTTGCTACATGCACGTGAGTGAGTGAACAGCGCATCTCATCGTTATGATGATGTTTTGTTTTATGTGGGCACGTTGCGACGAAGAGAAAGGACGACCGAACGAACACATGCAGCGATGAAAGCAGCGGGACAAACCCACAAAACACACGTTCGTTCGTCAGTATGCGTACGCACACAACAAACGAAAGAATAACATTGATGCACACGTAATGATGATGATGATGACGATGACGTCGTTGTTGACCACATTGACGGCGACGTCATTCGGCGAGGGTGTTGCTGTTGCGCGTATATAAAACGTGCCCTGCAACAATACAATCCACATGAACTTGAAGTGAGTGAGTGTATCCATATGATTGGAGGAATGTGAGAAGAGAGAGAGCGAGAGTTATTGTTTTATTTGTTTTTTGCTCTCCGACGTTTAAAGAGATCCTTAGTGGCGCGGTTCTGCCGCCACCACCACCAACGTTACGTTTAACATACGCCGCCCTGAACGCTAGTTCATATCCTCTTTGTCCCATTGTCAAAAGTGTTCCCACACATGGACGGACGGACGGACGTAGGGAGAATATGGAAATGATACCAACACCACCACCAACGAATGGTTCATTTCCGTTGCAATTCCCATTCATTGAAGTTTGATTTGTTGTGCTTTGTTGTGTTGCCGTTCGTTGTTCTCCGCGACGATTCTCCAGTGGATGTGATGTGAATGCTGTCGGTCGGTCCGTTGCTCACTTGCTGTCTGTCTGTCTGTCGTCGTCGTCTGGACCATTTGTTGTGTTTGGTTTATCTTTCAATATCCAATTGCGTTTCTTCATTCGTCGTGATTCGTTGTGCTATTAAGCGCGCTTAAGACAAAGCAACACAACTCCATATTCGGATTTTCGGTTTTCTTTCGGATTCATTATTCAATTTTTTTCTTCTCACGCCACACAACTTCACAACGGTGAATCGCGACTCCATTCGACTCTGCAATCAAAGAGAAAACAAAAAAAAATAAGAAATAATCTTAGCTTTCATTAATTGTGGATTATTTTTCTATGCGAAAGCCTCTCTTCAAATAAACATACATATAAAACATACAAATTTAAAATGTCTTTAATTAATAAGAAAAGAAAGTAAACAAATAATTATAAAAAAGAGAGAAATGCGGTTCTCACGTCAAGAAGTGCTAATGAGTGTATCGGTTTAATACTTTTGCAACAAAGAAGTGCAACTTTGTTAATTTCGTTCGGTGTATGATTTTTTTAATTGGAGAAAAAAGCCTTTCTTGTAAAAAATAGAATTGTGCAATTGCAATCTTCAAAACTCTATGTTTGCTGATACAAAGTCGGTAAACTTGCCGCCATTTTGGAATTTGTTTATTAACTCTCGGATTCCTGGCTAACGGATATTCAGGTGTAGAACTGCCGTCGGCATAACGGATACTTAACAAAAGTGAGTAACATGACAGGAGCAACTTTAAAATCCAATAAGAATGTTAAATTTCGGATAACAAGCCGAGACAAACGTGGCTTGATCCGATAAGCGGAGTTCATTGAATAGATTTGAATTGAATCTCAGAAACTCTATTACTCTCCAGTTTAGCAGAAAATCTTCGAATAATTGAAGAACAATAGAATTTTAGCAGTTTTATGGCATATGTTTATGGTGCCGGAGATTTGAATCTAAGCCAGTATTCCTGTAAATTAAGTCCTTACAATCTAAAATTATATTACATATGGGCATCTCCCAAAAAATGTCTACCAAAAAAATGAAATCAGACCAGAGTTTTTAACTTTATTATACCCTCCACCTGAAACCCTATAAAGTATATATATTCGTGATCGTCATAAAATTCTAAGACGATCTAGCCATGTCCGTCCGTTCGTCTGTCTGTCCGTCCATCCGTCCGTCTGTTGAAAGCACGCTAGCCTAAAAGAATGGAGCTAGGACGTCCAAATTTTCCATAAATACGACTTATAGTTGTAGTCGAAACTGGGCGTAGTCAGCCCGAAAGAAAAAAAATTCCTTCACAAGGACTAAAAATACCCATAATAACCTCTAATATTTTAGAGTATTTAACCATATTTTTTCAATATGTCTTACTTGATATTGGGTATGCGCATTGCCCCTATAACAAAAACGTGTACCTTAAAGTGATTCTTATTCATAGGGAGTGAAATGGGGAAAAAGGGATAAAAATGGTGCCTATTAAACGAAAACAGTTAGAAACACAAAATTCGGTGTGTACATTCCTCTAATTGAGTAGATACATAATAGAAAAGTATTTTTCCCAAATTCGTACTTTTAAGGGGTAAAATAGGAATAGAGGGAAAAAATGGTACCAGCCAAACAGCCGCACTTAAAATAATGAAATTCGGTGTATACATTTCTCTGATTGCGTAGATACGTTAAATACTTTTTGGGTTTAAAATGGAAAAATAGTACCAATCAAATGACCGCAGCTAGAGTCATGAAATTGGTAGTATACATTCCTCTGACTCCGTAGACACAAAAAATAAAAGTTTTTTTTCCAAATTCGTACTTTCAAGGGATACAATGGGTACAGAGGGATAAAATAGTACCAACTAAACGACTACATCTAGATGAAATTCGGTGTGTACATCCTAATTGCATCTAATTGCGTAGACACGTAGAATAAAGAGATTTTAGAAAGTCGTACTCTTAAGGGAGTAAAATAGGAAAAAGGGGATAAAAATGGTACCAACCAAATGGTCCCAGCTAGAATCATGGAATTCGGTGTATACATTCCTCTGACTGCATAGACACGCAAAATAAAATAATTTGCACTATGTACGTGAGATAATGGATTTTCAAAATGTGTACTTTTGCAATTAAAATAGAAAGGAAATACTATATATACTAATATACTACCCACTATATACTAATATTTATGATATTTCAGCTTTTTGAAAATATAAATATAAGAATATTTAATTTTTTAATTGACTTGAAGTATCATTTCGATATGTAAACGTGGTGGTAGCCTTGTCTTATAAGCGTGGCTTGAAATAATAAAAACATTATATTTATTTATAAAATTAGTTTTTCAATATATGTATTTGTTTTGGTTTGGCTATAATAAAGAAATTATATTTTCCTGTAATATTACTGCACTGCTACGAAAATCGACAGCCTCTGTGTGGAATGCAATCCATGGTGGAGGGCCCGGCCGAACTTAACGCCGTTTTTACTTGTTTTATTTATAATGTCCATTTCAGTTGATTCAGATAATTTGAATAACATATAAAATGAAATTATTCGAAAAGTAAAAAATAATTTAAATATAAAGTTTCTAGACGAACAACATGTAAATATTTATTTATATATATTTCAAAAAATTAGTTAGAAATTAAATATTTTTGTTTTCTTTAATTTTTGGTAAGGAAATATTACTTTTGCGAAAAAAATTAAAAATTTGTGTGTTCAATTTTGAGAAGAATGAAAGTGGTCTAAATCAATACATCCTGTGAAAGTAGTGATTCCATTAGAGATACCAACGTTGTTGATTTTTCTTATAAAAGTTCGATATTCTAAGAAAAAATTTTGTGCTTCGGTAGAAAAATATTTTTCAATTGACTCAAACATATCTCAGAACGGATAAAGTGTGACTTAGACCACAATATATTCTTGGATGGTTCTTATAAAGGACCACATACACCAAATCAGTAATTGACGTTTTTCTCGAGTAGTTGATTCGGCTTATTCCAAAATAAACAGCAAATTGAATTGAAATAAGCCGCAATGTAATTTACAGTAAATAAAGCTAGCTTTCGTTTTACACAATCAAGGGTTAATATTTTTTGCTGAACTTAAACCGTTCGTAGGGCGTAAAACGTTTTGAAAACGACTCGATAGGGCTTACTAGCTTAATAGTTGTATAATTTACTCGCTTAACAAAGAAGTAGCTTACTACTCTCTTAGTTACCGAGTAAGGTAGTGTCAGATTTTTACCTCTGTTTTATTTAAATAAAACCAATGGATAAAAATGTTGCCACCTTATCGAGTATCTTAATTTTAAGCTAATAAGCCCAATCGAACAGGCCTATTGTGTTCTTTTCAGACTGCATGCGAAATCAATCGGTTTCAGTTCAAGGTCGATTTACAAATGTCATATCGGATCCCATACAAATTTTAAATTTGAAAATCGACCTTATGTCATTTCAAGCCTTTTATTTCTCTGCGAGATTTTGATTTTCTTCTCGGTGAGATTTTGAATAGCAACACCATTTCCAGCCGTCGGCAAAAAGGTTGCTGTCGCTGTTATCATTTTCTTCGTTAGTTTTGCAGAGACATTTTTACGAAAAGTCTTCATAAATATGAATACATCCGTTATATTCCGTCAGAACTTAGTTATCATATGATTCTTGGTTCAAGGTACTCCACAATGAAAAAAAACTTCATTCCGCGAGAGATATCATGCCATGCCCTCAAATCGTTTATTCAGAATGTTCTTTTGGCACATCCGTAACACGGATGATTTTTATTACCAGATTTTTTCCAAAAAGTTACCAAAAGTCATCAAAAGTAACCATAAAATCTTGCATCCTCCCAAAAAGAATGTATAACATTTTCTGATGTATCTCGGCTGAACTCGAAAATGATATTAACAAAATTTTTATGATATCTATTTTTTTAATTTTTTACTAAATATTCATTCAGTCTCATAACATCCGGTTATATGTTAAATTAACGGTTATCATGATGGCTACAAATATTGTGAATTACACTTTCAAATAGAAAAAGTGGTTTTTGAAAAAAAAAATATTTTTATTATTCGAAAAAGCTATTAAAAATAGGAGAAAGTCGAAAAAAAGTTATTGTTTTTTTAGTAAAAATAAAATAATAAAAAATATTTTTTTTAGTTTTTTCGTTTGCTTTTTTTTTGGTCTGCAATCAATATTTGATTTGTACTGGGATATTGTCCTGGCTCAAGACCATTTTGCTTCTATATTTAATAGAATGCCAATTTATTTACAAATGGCATGGTGACATTTATTACTTGGCTGCAGACTACCCGATCATGATTTCGACCATGTCAAAAGTCTTTTCAAGTGGCTTCGCAGCGACTTTTCAACATCAAACCCGGCCTCTATAAGGAGATGATTCTCACAAACGAACGAGAAGCACAACTCACTTGCCGAATTTGCGTTTAAAAAATCGCACCAAGTAATAAAGCACACATGCCATCTTAAATTTGCATTTTATTAAATATAGAAGCAAAATGGTCTTGAGCCAGGACAATATCCCAGTTCAAATCAAATAAAAAATATTTTTTATAATAATAATAAATATTTTTATTTTTCGAAAAAATTATTAAAAATAGGAGAAAGTCGAAAAAAGTATTTTGTTTTATTTATTTTATTTTTAATAGCTAATGTGGATGTTATTTAGACGCAAAAGATTTCTTAAAACATAATTTTGTAATAAAAGCTGGTATTTTAACGAAGAAAACAAGGCCTAGCTAAATCTATGGATAAAGTTATGAACATTCTTCTAGAAGTACATAACTATGTAAAAAATTCGATTTTTTAAAATTCCCTCATAACTTCTACAGATTTTCTTCAGCTATTACAAACTAAGCTAGAATATTTTGTTATACAATTTGTAAAAGGGTTTTTCGTGCTATTTAAACAAAAAATAAAAAATATGATTTAAAAAATCTTGTGCGTCTGAATAACTTCCACATTAGCTATTAAAAATAAAATAAATAAAACAAAATACTTTTTTCAACTTTCTCCTATTTTTAATAATTTTTTCGAAAACTAAAAATATTTATTATTATTATAAAAAATATTATTATATAAAAATATTTTTTATTTGATTTGAACTGGGATATTGTCCTGGCTCACGACCATTTTGCTTCTAAATCATTACTTCTACTTTAGCTATTAAAAAAATAAAATTAAAAAAGATTTTTCTATTTTTTATGATTTTTTTCGTGCCAGTAAAAATATATATTTTCGCAAAAAAATCATAAATTTTTGGGGGTTATAACCAAAATTACAGCACAAATACTAAAGGAATTGGTTAAATTGGTATCATGAATTCGTAGCGTTTTCCTTGTTTAATTTATCTTAATTTCGATTCCAATAAAGAGTGGATTCTATGAATAAATAAAAAAATAATCTATAAATAATGAAAACATAAATGATAAACATGAAATGCAAAATTACAAAAGTTACCAAAATGAATAACAAGATACCAAGTAACCAAACCATTTAAAAGTTACCTATTTTGGTAAAAAATAACCAACCGTGATCCGTAAAGTTAAATTCTTGCCAATAGAAATTGGATATCACGGATGGCCTCATCAGCTTCGTTTTGGAAAGAGTACTGGCAACCGTCGGCAAAAAATCTGCACCAAACGGTAACTTTTTGTGGATGCTTTGGCACCTGGTCAACCATATGTGGGTTTGTGTTGTGCCATATATAGAAATTTTGTTTGTTAGCAAAGCCATTCATGAAAAATTGGGCCTGACAAAAATAATTTTTTTCCTTAATGAATGAAATTACGAAGTATAGGGTGGGCCATTTCAAATTAGAATCTGCTATAAAAAGTACTGATTATTTTTTCAAATTTCTGGTTTTATTGGAAAGGTTGAACTTTGTCGTTTAATAATGGGACACAATATCATTCATATGACTACCTCATCCGATCACACCAATTTTCCAGTACATGGCCCAATGATTCCGCCAGCCCAAAATACACACCCAACAGTGGCTGGCATTGCATTGTCCTCTCAATAGTCACGTGTGGGTTCTCTGAACCCCATATGTGTCAATTTTGCTTATTAATATAGCCACCGAGATGAAAATGAGCTTCATTTGAAAATACGAAAATTCCCCAGGTAAATTTCTTACAGTTTTCGTTAAAGTCTCACTGCAATGAAAGTAAGTTTTGAATATTTCCCAATTTTGTTCGAGGGTATAGCGTCCCATTTAGCAAATGTCAAACATAAACCTGAAAATAAAAATGAATGTAATTCTACGTTTCAAAGTCAATGTATTCGGTAGTTCAAATTTAAAATGTTAAATGGTCCACCCTAACATTTTGTTACATTTTGCGGTGTTCCGCCTTTTTATACCCTCCACCTCCAGGATGGGGGTATATTCACTTTGTCATTCCGTTTGTAACACCTCGAAATATTCATCGGAGACCCCATAAAGTATATATATTCTGGGTCGTGGTAAAATTCTAAGACGATATAGCCATGTCCGTCTGTCCGTCTGTCCGTCTGTCTGTCTGTCTGTCTGTCTGTCTGTCTGTCTGTTGAAAGCACGATAGCGGCCGAACGAAATGAGCTAGGAGGTTCAAATTTTTCCTAAATGTGTCTTATGGTTGTAGATCGGTTGGGATTGAAAGTGGACGAAATCGGCCCTGAGGGAAAAATTTTTCCCTCACAAGGACTGAAAATACCCCTAATATTTTGTGTATTTCAGCATGTTTTTTGAACATATTAGCTTGTATTTACTTGATATTCGCAATGCGCATTCCCTTTATAGCATAAAAGGCCACCATAGGGTGATTTTTATTTGTATGGGGCGAAATGGGACAAAAAGGGATAAAAATTGTACCTTACAAACGACAACAGATAGAAACACGAAATTTGGCGTGTACATTTCTCTAATAGAGTAGATAAATAATATAAAAGTATTTCTTCTAAATTCGTACTTTAAAGGGGTTAAATGGGGCAAAAGGGATAAAAATAGTACCAACATAACGGCTGCACCTAGAACAGTGAAATTCGATATATACATTCCTCTGATTGCGTAGACACGTAAAATAAAAGAACTTTCCAAAATTCGTACTTTTTGTGGTTCAAAAGGAAAAAGGGGATAAAAATAGTACCTACCAAATGACAGCAGCTAGAATCATGAAATTCGGAGTATACATTTACATTTTATACTTTTGAAATTAAAATAGGATGGAAATACAACCAACCAAACGACTGTAGCTGAAAATACACTCTCTATCCCCCAATATTTAGGGTATTTATGATTGCTCCCTTATATTTACTTTATGAATTGAAGTATTATATCCATTATATATAAGTATAAAAATTTGGTAGGTATTAATTAAATTTCTTATTTTCATACAGTTAAAATTTGTTGCGGGCACTCCTCTTGTAGCTTCGAAGCACCACAAAGAAAATAAAAGTTTTAGGGGGCGAAATGGGACAAAAAGAGATAAAATATGGTACCAATGATACGACAACAGCTAGAATCATGAAATTCGATGTGTACATTAGGGCGTACCTCAAAAAAAAAGTTCGCCGTACACCTTCGAATATGAAGTATTATTGAAAGGTAGTTTCAAAAAATTTTTTTTTATTTTTTTATGCCGAACGTAGGGGTCGCGCTTTTACATTTTTCTATATAACTTCTGCATTTATAAACGGATTTTAAAGTGTGATACATCGATGTTTTTGTCTCGACGAGGCCGATTTTTTTGTCTTTGAAGTCATTGAGCTCAAGCACCCCCTTCTGGTACTTACCCATCATATCTCAGTTGCTACTACCCTAATGTACCACTCTAATATCAGAAAATTAAAGCTCGCATAAAATCATGAAACTCTTCCTATGGAAGTATGTCGATTTTCAAAAAAATCGGCCTCGTCGAGACAAAAACATCGATGTATCACACTTTAAAATCCGTTTATAAATGCAGAAGTTATATAGAAAAATGTAAAAGCGCGAACCCTACGTTCGGCATAAAAAAATAAAAAAAAAAATTGAAACTACCTTTCAATAATACTTCATAGTCGAAGGTGTAAGGCCAATTTTTTTTACTTGTAACCTGGTACGCTCTAGTGTACATCCCTCTAATTGCATAGACACGTAAAATAGAGCGATTTTTCGAAATTTGTAATTTTAAGGGATATAATTAAAAAGAGGGATAAAAATGGGACCTACCAAACCGCTGAAGTTGAAATCATGAAATTCAGTGTATACATTCTGACTATGAAGACTTGAAAAAGGGTTTTTCGAAATTTGTACATTTGGGTGGAGAATGGGGATATCTTTAAAAGTCGAAATCCCTTATTCTGCTGGTAATACTGTGGAATGCACTCCGTGGTGGAGGGTATATAAGATTCGGCCCGGCCGAACTTAACGCCTTCTTACTTGTTTGCATTCTGGTGATGATAATTTAATTACTGAGGATGGGTGAAATTGTCCATCTTTGGAAATTTTTCTTCAAACCAAGTAAATGTTTACTTAAACTGAGGAAAATTTTTGAGAAATGTTACTCAAATCAAATAAGTTTATACTCAATCTGAGGAAAATTTTTCCTCAATCCAAGTAAATTGTTATTCAAAATAAGTAAATTTGTAGTCAAACTAAGTAAATTTGTACTCAGCCTTACTAAAATTTTACTTGATAAGTCAAATTAATTATTTTCTTGAGAGTATGCAACACTCTTATCAATAGTGGAATAGTTCTCAAACGCTTCAAGTGACTTTTACCATAAAGAGTTGAGCAATGAGGCGCATTCGCAGTGATTTTAGAGTAATAAATGTTTGAAGTACTTAAAAAGAAAGCCTAGGCAAACGAGCGAGAATTGCTTCTTAGACTGCTATTCATATATTTTTCTACACACACTGAAATAGTTTTTATAATATATTTTATTTTTTAAGTAAAAACTTCATAATTTTTTCCATAAAGCAATTTTTTTCATTATTTTCTTCCTTAAAATTTACTTCTGCACAAGTATGAATATACTTAATTGTAAGAAGTTTTTACTAGACCTAAAAATATGTTTTTGAGTAAATTTACCCTATTTTGATTATATGTACTCATATCTACTTAATTTTCCTGCTCGTGAGGAAATTTTAACTAAACTGGAGTATGGATTTTACTCGGAGTTAAGAATGGCATTTTTCTGAGTGCAAGTAAATTCCTAAGAATGATTTCTATTTTTTTCTGGATTTATTCGACATTTTCCCATTATTAACTTGGTCGAAATAATCTATTTTTTTGTTTTTGGACAATACTTTATCTGTATTGGAGTTTATTTGAAAAAAAATATATATGTGATTTTTTAAAAGCTATAGGAAAGTTTTTCAAAAAATAAATAAAATTCAGAAAAATGCATGAAATCTTTATTTGAATCGATAGTACGGTCCATATAATTTAATGTTTGAAAATTATTTCATGCAAATGTTGACCTTGACTGCGCCATTTGAGGCAGTCCATAAGTTCATACAAAATTTTGTTTGTTAGTCCAATTTTGGCATTTGCACGTTTTTGAGTAACAGAGGCCCAATTGCTGCGAACGGCGACGAATCGATAATTGATGGTCATCATTAACACTGGCCAATACAGCTGCGATATTTTCTTCAATTCGCACTCTACGTAAGCGTGTTGGTGGTTCAATGCCCAACAATGTAAATTTGGTGCGAAATTTAGTCACAATAGCCCTAATAGCCGCTTCAGTGGGTCGATTAAACTGACGATAAAATGGAAGAAGCGCGCGATGAACTTTCTTAATAGAGAACGCATTTTGATAATAAAATTCAATAATTTTCAAGCGTTGTTCGTTTGTAAGACGATTCATGGTTAAATTATAGACCAATATATATATATAGCTGTTTAAACCAGTGTTGCCAAAAAGATAATAGCTAAAAAATCACCCTTTATAAATAAAGGCTTCTTGCGTTGCCGGCTACGCCATGTAAAGATAATTTGGGGTTTATTTAATTTCCTTGGATCTTGTTTCATTGGGTCATATTTCATTTTTACTTTGGAGGTTATTTCATTTTGATATAACATCCACATATTTGGTAGGTTTCTCATTTCTAATTTGGGGTTTCTTTAATCTATTTTGGGATTTACTTCATTTTCTTTTTTGGGTGTTATCTCATTTGATTTTGGGGCTTATTTCATTTCTTCCCTTTGGTTTTTTGGTTAAAAAGTAGGAAAGATAACTAAGAATTAGTAAAGTTTCCTTACTTCAAAGTCTTGCCATAATTCATTTACTAGAAAAAAAAAACATTTCTTTGTATGAAAAAAATCGTTTACGAAATATTAACTAAAAAATTGGTTTGTTTACTTAAATTTATATCAAGTTTCTCATTCATTCAAGTACTAACGAACTTCTAAAAAATACTTCAATGTGTTTTGAAAATACTTGAATAGTAACATATAAAGTTATTCTCAATTGTTTTTCGACTTATTTTTTAAATACATACAAATATTATTCTAAACAACAACTTTTTATCATAAAACGTTTGAGAAATATTTCATGTTGTCATTTTTTTATAAGAGCTTTGTATACTCTGAAGCAAAATCCTTTGTTTGAATTATTGAGGAAAATTAGTTTAATTTAAATAATGTTAAGTTTTCTTTTTTCGTATATCACGGAAAATTTTCACCATTTGTGAGGAAACATTGTCCTTAGTTTGAGTAAACATTTATTTGGTTTCAGGAAAAGTTTAACTAGAATAAAATATGCAAAATATCTTAATGGCACAAATATCATGAAGCGTTTGAGAATTATTTCATGTTGTCGTTTTTAGTTCAGTTTTCTATACTCCGAAGCAAAATTATTTATTTGAGGTATTGGGGAACATTTTCCTCAGTTTTACTTAAATTGAACTTTTTTTCCTTGTACAATTTTACTCGGTTTAAGTTTAAGTTAAAAATGCTTTTTGAGGGAAATTTCAGTAAAAGTTTCCTCAGTTTGAGTAAATATCTAATTGGCTTTAGGAAACATTTACTAAAATTTCCTCAGTATATATTTAATTTTGAACACAATTTTCCTCAAATTGAGTAAACAAATATTTGCTGTGTGATATAATATTTACTAACATTTTCTTCATTTGATTAAATATATGCTTCAAATGAGTAAATGTTTAACTAAATTTAAATTCAAAGCATGTCCTAATTTCAAGGAAAAGTTTGAACTTGATTTGAGAAAAAACGAGGTTAAAATTTCCTATATTGTAGTTAATTTTAACTCATTGTAGGTTTCACTTTTTTTTTCTAAGATATGGTACGAATGATGTTGACTAGTGTTATTATTCCATATTGAATATTCAAATGTTTGAACAAAGAAAATATTCAAATTCAAAAAGGGCCATAAACAAACTGCAATAAAAATAAATGTAAATTATCCGTTAAATGTGAACAATTTTATTGTTGTCGTTTGTTTTTTCCTCTTCTTCTACTTCTTCTGTTATTCATCATCATCTTCTTCAGTCAGTTTTGAAAACTTTTACTAAACTATAAAAAAATATGAAATAAAAGTTGATAATTTTTAGGATTTTTGTTTTTGGCAAATACTTGAAGCATTTCCCAGAAATGAAATAAAGACTTTAAACTGTAAAAAATGTCCAACGCTGCTACAACGACAATGCCAGGAAAAAACATGAATTAAATTTATGACAACTGGAAACAAATTTACGCATATTTTTCTAAAGATAAATAATTATGCATAAACACTGAACGAACGAAGACTGCAGATGCAGATGCAGACGCAAATGCCGCAGACTGATATGTCCACATAAATACAGGCAGACAGACAACAGATGGACAGACGGACAGACGGACATGCTGGTATACGGCCTTTGCCTTGTACTCAAAAAAAAGCTCGCTCAAATCGAATTCAAGTGACAAACTTCAAAAGGCATTGAAATAGTTTTGTCGTTTTAGGCGTGCGCGCGGCTTAAACAGACAAACTGTCTTGGCCCGCTTCGTAAATTAGTATGTGCGACCAATTGACCAACTCCAGAACAAATGGAAAGTGATTTTTCGCCTGTTGCTATCATTGTTGTACTCGCTTGCCAGGGATATCCAGAAAAGAAGACACACACAGTGAGTTTCACAAAATGGCAAAGCAGTGGCAATTGGTATTGAATTTGAAGAAAGTCCGTTCAGATTTAGATATAGCCCCCATACAAATGTCGCTCCCGGTTTGACTTTTTCCGCTCTAGAAACCACATATTGTACCTGATTTTCTTTAAAATTGGCACAACATTTTATAATCGAACTAGAAACACCTATGCTGAAAGTGAGTAAGATCGGTTCAGATTTAGATATAGCTCCAATAATAAATGGTGAAAGCGGGTCACATCATTCCAGGTATCAATATACCCCCTGCCGATTTAACATTTTTGCCAAACACATACATTTACATGATTCAAAAATCCTCCCCGATTTAACTTTTTTACCGAATTGAATTGTAATGAGTGGGGTATCATATAGCGGCTCCGTCCATCTTTAGCCTTTCCTTACTTGTTTGGGAGATGCCCACATATCCATACTTTGGTATAACCCAAATGGGGCCCCCTTCTGCTCTAGAAACTACATCTTACATTGGATCTTCATCGAATTTTGCAGATCATTATATGTTTCAACTAGGAATACCTGCCGTGAATGAGAAATATATAGGCGCATGTTTTGGCACAGGCTTCAAGTGTTGTTATAAGCCTTCAAATGTCCGTCCGGTTCATCCTATTACCGCTGTATAATCTGTATTTAACATTCGATGTTGATCAATTTTTCCAGATCATGTTATATTTTCTTGGAATTTCTGCTGGCAAATTGGATCAATTACTTTATTATTTACCATACTCATTAAATTTGACTAAACATGAATTTAAAGTATACTTTATATGAACTACATTAAATTGCTCTCATGAAATACCTGGGTTTAGTAATCAGAGCGAGGTATATACGCAGGGAGTGGTGTAGGGTATTATATAGTCGGCCCCGCCCGACTTTAGCCTTTCCTTACTTGTTAAAACCATTGTTAGCCATTATTTTGTTTGGTAACCAAACCAATAGTAAGTTTATTTAAATAAAACATTCAATAAGGAGTAAAACGCATCATCATCTCTCATTATTTTACGAGTTGAATTCCAATAAAAATACCTAAAATTCATCAAAACAGATAAAAACAAGTAAGGAAAGGCTAAAGTCGGGCGGGGCCGACTCTATGATACACTCCACTTTCAATCCGAATAAAGGGTGATTTTTTAAGAGCTTGATAACTTTTTTTTTTTAAAAAAACGCATAAAATTTGCAAAATCTCATCGGTTCTTTATTTGAAACGTTAGATTGGTCCATGACATTTACTTTTTGAAGATAATTTCATTTAAATGTTGACCGCGGCTGCGTCTTAGGTGGTCCATTCGGAAAGTCCAATTTTGGGCAACTTTTTCGAGCATTTCGGTCGGAATAGCCCGAATTTCTTCGGAAATGTTGTGTTCCAAAGCTGGAATAGTTGCTGGCTTATTTCTGTAGACTTTAGACTTGACGTAGCCCCACAAAAAATAGTCTAAAGGCGTCAAATCGCATGATCTTGGTGGCCAACTTACCGGTCCATTTCTTGAGATGAATTGTTCTCCGAAGTTTTCCCTCAAAATGGCCATAGAATCGCGAGCTGTGTGGCATGTAGCGCCATCTTGTTGAAACCACATGTCAACCAAGTTCAGTTCTTCCATTTTTGGCAACAAAAAGTTTGTTAGCATCGAACGATAGCGATCGCCATTCACCGTAACGTTGCGTCCAACAGCATTTTTGAAAAAATACGGTCCAATGATTCCACCAGCGTACAAACCACACCAAACAGTGCATTTTTCGGGATGCATGGGCAGTTCTTGAACGGCTTCTGGTTGCTCTTCACTCCAAATGCGGCAATTTTGTTTATTTACGTAGCCATTCAACCAGAAATGAGCCTCATCGCTGAACAAAATTTGTCGATAAAAAATTTCGAACCGAACACTGATTTTGGTAATAAAATTCAATGATTTGCAAGCGTTGCTCGTTAGTAAGTCTATTCATGATGAAATGTCAAAGCATACTGAGCATCTTTCTCTTTGACACCATGTCTGAAATCCCACGTGATCTGTCAAATACTAATGCATGAAAATCCTAACCTCAAAAAAATCACTCTTTACAATTCAATTCGGTGAAAAAGTGAAAACGGGAAGGTTTTTTGTATCCTGTAAATGTATGTGTTTGACAAAAAATTTTATATCGGAAAGGACATTTGTATGAGGATATATTGAAACCTGGAACGAAATAGGTGAAATATAAAATGTATAGTTTGGCCAAAATCGGTTAAACTTATGGGAGCAACATTTAAATTTGGACTATATTTAAATCTGAACCGATCTTACCCACGTTCACCATAGTTTTGTTTAGTTAGATTATAAGATCTTGTGCGAAATTTAAAGACAATCGAGCACAATATGTGGCTTTTAAAGCGGCAAAAGTCAAATCGGAAGTGACATTTATATAGGGGCTATATCTAAATCTGAACCGATCTTACCCACTTTCTGCATAGGTGTTTCTAGTAAGATTATAAGATGTTGTGCCAAATTTAAAGAAAATCGAGTACAATATGTGGTTTCTACAGAGGAAAATGTCAAATCGGGAACGACATTTGTATGGAGGCTATATATAAATCTGAACCGATCTAACACATTTTTACCACAGGTGTTTCTAGTTACAATATAAGATGTTTTGCCAATTTTAAAGAAAATCTGTTGTAATATGTGGTATCTAGAGTGAAAAGAGACAAATCGGGAGTGAAATTCGTATGGGGGCTATATCTAAATCTGAACCGATTTTCTTCAAATTAAATAGCGTTCGTCCTTATCCCGAAAAACATCTTTGTGCAAAGTTTCATTTGGTTCTGTCTACAATTGCGACCTGTATCGTGATTACAAGAATAGATGGACGGACGGGCAGACAGACAGACAGACAGACAGACGAACATTGCTAAATGGACTCAGAAAGTGATTCTAAGACGATCGGTATAATTAACAATGGGTCTATCTCGTTTCCTTTTGGGTGTTACAAACAAATGCACAAAGACATAATACTCTCGTGGAGTGTATAATGATAAAAAAGCATGGCGACCATTTAAACAATTCCCAATTTGGGAACACATTTTCCCACTTTGGAAAGTGGATAACAGGAAATTCAAATATTTTCGTTTTTAATTTCTCTGAAATCTTTTACAAATCCCCAAAATCTCTCCTATTGTCGATCATAATACATTCCCAGCAATGGGAACTGCAATTCCCCTCATTCGGCAAGCCTGTTCTTTCCTGCTGGACTATGGACGACGTTCGCATGTAACCCACTGTAACTGCAGACGTAATGGAACCAATGCATCCCGTCCAGCCATGCATACAGTGTTTGACTATTTCGAAACGGCAAGATGCAACAATGCGACATTGTTGTTGTTGCTGTTGTAAGGTTGAGCAACAACAAGAAAAGGATGTTTTTGCAACGCATGTGTGACAAGCGTCACACAACTCCAGCAATAACAACTACCAAGTGTGTTTTACGTTTGGAGTGGAGATGCTTTGAAAACAACACCCAAGGAAAACACTATGTCTGGCTGTGTGTGTTTGTGTCATAGTCGACCAGTTAGCCGGTCGGTCGGTTCAACAATTTCATGCTCAATCTCCGTAATAAGTCGTAGTAATTGAGCCGCTGCGGAAGACTTTGTTGCCCCGTCTTTAGAGTGTCCGCCCTGTGTAGATGCCTGCCTGTAGGGTTGTTGTTTTTCTTGCCTTCGTCGTCTTCGTCCTGTCTGCTCACTTACACTTACACTTCCACACATAACTAGTCTAATCTTCCAAAAACCAATTGGTGTTTCTGATTACAAGACTGCTGTGAATGTTGTTGTTGGTGGTGGTGGTGTTCCCTTCACGATAGGTGCGGGTCGTCACCGTGTCTGCGGCGACAAAAGTCAAAAGTGGGGAACATGCAATAGAAGCAACAACTACGACAAAACTTCCGTGTAATAGGAGCTGAGCGTAACGTTCCGCTCAATGAGGCGTTAAACGAAAGTTAATTGTCGGTCGGATTTGGATTGGATTTTTGTGTTACACATTTTTGCCCCGCCTTTGAACATTTTTAAGTGGTTTATTAATAAATTTGTGTTGTTGTAAAACTGATTTGAGATTAGACTTGATCCCGTTCTACCTTTGGAACGAACTACTCCACATATGCCACCACATACTTACATACATAAGCATTGCCGGAAGGAACTTGAGGCAAATATGTTGGAATATTTTATGGGAACGAAATTGAAATGTGTTTTTGTAGAGGTGTTTTTTGAAATTATCACAAAATCTCCCTGAGGAAGTTCCATCAAAACAGTTAGTGTGGATTAAAAATCTATAAACACAGTGAGAAATAAAGTCTGATATCTCGGAAAGTACAAGAGATCATATTCTAAAATTTTCAGAACGTGTGCAGCACAAATGTAGTGTTTGTATTGGAAATTCAAAAACAATTCTGAATATATTTTTATATCAAACATATATATATATATATTATTTTTACACCCGCCACCACAGGGGATATACTAACTTTGTCATTCCGTTTGTAACGCCTTGAAATATCGACCTGAGACTCTGCAAAGTATATATGTTCTTGATCGTCTTTGATGATTAATGTCTTATATTTACTTTTCGAATTGGCTTGAAGTATAATACTTCGATATATATAGTATAAACGTATAGGTAGCCTAGCCTTGGCTTGAAATAATAAAAAATAATATACTTATTTATAAAATTATTTATAAAAATATTTTTTCAATATTTTTATTTGTTTTGGTTTGGCTATATAAAAAAAATATCTTTTTTCTGTACTATACTGTTACAGCACTTCTATGTTAATCGGCAACCTATATGTATATATATATCGAAATAATACTTAAAGTCAATTCAAAAAAATAAATATTCTTATATTTACATTTTCAAAAAAGCTTAAATACCATAAATATTGGTAGGTAGTGGGTGCTACAGTTGGTTGTATTTCAATTCTATTTTAATTCCAAAAGTACAAATTTTGAAAATCCATTATCTCACGTACATAGTGCAAAATAACTTAACTTCATGATTCAACCAATTTTTGCCTAAAGTTACGAGAATTTGGAAATATCTTTTTATTTTGCGTGTCTATGCAGTCAGAGGAATGTATACACCGAATTCCATGATTCTAGCTGCGGCCATTTGGTTGGTACCATTTTTATCCCTCTATTCCCTTTTTATGCCTTAAAAGTACGAATTTGGAAAAGATAATTTCATATTATGTATCTAATCAATTGGAGGAATGTACACAGCGAATTTCGTGATTCTAGCTGTTGTCGTTTGATATGTACCATTTTTATCCCTTTTTGCCCCATTTCACCCGCTACGAATGGAAATCGTTTTATGGTGCACGTTTTTGTTATCGGGGGAATGCGCATACCCAATATCAAGTAAGTACAAGCAGACATATTAAAAAATATGCTTAAATACTCTAAAATATTGGGGGTTATTATGGGCATTTTTAGTCCTTGCGAGGGAAAAATTGTTCCCTTTGGGTCGATCTCGCCCCTTTCAATCCCAACCGATGTACGACTATAAGAGACATTTATGAAAAATTTGGATATCCTAGCTCCTTTCGTTTAGATGCTAGCGTGCTTTCAACACGCGGACAGACGGACGGACATGGTTAGATCGTCTTAGAATTTTATGACGATCAAGTGGGTAGAGGGTCTCTGGTCGATATTTCAAGGTGTTACAAACGGAATGACAAAGTTAGTGGAGGTGGAGAGTATAAAAATTCTAACTGAAATTCCTGGGGTCGTAAACATATTCTGGGGTCGTGTTAGACCAACGCATGAATTTCACTTAGATTTTTTTTTAATTTATCAATACCAATATTAGGGGTGTTTACACAAAGTTTTATTGCACAACTATATACCTATGCACAAATGTGTAAATTCAAAAGTTTTATCAAATAATAATTCTGAATATATTTTTATATTATTTTTTAAATTGCGTTTTGTATTTTGTTCGGCTTGAGGTCAGTTTTTTTCAAATAATAAAACAAAAATGACTATTTTATTATTTTCTTGTTTTTTAATTCCCAATATTTCGACCAACTCCGTTGGTCATCTTCAGGGGTCTATACAAAAAACACAAATTATTCTATTATTAACTACAAACACGCAGTCCAAAGTGCATTGGGATATGAAATTAAGTTTTGGTACCAGTGTCAGGAGAGCCAGATTCCCAGTTCTTTGGCAAAAAATATGTTAAAATACGAGAACACTTTAAAGACGTAGAATATAGACTTATTGAATATTTAGTGACAGAAATATTGATTCGATATGGCTTGACGTTTTTAACTTACAGGGTGTCAAAGTCAAAAATTCCTATTTATATGAATTTTTTATAATATTTGTATAAAGGCGAATATTTTTTAAATGGATTAGGATTGGGGCAATACGGGTTCACGAAAAAAATAAGAAAAAATTAATTATTTGCGACCAAGAAAAAATCATTTTTCCTTAGAATTATATATTTAGCTCCAGATATTACTACTCCAACATATAAATTCAAGTGGATTCAAGAGATGTATGGTATGAGTGTATCGCCAGAGATGTTTTTTATCTAACATTCTGCAACCATTTGAAACCTTCTAAACATCGACGATACAACAGTGCTGATGTCCCAAAGGATATTCCAGGAAGGCAACATTAGGAGATGTATTTCTGAGAGTCATCAGATACATCAGATCCTCATATTTCCACTTGAAGTCTACGAACGCGAATAGAAAAAAAAATAATTTCCAGCTATTTCTGAAATATTCCTTGCGATACACTGAAAAATTATCTTCATACTATTTAGTATTTTGTCTTAACGCCAGTGAAAATTTTCATTAAAAAGTCGCCAAAGAAACACTTCATAAAATGTATGATACATGTTTCATAAAACACAAATCAATAAAGACTGTCATAGAATTTATGAAACATTTCTTAGAAACTATAAAATGCAGTTCTTCATTCTATGAACTTTTGTCATCAAGTTCATTGTTATTAATAATATGATTTATGAAATTTTTCATAGATTTTATGAAGAAACTTCATTAATTTTATGAAAAAGTTTCATAAATATAATTAACGTAATATGTGTAAAAGGATTACTTAAATGAACATAAAAATACAGAAAATAAAATAAATATTCTATAGGGTGGGCCATTTAAAACTTTAAATTAGAATCGGCTATAAGAGAAGTACTGATTTTTTTTCTTCAAATTTCTGGTTTTATTGGAGAGGTTGAACTTTGCAGAGATACAAGCCGACCGATTTTAAGCCGACAAGCCGCCGCCGAATGTTTCTGCACGACCCGCGCCGCCGCCGATTTCATCGGCCAACATCGACTTCAACCACACCTCGAGTTAGAACTCCGTCAAATCTTAGTACTAAAATAGAAAACCCACTTAAAATTACAAAAGAAATTGTAACTGTCGACTTAGACAACCTACTTCTGTGAAATATATGGATATTTCTTTGAGTTTGTTGTCCCATTATATGATGACGTCTATAGAAAGTTGAATGATTGTATTTTGATTTGATATTTTGATTTACATATATAAAAACAATAAACAATTGATGGCCTCTACCCTATTGTACTTCTTTAGTGTGTCGAAGTACGAAGAGCTTTGCCACTTTTTGAAAGGATTATGATATTCAAGATGACTGGTCAAATGTGCCTCACATGAAAAGCTGTAATTGCATAAATATTTATTAAATTAATATTATAAGTTTTGGGAATGGATTCCCACTCCCTAAAATAATTGTATGGGATAATAATATGAAATAAATTATGTCTGATATTGACGAATATTGAATTATTGCCAAAAAATAAATAAAAGTAAAATCAATACAAATTGTTACTTCTATTTTAAAAAAATTGTCAAATAAATAGGGTGATCGAATAACAGAACGAGCCAGCAAATCAGCCGCCGCCGACCCATTTTTGGTTGCGCCGCCGCCGCCGATAATTCTGGGTCGACTTATAACTCTGGAACTTTGTCATTTAATAATGTAACACAATATCATTCATATGACTACTACGACAGGCTCGGTACTCATCCGTTCCACCCAATTTTTCAGTACAGCCCAAAATACACCTCAAACAGTGACTTGTTGTGGAGGCATTGGCTTCTCAATAGCCATGTGTGGGTTTCTGAGATGAAAATTAGCTTCATCTGAAAACAGGTTGCGAGGAATAGGAAATTAACGAAAATCCAACGTGCAATTTTTGAAAGATCTGATCGGTCCGGAGGAGTGTACTATGGCGCACTGTTGGTTCAATGATTCTGTTGGAAGGTGATTTTCGATTTACATTACTGGCGATTCCACAGCAATCTCCAGCTGACGAACAGAATCATGTGTTGTGGAACATCCAATCGGGAGTATTTTCAACACAATTGCTGGACATTTGCACTAGAAAAATTCTGTTGATATTGCGAATGTTGATATTTAGATTTTTTTTCAGTTCGTACGTTGTTGAGCAAACATGCTGCATAGGCTGCGAAAAACATTGAATTGGAGGATTCTGTTTCTAGAGAAAATTATGTTGACAACCGCAGACTATCGCCTCAGAATCTTCAGTTAATACTAGAATATTTTTTGCAATGACACTGGGAAATGGAGTGAATTAACGAATAGCATATTGAAGAAGCACTTCTTATAGGAAATCACGAATATGAAGACATTCCGAGAGCACACTCCAATGTTCAGTTGGCAATTAACGTACGACATTCATGAAAGTTTTGAACGATAGAATTGTGATCCTCTGGACGATGACACTGGAATCATAAGACATTTTGATCGTGTGGATTTTGGCTACGATTCTCTCGCAGAATTTAATTTTACCGCCTTCATCTGAAATTGAACTAAGTTGTTGGAAAAGGTCGTTCAGCAATCAAATTGCCGCTGAATACGCATATTAAAGAACTTCCAACGTGATCATGGTTGTGCAGTAACGTAAATTGATCGCTCGGAATGAATATACGATGTCTCACATAAAGTCTTTTGAGTAATTAGGCCGGCAATTTTTATGCAAAATATATTTTGACAAGATGATTGTAATTGAATAACGACTACACAAATTATTCTCAAGATATCAATATTAACAAGTAAGAAGGCGTTAAGTTCGGCCGGGACGAATCTAATATACCCTCCACCACGGAGTGCCTTCCACAGTATTACCAGCAGATTATAGGATGTCGACATAGAAGTACAGAACCATATTACGAAAATTGTGATATGTTTAAGCACATTACTATATTTGATTACTATTTCAAACTATAATGTATACTTATGCGCACTGTTTAAAATCTAAATAAATAATAAATAAATACAACGCTGTAATTGTGAAAGTGAACATGCCGAAAATATTAGGCGATTGTCAGTCGCCATTAGGGAGAAGCATTTTCAGATACAGACAAAGTGACTGCATTATTTTGATAAGAAAAGTACACATTTTAAAGATATCCCCATTCGCCCCATTCTCCGGCCAAATGTACAAATTTGAAAAAAAAACCTTTTTGTTTCGAGTCTTCATAGTCAGACCACCGAATATATACACCGAATTTCATGATATCAACTTCAGCGGTTTGGTAGGTCCCATTTTTCTCCCTCTTTTTCAATTATATCCCTTAAAAGTACGAATTTCGAAAAATCCCTCTATTTTACGTGTTTTTGCAATTAGAGGGATGTACACACCGAATTTCATGATTCTACCTGTTGTCGTATCATTGGTACCATCATTTTATCCATTTTTGTCCCATTTCGCCCGCTAAAACATTTATTTTCTTTGTGGTGCTTCCAAAGCTACAAGAGGAATGTCCGCAACAAATTTCAAATGTATGAAAATCAGAAATACATATAATTAATAAGCAAAGGCTACCAATATTTTTATACTATGTATATAATGGAAATAATACTTCAATTCATAAAGTAAATATAAGGCAGCAATCATAAATACCCTAAATATTGGGTTATTTTCAGCTGCAATCCTTTGTGTGGTTGTATTTCCATCCTATTTTAAGTTCAAAAGTATAAATTGTGAAAATACCTTATCTCTCACGTACGCAGTATAAGACAACTTCATGATTCTACCATTTTTTGTCGTAAAAGCAACAAAATAAAGTACGAATTTGGAAAAAAAAAATAGTTTACGTGGCTATGCACTCAGAGGAGTGTATGCACGGAGTTCCATGATTCTATCAGCGGCCTTTTTGTTGGTACCATTCTTATCCCCTTTTTCGCATTTTACTCCTTAAAAGTACGACTTTCGAAAATTTCATCATTCTAGCTGTAGCCTTTTAGTTGGTACCATTTTTATCCCTCTGCTCCCATTGAATCCCTTGAAAGTACGAATTTGGAAAAACGTTTTTTTTTCGTGTCACTCAGTCAGAGGAATGTATACCGCGAATTTCATGGTTCTAGCTGCATCCATTTGTTTGGTACAATTTGTATCCCCTTTTTTCATTTTACACCCTAAAAGTGCGAATTTGGGAAATTTCCTTTATTTTATGTGTGTCCGCAATCAGAGGAATATATACACCGAATTTCATTATTCTAGGTGCAGCCGTTTGGTTGGTACTATTTGTATCCCTCTATCCCCATGTAACCCCTTAAAAGTAAAAATTAAAAAAAAGAACTAAATTAATAAAAAAGAACTAAGTCTAAGATAAAGAATGAGGACAAGTCTAATGTTGTTTATAAGATATCATGTAATGGAGACAAGTCCAACATATGCCAAAAGGTATATGTTGGCACTACCAAGACCAAACTTAAAACTAGACTTTCCTCACATAAATCGGACCAAAAAGCTACTGACAGGCCAATAGAGCAAAAAACTGCTCTTGCGGCCCACTGTACTCTGACAGGGCACACGCCGAATTTTAAAGACGTAAAAATACTTGCAGAAGAGAGAAACTATAAACGAAGATTTACTCTCGAAGTATTACATATTATTGACGTTCCCACGGATAAGAGAATAAATTACAAAACGGACACAGAAAACTGTGCGAAAGCTTATCGTCATATTGTACAAAAATACAGACGAAAACAAAACATGACTTTTATTTGACAATAACTTGTGCAGACGAACAGGACGACGCTAATTATTTTTAATGTAATTATTTGTAAAATTGTTTCGTGATTTTTATAGTTTACATTTGTTATAATTTAAATATGTTTTTGTTTAGTGTTTTTACCCCTGATGATGGTTGACGAAGGCAACCGAAATATTGGGAAAAATAAAATAAAATAAAACAAACAACACCAGTTTTTCTATGGCCTCAAGCTGAACAAATACAAAAGAGAATTAATAAAACAAAAGGTCAACAATACACAACATCAAGTAAAAATTTAGAAAAAAAATACTTGTATATTATGTATCTACTCTATTAGAGGAATGTACACGTCAAATTTCGTGTTTCTATCTGGTGTCGTTTGATAGGTACTATTTTTATCCCTTTTCGTCCCATTTCGACCCCTACAAATAGCTATTATGTTCAAAAAACATGCTGAAATACTCTAAATATTAGGGGTATTTTCAGTCCTTGTGAGGGAAAAATTTTTCCCTCTGGGCCGATTTCGCCCACTTTCAATCCCAACCGATCTGCAACCATAAGACACATTTGGGATAAATTTGAACCTCCTAGCTCATTTCGTTCGGCAGCTATCGTGCTTTCAACAGACAGGCAGACGGACGGACAGACGGACATGGCTATATCGTCTTAGAATTTTACCACGACCCAGAATATATATACTTTATGGGGTCTCCGATGAATATTTCAAGGTGTTACAAACGGAATGACAAAGTGAATATACCCCCATCCTGGAGGTGGAGGGTATAAAAAAACGATATAACCAATACTATGTTTGCATATGGGCAAATCTACGGTATAGTACGATTCCATGTCACTCAGGCTTCTAACCGCTTTAAGAGCAATATATTTCTGAGAGTGTCATAATATTCAAAACGACGAGTTTAACCTCGCCAACATCCTAAAGTTTTAAAATTATGCTGTTAATGTAGTCTACTGAGCTAAGGTCTACCCTAATTTACCCTATTTTTGCTTGTAACTTTCGGGAGTTGTTCAACTCTTTTGGCTATAACTTTTTCAGCATAAGAGAAAATCATTCTGACCTTTTTGTGGATGATAGTAATGATGTTGCGGAATCTTCTATATGTTGAAAAGGGCGTGTGACATCACTGAGGAATAAATGGTAGCTCTTCAAAATCTGTCACTCTGTTTTTGCATAAAACGAAAATTGATACAATTTTCTTTTTTGCGCTTTCAGCGTGAACGTAATTGCAAATTTTTTAATATTGGATTATAAACGACAGAGATACTAACAAAAGGCGACCGGACGATTTGGTGTGCCTTCAGCGACAAGGAGATTATGACAGTAGGAACATCATCAGGTCGATGCGTGCAGATCATGAAATTTCATATTTTTTGAAGAGCACATCCGCAGTTTGAAAAATAACTGGTGGCAACCCTGTGTGATCGGTGAATATGGGTACTACTAATAATGTGTGTAAGTGCTAAATAGATCGAATTATTATTTTGGTACCGAGAGCCATTTTAGGTTAAATTTTGTTGATTTTCACAGGGTTTCAGGCTTAACTTGCAATAGAACCAAAAGGGACAATCCGATTATAACTTCTTCAGCACTTGAAAAAAATGATGCACGCGAGCACATTATTTATATTTAATGTATTTTTAACAAGTTGACGCTAAAATAAAACGTGTGCCTCTAATTTGAAATTTTTAATTTTTCAAAATTGAAATCGGACTATTTTGTAGATTTTCCCATATGTTGCATAGATTAAAAATGCAAATTGCATAAAAATCCGCTGTCTATTAATGATTTTTTGGTGATTTTTACGAAACACTACCATTGATTCCACGGCCTACTCCACCCAATTATCTAAATGAATGCTCGAATTCGTCCTTTTTGTGGAAAACATCAAGACATTTAAATTAGGAACTATCAATTGTTTCGAGTTGCAGAACGACTAATCTGCACAATTATATTCAAAATACTTGCTTGAAAGTGTCAATGGCAAAATCGCCTTAGAAATGACGACCTTCTGCTTTATATTCCCCGTCGATTTTTCCAGTTCACCGTATGAAAGGATCAAACTCATGAAACATTGTTCAAAATCCACTTAAGCGAACACGCGTAATCTGAATTAGATATCAATGATCGTATCATTTAATTCAATATCTATGCCAACAGACGCTATTCGATGCAATAATCATTGAGAACACGATTTTTCTCATTCCAGGTTTGCTTAAACATTTCAAATAGCTTTTCAACAATTCAGACGACGATCACAAACAAACTAATTGAAATATGGACAGGAAAATTGTTGTCGGGTCAGCTAGTTATTAATATAAATTAATATGTTGTACGAATGTAGATTGTATTGCCTTATCATTCATTCTCTTCAACAAGAAAAACTCACATCTAAATTCAATACTTCTTTCTGATCAATCAGATAATTTATTCAGCAATGCGTACAAAATTCTTTTTAAAGAAATTTTTGAAAAGTACAATTCCATCGAAAGGACGTGCTTTAACAACACGTAATGATATCAGCAGCGAGACAGGACGAAAAGTAACAAAATTTAATTGCAATTGCGAAGACAAGCGGCCGACAACAGTCAGTCGAAGGAAGGCAGCAGCAGTCGTCCATTGTCAGTGGCACGTCCAAATTGTACAAATCGAATTTGTTCGATCAGGATAAGAAGGCAGAAGAGAAGAGAACAATTCACACAACAACACAAACAAAACAAAAGGACATCGCAGCTTCGCAGGAGAGTTGTGCTATGAACTTGTGTGGCCAAAGGATGGTGGTAAATGCCACAAACACACAAACACACATACATTCATACATATGCGCACTAGCTCCTCACATGTGATCAAGCAGAAGTGCTTATCTGCAGGATTGTTACCACACATCAGACATATACGACACATTTGCAACATTGTCCTGTCCTGTCCTGTGTTATTGTTGCCTTGTTGTGCTATCCTAATATCGGATAACTCGCGGCTGGCTACCCGCATTACTTCGCGGGATTTTGTTTGCTCTTCGAAATTATATGTCTTCATTATTATCTTCTTTTCTTAGATTTTATGAATTTATTTTTTTTTGTCTTTTCTTTTGTAAGGGGTTCTTTCGTTCGTTCGTTCATTCAATAACTTTCAAAGAGGGTACATGTTTTCACACAAAATCATATTTGTTCCTATTGATACAGAGATATTGATCTAGTTGTATTCTGGCGAAAAAAAAAATGAATCCTTTGTTGGTCCTCTTTAATGGCTTTGTGAACTTTTTGTATGTGAGGGAAATTTACATACTCTACAGACAGTGTCTGTGGCATGAAATTTGAATACTTTACTTTATTAGATCTGGGGATTTCTTTGTGGTTCCCCCAAGAATTTGAAACTTGTTGGAGCGGGCATCCCCCCAGTTGTAGGAGTAATTATTGTGTTTAACAACAATGGTACTAACATTTGTATACAATTGCATCCATTCAGTCATGTTGGAGAAGGAAAGAATTTTTAAATCATTTATTTTCTTGTGCAAATGCTGTAATTTGAAGCTGTCATGAACCAAGAGCTGCGAATGCGCAGTAGTCTATAGACAAGGGATAAAAAGAAAGATGAAATGAAATAGCAGTTCCATCTAGCCCTGATTCCTCACAAAACAGTGAGACGTTGGGGATACATTTATTTTTCAACAATCACACGACTCAATAAACCCCAAAGGCGAAAACGCTTTGATATTTCGTATGGCCTTTTACGCACACAGACGCTGTTTTATCAACAACAACAATTTGCCTTAAAAATGTCGTGAAATTCAAATCTTTTATGAATTTTTGAAGACCTTTGACATACATACGATGGCTTAATATAGAATGTGTGTATCTTGATTTTTTTGGCAGGAGAAGGAAAATATTTATTTAAATTGGAAATACTCTAAAGATAAATAAAAATAAATAAATAAAGTCCGAAATACACTAAAGATAAATATAAATAAATATAAAAATTTTAATATTTTTTTAGTAAAAATAGGTAACAAATTAAATTATGAAAGTATTTCTTTTTCTCATAAAAATGTCGTGAAATTCAAATCTTTTATGAATTTTTGAAGACCTTTGACATACATACGATGGCTTAATATAGAATGTATGTATCTTGATTTTTTTGGCAGGAGAAGGAAAATATTTATTTAAATTGGAAATACTCTAAAGATAAATAAAAATAAATAAATAAAGTCCGAAATACACTAAAGATAAATATAAATAAATATAAAAATTTTAATATTTTTTTAGTAAAAATAGGTAACAAATTAAATTATGAAAGTATTTCTTTTTCTCGTGAGAAGTGTATTTGGGAATAGTCTATCATAATGTACCATTTTTATCCCTCTATTCCCATTTTACCCCTTAAAAGTACGAATTTGGAAAAAATACTTTTATATTATGTATCTACTCAATTAGTGGAATGTACACACCGAATTTCGTGTTTCTAGCTGTTGTCGTTTAATATGTACCATTTTTATCTCTTTTTTGCCCCATTTCACCCCCTACAAATAAGAATCACTTTATGCTGCACGTTTTTGTTATAGGGGGAATGCACATACCCAATATCAAGTAAGTACAAGCAGACATGTTGGAAAAATATGCTTAAATACTCTAAAATATTAGGGGTTATTATGGATATTTTTAGTCCTTGCGAGGGAAAAAATTTTCCCTTTGGGCCGATTTCGCCCAGTTTCAATCCCAATCGGTCTACGACTATAAGACGCATTTATGTAAAATTTTGACATCCTAGCTCGTTTCGTTTAGTTGCTAGCGTGCTTTCAACAGACGGACGGACGGACAGGGCTAGATCGTCTTAGAATTTTAGAATAGGGTCTCAGGTCGATATTTCAAGGTGTTACAAACGGCATGACAAAGTTAGTATGTGGAGGTATAAAAAGGAGATATAAAAGGTCTGTAATTTATAACTGGGTCATACATTAGCTGTCAGCAAGGAAAGGTCAGTGGACAGCAGCGCAGAACCCTTTACAAATTGATGCATTTAAGGGAATACTTTCCGAAACTACTTTTGTTGCTATCGAACACATCAAATATTCACCTACATTTAATATTCTCTAGTCTATATTACCTAGCCATTTCTCCATTAAAAAGTAGTCCTATATTCTATCGTAGAATTTGATATGTTTTTATTTTTTAAGGAAATTTCGAATTTTTGTTTAGGCTGACTAAGATCTTTTAATATCTTTTAATATATCTTGGAATATTCTTGCAATATATTTCAATGTAAATTTGGCTATTCGACCATATTTCCTTAGTATTTGATTGTGGTTCATAATCTTTTATTCAGTAAGAATTATTTGTGTTTTTTTTTTGCGTTTCAAAAGTTGTCCTCCCAAAATTCCAAATGTCCTCCTTTTTGGCACAGATGTTTTCCACAAAGAAATTTGGTAACCCTGGATTTATTTCGTCCCCAATATGTAGTGGAAATAGTGACGACAAATTTTAATTTATTATACATTTTTAAGAGAAGTTTTGTTTTCGTTTTAAATAATACACAAACAACTATATTTGTAGTTTGTAGTTTTTTCGTTTGTATTTTTTTGGTCTGTAATCAATATTTGATTTGAAGTGGGATATTGTCCTGGCTCAAGACCATTTTGCATCTATATTTAATAGAATGCAAATTTATTTACAAATGGCATGGTCTTCTTTGTAAACTTTTTTCGTGCCTTTAAACCACTGTGGATGGGGTAGTTCCCATAACTTGCAAACCAATGCGCGCTGATTCATTATTTATTGTTTGAAACATATCAAAACATGATAAAAAACCTTTTGTTAATTTAATTCGAGGAAAGCGTAAACAAACAAACAAAGCTCGAAATCGAAATCAAAACAAAAGCCCAGCCCAACCAAGTCACAACAGCCACGTGCTACAATCGCGCCGTCGAACGTCGGCTGTCGACGCTCGCCGTCGACATAAACATTGAGCATAATTCGCACGATCAGCAGTATTCTTCGAAAGGAACAAAACACGAGCAACATCAAAACGACAACAAACAAAACACCGAAGAGCAAAGTCTAACAGTCAGACAGCAACACAGATGGACGAGTGAAAAGCTTAACTAATTCCCCCCCCCCCCCCCAAAAACACCGCCCCTAAATGCCCAATTATTGTTGATCAAGGGGTTGAGGGAGGGAGGTGATGGGTGTACCGTCGATGACGTCAAAATGACATTCAAAATTACAAGTAAATTAAATAATAAAACTGAGTGCATCATCATTACGTCCATATGCAGTTTAAAAATTTATATACATATGTATGTATATGTCGATGGATACATGTGTATGTAGTATGTATGTATGTACTTAGTTGCATTTACTCTTATGTAAGTACAATTTGCATTCGCAAATAATGCCGACGAAGACATTTTCGAAAAGAAAGTAAGAGTGACATTGAAAATTGAAAACAAAAAAAAAAAAACAAAGCATTACTGCAATGCTGCAGCAGAGCGAAAAACGTTTAGCCAAGTTCCGAAGACCATCTAGAACAATGTGTGGCTGTGCATAAAACCGAGTCTGCAAAAAAAGAAAGTTCTTGGATTTGGAAAAAGTTCTGACTTACAGAGAAATTTTAATTTGTTTTTTTTTTCTGTTTCTTCTTCTTTTTCGTTTCCATCTCTTTCTTTTCGTTGTGCAAACTCAACAAAAGTCATGGACAGCGCCATCGCCGCCGCCGACACAGAGTTAAGAAACCTTTGCTCGAATCGGGTTTTCGAATTTATGCGGATGCCGGTAACATTCACAAAACTGTGGAGATGCAATTAAACTTTTGGTTGTATCAATTAATTTGGCCTTTCCAATTATGATGACACGTGAATTTCTCTCCGCCAGGCCACTTTTGCAAGTTTGATAACAGGAAGTTGGTGAATGCGGAAAAAAGTGTGCTGTACTTTAAGTTTTTTAAGGATTTGTTCTTGTTTTCGTGATATTCGCGTTTTTAAATAAACTCTTGATTTAATTTCAAGCTTTCTAAATTGCAGCTTTGTCTTACAACCATATAAGAGACGTATACGTTATATTATATTAAGAATATTACTAATTCGTCTAGTTATCACACTTGTCGAAAAAAAGGAAATCACAATAAAATACATTTTTCTTTCGACTTAGTTTGTATTTGATGTACGTATGTACAAATAACACCACAATTAAAAAAACGTTAAACTTGACCCAGATGATATATGTACGTCTGCAACTATAGGCATATTGGAGTTAATTGTCGTTTTTAGCCTTTCGCATTGAAGGACAATTTTAAGATTTTTTCCTTTTTGGACAGCAAGACCTACACATGCCTCCAACTCTGTATACACTCCACGAGAGTATTATGTCTTTGTGCATTTGTTTGTAACACCCAAAAGGAAACGAGATAGAGCCATTGTTAATTATAACGATCGACTTAGAATCACTTTTTGAGACGATTTAGCAATGTCCGTCCGTCCGTCCGTCTGTCCATCTATTCTTGTAATCACGATACAGGTCGCAATTGTAGACATAACTAAATGAAACTTTGCACAATGAAGTTTTTCGGGACAAGGACGAACGCTATTCAATTTGATGAAAATCGGTTCAGATTTAGATATAGCCCCCATTCGAATTTCACTTCCGATTTGACTCTTTTCACTCTAGATACCACATATAACAACAGATTTTCTTTAAAATTGGCAAAACATCTTATATTTCAACTAGAAACACCTGTGATAAAAATGTGTTAGATCGGTTCAGATTTATATATAGCTCCTATATAAATTTCGCTCCCGATTTGACTTTTTCCGCTCTAGAGACCACATATTTCACTTGATTTGCTTCAAATTACCTTGCATTACCTTATAATTCTACTAGATACATCTGTGTTGAAAATGGATTAAATCGGTTCAGATTTAGATATAGCCCCCATACAAATTTCGCTCCCGATTTGAATTCTTCCGCTCTAGAAACCACATATTGTATCAGATTGTCTTCAGATTTGGTAAAACATCTTATATTTCCACTAGAAACACCCATGGTGAATATAGATAGGTCAGATCGGTTCAGATTTAGATATAGCCCCCATACAAATGTCGCTCCCGACTTGACTTTTGCCGATTTTCTTTAAATTTGGCACAACGTCTTATAATCCAACTAGAAACACCTATGGCTAAAGCGGGCTTGATCGGTTCAGATTTAGATATAGCCCCTATACAAATGTCGCTCCCGATTTGACTTTTGGGCTATAGAAACCACATATTGTACCCGATTTTCTTTAAAATTGGCACAACATCTTATGTTCCAACTAGAAACACATATTCAGAAGGTAAGATCGGTTCAGATTTAAATATAGCCCAAATACAAATGTAGCTCCCAAAAGTTTAACCGATTTTGCCCAAACTATATATTTTATATTTCACCTATTTCGTTCCAGCTTTCAATATATCCTCATACAAATGTCCTTTCCGATTTAACATTTTTTGTCAAACACATACATTTACAGGATACAAAAAACCTTCCCGTTTTCACTTTTTCGCCGAATTGAATTGTATTCGGATCATAAAGTCGGCCCAGCCCGACTTTAGCCTTTCCTTACTTGTTTTTGTTATTCCAAAGCAAACAGAAAAAAAATTTCAAAATCGATAAGCTCTACCACTTCCCCTTCACAGGACTACAAAATTCCAAATTCCAAATACAATTTTTCAAAAATTATATTTTACATACTTATTCACACCCTATGATACCGGTAAAAGTGTCAAATTAAAGAGGAGAATGTCTGCTAAAAATACTTTAAATTTCATGATTCTGTCAGTAATAGCAATAACATCCATTTCAACTTTCCCCTTAATTTATTTAGTTTTCCTTAATTTTTAAGTTTTCCCACGAATGAAATGGTAGTTTAATGCTAAACTAATAGGGTTGGGAAATGCAATTTGAAATTTGTATATATAAATCTGAATAGCGGCCGTTCTTGGCCCAAAAAACTCAGTTGTGTAAATTTTTGTTAGGATAGTTTAATAATTGCGACTTTGGTTGCCGGAGTAGATCGACAGACAGATCGTTAAATGCGAATGTCGAATATTAATGAGACTCACTAATACATTAAAATTTATATTCGAAAATTTTTTGTAATTATTACAAATTTTTTAACTTTTGTGCCTTTATTGTACATATTCATATTTTCTGGCGAAATCGAATAGGCAAAATAGTACATCTGTATATTTGATTTATATGTCATCAAAGTTCCCCCGGAAAATGGATTGCAGTTTTGAAAATGTTTGTAATGTACGCAGGGCTGTGGGGTCGAGGCAAAATTTTTCGACTCCAGCATTTTATAATGTCTCGACTCCGACTCCTACTCCGGAGTCGACTCCGGATTTTCAATCAATAATATTTAGTGGTGTATTTTTTAAAGAAACCCCATTTTATTTTATAAAACAAACAATAAAAGGTATCCACCTATATAAACACATTTCTATGTAATATTGTTGTTGTGAAGTATTTTTTAATTCATTACACAAAATATTATGGAAACAAAAAAAATATTCTATAACTATTAGTTATTTTAAAAGTTAATATCATTTTGCTCAATGATTAAAAGTAACGCTTGGATTATGGAATCTACAAGTTCAGTGATTTTAGAGTATTTTTACAAAAAAAAAAATTTATCGAAAGTATTGTAGAAATATTTTTAAAAAATTGTTCAAAATATGTCTAAATTTAAGGTATTTTCAAAATATATGTGGAGTTTTAAGTGTGAATTCTGTAACATACCACCAGATGGCGAATTTCTAATTAGATTACGATATGTTATCTGCAATATTCCGCAATAACATGTTGCGCGCTTTTGCGCCAATTTATTTTATTAAATAAATTGTGAAAATAGTCACTCTTTATGGGTTGGCTTATACATTAAGCTTTTTCTCATGAAAAACATTCACAGAAGCAGAATCAGATTCCAAGTTTCACAATAAATCTTATTTCCCTACATCCCTATACAAAAACAAGTTCGGAACGACTAAAGTCGGGTGATGCCAGTTATATGATACCCTGCATCTTCTACCCTATTACTAGTAATTTACTACCATTTCTAGATGTATTAAAATATCTGTGATAGTTTAATGCCGGAAACATTCGAAACATTGTCCTTTATGAGTAAATGTCACCAAATCTAGTGCGACATTTGTATGGGGGCTTTATCAAACAACGGACCGATGTCACCGAATTTAACTACAGCTGTTTCTAGGTGCAATATAACGTTATGTGCCAAATGCGAACCAAATTGGGTAAATAATTTTGTTACTAGAGAGGAAAAGTCAAATCTGGAGCGACATTTGTATGGGAGCTATAACTAAATCTAAACCGATGTGACCCCTTTCACCATACATTTTTATAGTTGAAATATAACGTGTTGTGCCAAATTTGAACCATTTCGGTTATAATATGTGGTATCTAGAGCGAAAAATGTCAAATCGGGAGTGACATTTGTATGGAAGATATATCTAAATCTGCACTGATTTGCTTCAAATTTAATAGCGTCCATCATTGATGCGAAAAAATTAGATGTACCAAGTTTTGTTGGGATTGGATAATAGTTGAGACTTGTACTTCGATAACAAGATTATTAATTTATTTTCAAGGAAAAAATCATTTTTTCCACTAAACTGTACTCAAATTGTGTTTTCTTTTATTGATTATGGTATAAATATTGAAAAAATATAAACATTACCTAACCCGAAGGCTTCCCCGAATAGATTTGATAGATTTTCTATGAGTTTTGAATGTAATACATTCGAATTTCTGGTATTCGATCAAGTCATTTATTTTTACGAAAAAAAAATATTTTGGTAATGGAAAGGAGGAGAAGCACACTCACACAGTTGTATCTATACTTACATTTTATGAAAATTACATATGCGTATTATATATATACCCCCATGAACTTCGCTGGGCGGACATGTACAGGGTGGCTGATGAATGACACTACATTAAGAAACTAAAATAACTTTTTGTTTAATTCATGTAAATTACTTTTTCTTTGTTCATTTGACAACCGATACATATTTATTAAACATTTTTAACGGGTTTAAAAATAAACGAATTTAAATGACATGACGATAGCCGGTGACGTATGTGCAAAATTCATTATTCATTACATCCTGCAGAGTTGCAGTAAGAATTGTCTCAATTGTTGTTGGTCGAATGCATTGCTTTAAATCATCCATTTTTTTGATTTGGTTTGTAAACTTCCAGATGAAATAACCCCACAAGAAAAAAATAGGTGCAGTGAGGTCACGAGACTTTGGGGGCCAACGAAATGTCGAGTGTCTAGAAATCACCTTCTTGGGGAACTTTCGCAGCAATTCTCTCTCATAGCAGCACCTGGCTATGTGACAAAGTCGCATCATCCTGTTGAAACCACACACTGTTGAAAGGGATTCACTTTCGATGCAGTTCTGCAAAGAATAAGTCCTTTAACAACAGCATTAAGTAGCATGGTAGCAGTATTCATCAGCCACCTTGTATATGGTCTTGTTGAGATTCAAAAAGTACTGTCGCAAGGTATTGTTGTCTGGGGAGTTGTGGGATGTGTCTTAATTGATATTCGAATGTATTGCTTCTAATCATCCTAATTTGTTTTGGTCAGGTCAGGAGACCTTGGAGGACTTTCTTGAAATCAGAAATCGATCATAACATGGCTGGCTATGTGACAAGTTGCATCATCTTGTTGAAACCACACGCAGTACGGCAAAGAACAGCTCTTTCAACCGCAGCATTTATCAGCCACCTTGTATGACTTGATTTACTTGGTAAACTATCGGATGTCATGGTGTTGTTTGCAATGCAATTATTTTTTATTGCCATCATGACGAACTTTGGAATTTAGGGTTCAGTGTCTAGTGATTTTTAGGGGATATCTATTCAAATGTAGCACTTTTTATAAAACTAAAGATTTTGTTTTTTTTTTTTATTTCAACTGCAAAATATTGTCCTGGGTCAATATCATTTTTCATCTATATTTTATAGAATGCAAATTTGTTTACAAATGGCATGGTGACATTTATTACTTGACCACGTTCCACTGTGATTACAAACAATTTTCACAATTGAAAATCCATCTTGATTCATGGTCGATCTTAGGTAAGTGTTAATCCTCGTATCGTTGAAAAACTTCTTTCAAAGATAAAAATATCGATCATAACATGGCTGGCTATGTGACAAGTTGCATCATCTTGTTGGAAGCACACAGTTTTAAGGCGCAGTTCGGCAAAGAACAGCTCTTTCATGCGCAGCATTTATCAGCCACCCTGTACAATTTGATTTTTAGCAAAATTTCGATAAAAAAGAAGGTTTGCACTGCACTGTTAAAGTTTAAACTTCCCTATTAGCATTTTTTGCTGTTACTTCTACTTTCTGAGTGCCCTTGGTTGTCCAGCCCTGTAGCAGATCGTTCTTTGCATTTCAGCTTTCGAACGAACGAAAGAACAGCAACAATAACTTTTAATATTTCATTAGTATTTTTGTGGGTTTTTTAATGTGTTGGAATATTTATTTTGATTAACATACACACACATACACATGCAGATGAGCCGAAAAAATGACATTGTCCGAGTTGAAGGCGACATTGGAAACTGAAACTTTAAGTCGAGCAACAGCAACAGCCACGGGCAATGTTTTGACGTAATTGCACTTTAAGCTTCACAGTGCACAGTGCATTTTCAAAAAAAAAAAAACTGCACTTTGCAGTTGTTGTTGCTATTGTTTTTTGTTGATAATACAATAACAATAATGGTAGATGATGATGGTTGCTGGTATTGCGCTCTGTTGTTGTTATTGTTTTACGATGATGATGATGATGAGTGACGCGACGTCGACGGAGACGGTGGCGGTGACGGCGATGATGATGGTGGTTGTGGTGGTTTTGTTGCTGTTGTTATTGTTCTTAATGGTGGTAGTTGCCGCCGTAGCGGTTATTACAAAAAATTTCGATTTAACAAATCGGGGCTCCATTTAGTTTTTCTACCGTGTCGAGTATTCAGTTGCATCGACGACAACCACCAACATCACATAGGGCGAAGCAAATTCAAAATTCCCTTTTTACGATTTCATAATTTTGTGACAAAAAGAAAAACTTCAATTTACGCGCGACTTTTAAATAAAAAAAATAAAAATAACGAAATTTCAATTTTGGCGTGACTTTTCTAAAAACAAAATATAATGATGAGTATTTTGATTAATCGCAGTTAAACTAAGTGGAAATAACTATTAAAAAAGTTTTCAAATTTAAAAATAAAAAAATTAAATTTTTTAAATTTAACGGTTTCTAATATCTCTAAGCGGAAATCGAAAATAACGGTAATATAACAATGTTAACTAACAAATTGTAAAATTTCAAAAATTTAATGTTACATGATTAAGTGTTGCCCCAAAAGTCTGGCATTCTTTTTAAGATTTTGAAATGCCCCGTGAAATGTGTAGCGTGTGCTTTGTGTTTTACGATTTTGCATATGAGAATTGAAAAAGAACAACAACAAATACAAATTATAAAAAAAGGGTGGTTATATTGAAAAAATAACTTCTCCAAAACTTAAAACGCCACAAAGTTTTTTATGGGCCTTGTTTAATTATTATCGCTGGAGCCTGAATCAATCCGTGTTCAGAGTTTTTATTTTATTTTTGGTTTGAAGTGATTTCAAATTTCAATTAACAAAAATTTACCAACAAAAAAAAAACGAATCCGAAATGTTTCGTGTCATTTAAAGACCAGTGGCTGCGCTCCGCTTGTTTATTTCTTTGTAAACATTATTTTGGATTAATTTTGGTTTTTGGCCTGCTGTACGTGGCCAACACTGCCACGCTTTTTTTCGCCTTTGGCCGTCGTCTGTCTGGCCGCATGGATGGATGGTGGCAACGAACTAACGTCATCGTCATCCCTGTCAACAGCAACAGTAGCAGCAGCACCAGCCTCCGCAATAGTGTCTCCGTAAATGGAAATGGATCCAAAAAGTAATTTTTATTTTATTTGTTTACTTTATTTTTGTTTTTTTTTTCTTTCTTTCTTTGTGTCGTTCGTTCTTATTGGATAAGCTCTTTGCTTTTTGGCTAAAGTTTATGTTTCTGTTTTTTATTAGTCATTGTTTTGTCTGGTCTGGTCTGGTTTGGGATATGGATTTGGTGGCTTCCACAGCACCACAAAGCAAAGTGCATTCAGCCACCGTTTTTTTTCATTTTTTCATCTGAAGAAAGAACAACATCTCAATCGTCCGCCCATCCATCCACTTATAATACGATCCTTTTTTACGCGACGACGTTATATCGTATTTCTCGTTTCTTTATAACTGTTAAACATGTGTTTTTCTTTTGCTTGTTGGCCACTTTGCTTTTGTTGTTGCTATTGTCATCTCTTCCTTTATTTACTTGGTAAACTATCGGATGTCATGGTGTTGTTTGCAATGCAATTATTTTTTATTGCCATCATAAGGAACTTTGGAATTTAGGGTTCAGTGTCTAGGGGATATCTATTCAAATGTAGCACTTTTTATAAAACTAAAGATTTTGTTTTTTTTTTTATTTCAACTGCAAAATATTGTCCTGGGTCAATATCATTTTTCATCTATATTTTATAGAATGCAAATTTGTTTACAAATGGCATGGTGACATTTATTACTTGACCACGTTCCACTGTGATTACAAACAATTTTACTACTTCCATATTTAACATGGTCACAATAGGCAAGTTTTAATCCTCGTATCGTTGAAAGGCTGCTTTCAAAGTATAAATATTTTTATCAAACTTTTCTCTCGACATATTTAAGTCTAATAGTACTATAGTTTCCAGTGATTCATTATCAATTTGTATGATACTTTACACTCAGAAAAATAGCATTCCTAAATTTGAGTAAAATCCATACTCCAATTTAGTTCAACAATTTTACGCCAGTTTTGTAAAAATTTCCTTAAAAGTAGGAAAATTAACAAAGAATGAGTAAAGCTTCATAGCAAATAGTTCATTTACTAGAAATAGGGAAGTAAATTTACTTAAAAACATTTGATTGGATCTAATAAAAAATTCTTACAATTGAGTAAATTCATACTTGTGTGGAAGAAAATTTCCAAGGTTTTAGGTAAGAAAAAATAATTTTTTTTTTGTATGGAAAAAATTTAATTTAGAAAATTTTAACTAAAAAATAAGTTTTTTCTTAAAATTAAGTTCTTCATACATTTAAGTATTAATGAACTGTCAACAAAACCACTTCAATTTGTTTGGAAAATTCCAGAATATTAATCTAAGAAGCAATTCTTATTCGTTTGCCGAGACTTATTTCTTAAATATTTAGCTCAACTATTATATGGCAGAGGTACAGGGTTTTCCAACAAGAGGTGTCAATTTGGTATTCAAAGAAAAATATAATTTTTTGAGATAAATGATCGGATGTTTATTTCATAATAAAGGTATGCCGTTAATAATGAAAAACAACATCAGCCAAATGGCCACCACGACCACGCTTATCCTTTTCATGAAAATTTCCATAACCAAATCGCAAAGTGGCTGCCCTATGTCCTCGATAGCCTCACGAATTATATCTTTGAGGTCTTGACTCGACGCTGCGCTGTTGGCGTAGACCTTATCTTTCACGTGGCCCCCAAAGGAAGAAGTCGCAAGGTTTTAAATCACAAGATCTCGGTGGTCAATTGTGATCACCTCTTCGAGAGATAACACGGTCCGGAAACTTTTCCCGTAAAAGAGCAACGGTTTCGTTGCTTGTGTGGCACGTAGCGCCGTCTTGTTGAAAGTAAACGTTGTCCAGATCAATACCATCCAACTTCGACCATCATTAATCATCTCTCGATAGCGCAATCCATTCACCGTAACTGTTGATCCAACCTCATTTTCGAAAAAGTAAGATTTAATGACCCCGCCGGACCATAAACCGCACCAAACAGTCACACGATGAGGGTGGAGAGGCTTCTCAACAATAACTCTTGGGTTTTCCGAGCCCCAGATGCGACAATTTTGCTTGTTGACGTAGCCATCGAGGTGGAAGTGAGCCTCATCAGTCAAGGTGATTTTTCGATGGAATTCCGGATCATTTTCATTCATGAATTTTAATAATTTCAATGCGTTGTTGAAGAGTGCATCGTTCCATTTTTAGTAATGGCGTAGTTTCCACTTGTCAAATTCAAAGAATAATAGCTTCAAAGGTGACAGGTGATTCAAAATAACACCTCTTGTTGGAAAACCCTGTATAATGCAATTTTTGAGAAATATTTCACGTTGCCAATTTTTGTATCAGTTTTGCATACTCTGAATCAAAATTATTTGTTTGAATTATTTTTAGATAAGTTGAACTTACTTTAAGTTCATTTTTTTCCTTGTATCAAGTAAAATTTTCCTCAGATTAAGTAAAAATTTACTCGTTTGGAGAAAAAAATCAGCAAAATTGTCCTCAGTTTAAGTAAATATTTACTTGACTTGATAAAAATATATTTAGTTTTAGGAAATTTTCAGCAAAATTTTACTTAGATTTAGTAAAAATGTACTTGGTTTGTGGAAAAACTTACTGGAATTTGTGTCAGTCTGAGTAAATATTTACTTGGTATGATGAAAAATTTGACTTGAATTTAGTAAAAATTTACTTGGTTTTAGGAAAAAAAAATACTTAGATTTTGGAAATTTTCAGCAAAATTTTTCTTAGATTTAGTAAAAATGTACTTGGTTTGAGGAAACACTTACTAAAAGTTTCCTCAGTTTGAGTAAATATTTACTTGGTTTGAGGAAAATTGAACTAGAATCAAATTCAAAGCATGTACTACTTTCAAGGAAAAGTTTGAACTCGATAAAAGTTCTAAAAATTTTAGTTCACTTTAACTCGTTATAGGGTTCACTTTTTTCTGCGTGTAATGAGGGGTTTTCTCTTAAAGACCGGATAACTAAGCTGTATAACAAAAACGCAAATAAAAATTTCCACTTAATGGTAAAATAATTGTTCACATTGTCATCAACAATAATACCAAAAATAATTTTGTAAATTGTAAGTGGAATTTATGGCTAAGTCAAAAATGTCAACATAAAAGTATTTTTTTACAAATTTATTTTTAAACTTCCATTTATATTGTAATTGCTGACAATCAAAGAAAAAGTTCTGGCGTGGTGTTAGAACACCCCAGCTACCCTTTCCTACGCATATGCTAAAGATGAACCAGGTTTAAACTGTGCGCCCAATTCAAAACATATACAAATATTTAATTGTGATTAGTAATAAAAATCTGGATTATAGGAAATATTATATTTTATAGACAAAATATTTGATAAATAAATAGATGTAGGATCTAACACTATGCTACAAAGATTATGTCGAAGGGTCATGTATAGCATTTTCTAATGTTTTTGCCTTCAAATGATATTAAAAAAATTTACGATAATTTTAATTTTTACTAAAATTTCAATTTTCGCCGAAGGTACCTTAATTATTAGTACTCTCATTTTGGAAATGTAAGTCCGATAACAGCCGGTTATATGTTAAATTAATGATACTTATAATGGCTACAAATGTTGAGAATTACACTTTCACATAGAAACAGTGGTTTAGGAACAGTCTTCAAAAGTTTGGGAAAATAATTTTTTTTTCGTAAAAAATCTATTTTTGCTGGTGCGAAAAAAATCATATAAAATAGAAAAAAGTATTTTGTTTTATTTTAAAGCTAACATAACATTCATAATAACAATGCAAAAAAATGTTTATATATTTAACAATCTATGGATAAATGTACTCTTTTTACGATTTTTTAAATCATAATTTTTAAATAGCGCGAAAAATCCATTTATAAATTAGAAAACATCTTAACGAAGAAAACAAGGCCCAGTTAAAGAAAGTCTGTGTAGAAGTTATGGCCCTTCTTGTAGAAGTACATTTCGTCTTCAAGTATAACAAAATCAATTTAAGCAAAAACTTTATACAAAATGAAACATGATTTTTTAAAATTCTCTCATTTCTTTGTTATCTACATTTATTCATAGATTTTCTTCAAAAATACTTTGATTTCATCGTTAACATGTCAGCTATTACAAACTAGACAATATATTATTTTATATATTTATAATTTGCACGGGGACTATTTGTGGCATTTAAACAAAAATTAAAAAATCCTAATTAAAAAAAATCTTTTCAAAGAGCAACATAACTTCTACATTTATATATAGCCTTTAAACATTGTTGTTTTTTTCGCTAGAATGTTAGCTAGTTAAAAATAAAACAAAATACTGTTTCCGACTTTTTTCTATTTTTTATGATTTTTTTTTTTCGAGAAAAAAAATATATTTTTTAATTTTTGGAACCTGTTCCTAATCCACTGTTTCTACGAGAAAGTGTAAAAGTACCTACGACGAAATTTTTAATTTTAGTAAATATTGATTGCAGACCAAAATAAAACAAACTTGTAAGGTGGCACGTGTGCTTTTTTACTCGGTGAGATTTTTTAAATGGATATTCAGAAAGTGAGTTGTGCTTCTCATTCCTTTGTGGGAATCATTTACATAAAAAGGCCGGGTATATTGTAGCAAAGTCGCCGCGAAGCCACCTGACGAATACTTTCACAGGTCGGAAATCATGATAGTGGCGGTGTGCAGCCAAGTGATAAATGTCACCATGCCATTTGTAAATAAATATAAATAAAGATGCAAAATTGACTTAAATTTATTTTTTTTTAAATTATGTATTAAAAAATTTTCGTTCAGCTAGCCTCAAAACACACAAAAAATATTTTTTTTTTGGCTTGAACAAACAATTTTTTGTTGAATAAAAACACCCCAATATTAATGAATTGTATAAAGCGTTTATTAACTAAAATTGAGATCCTTTTGAATATATTAGGTTGGCTATAAATTTCAACCATAAATTTCACTTACACTAGATAATTATCGAGGCTAAGTCTTCTTACTGCAACAAAGTGTAAATCGATAGATTAATAAAGTACCTCGATTCACACGATTTTTAAGTGTTTCTTTATAAAATTATTAGAGCGACACGCAAGTTAAGCCACCTAAAATATTTTGACTCCCGATACATCCGCTTTTGTCTTTAACCATTTTCCTACTACCTCAGAATATAGGGTTTTGCTCGATATTGATGTCGTTGAACCAAAATTTGGACCAACAATGTTACATACATATTGAAAGTATTAAAAAAAAAAAATATATATATATATATATATATAATATTAGCTAGTCATTTTTCAAAAAGTCATTTAAAGTTTTTTTTCATTTTGAGAATAACTTTCTATTTTTTCGCACAAAAAAGGTTTTTTTTGGTTGCAATATACTATATGCATATTGTTGCATTATATTTCAAGTAAATTTAAATATTCGATGTTTTTCCAACAAGATTGAATTCTGATTCAATAAGATTTTTTTTTTGCATTTCAAAAATTATTATCCAAACACTATAAATTGTCCTTCTTTTTTGGCAGACATTGTCATTGATCACCGTTCATCGAACTTTCAGTGAAATCCTTGGCCTAAATATAGGACATATGTATGCATGTACGTGCAGACAAGTATGTTGTATAGACTCGTAGACCAATGCAGTCCAGTCCGCCACCAGGTTCCCTAGGTTCACTGCGCAGTGCAATTAACATGCCAAAAAGTATGGTGTAAAATGTTATCTTAATTAATGTCAAATATGAAAGCTTATCCAAGTGACGCGAACTGTATCGACAACAAATATACACATGTATGCGTGTACATGAAGCCGGGTCGTTGTATGTATAATAAATTCATATTTGGGGGCTACTTGCCAAAAAACTAAGATTGTTTCTGCGATTGAGACAATTAGCATTTCTCCCGACTTTAGACAAAAACCAAAATGTTTTTAATAAATAAAATTTATTCAATATCATTTATCGTTTACTTTTCTATACCTAAAACGAAAGTTAACACATTTGAATACCGCCAACAATTAAAAAAAAAAGAGTTAAAATGTTATCTTTCTGAAAGAATTCTCTTCATAATATTTATGATTTTGTCTTAACCTCAGTGAAAATTTTCATTAAAAAGTCGCCAAAGAAACACTTCATAAAATGTATGAAACATGTTTCATAAAGCACAAATCAATGAAAAGTGTAATAATTTTTGAAACATTTCATAAAAAATATGAAATGCAGTTCTTCATTCAATGAATTCATTTCATACAATTTTTTTATTTATCATAATATAATTTACGAACATTTTCATAGATTTAATAATGAAATTGCATTATTTTTATGAAAAAGTTTCATAAATATTAACAATTTCTTCTGTAGTTTCCAATATAAACAAAATAGCAAAACAATGTGTGACATGTTTTAGTTGCGCGGGGAATTGGTTCACTGACCACTCGATACTCACCATCATTGTGAGAAGCTTTGCAATGAATATGGGTGATTCCATTGAAACGCGTGTGAAACCTTTGCTTAAATATGTTTAAATATCTTCCATATCCATTGACTGAGATTTTTATTATATTTCCAATTGAAAACGGCAGGATAATCGCAATATTATTGCAAATATAAAAATCTCTTACCGTTTTAAATATTGGAGATATACAACAAACTAGAGCGTCACGGGTGTGACCTTAGCTTTGAAGAATATCTTGAGGTTTTACTTATGATCTTGAATTCGGCAATGTTCTTCGATTACATGCCTTTATTAATTTGTGCTAATCAAAAAACAGTTTATACACTTTCATCTGAGGTATACAGTAAACTGAAAGAATTATCTTCTTATTTTTGTCTTAACCTCAGTGAAAATTTTCATTAAAATTCGCCAAAGAAACATTTCATAAAATGTATGAAACATGTTACATAAAGCACAAATCAATGAAAAGTGTCGTAGAATTTAAGAAACATTTGTTAGAAACTATGAAATGCAGTTTTTCATTCGAAGAACCTTTGTCATACAAATTTATTATTTATCATAATATGATTTATGAAAATTTTTATAGATTTTATGAAGAAACTTTATTAATTTTATGAAAGAGTTTCATAAATAGTAATAATTTATACTGAAGTTTCCAATATAAACAAAAAAGCGAAAAAAAGGCCTGACTCGTTGACTAACCAAGCAACACACACCATCATTGCGAGAGTCTTTGCAATGAAAATGTCTTTGACATAAATCAGGGTAAATACTTATGTCAGAGTTAACAGAGATCAAATGAGAATTACTAGCATTCAACCGAATAAAGCCGACACACTAAAGATGTTGTTGTACGTTATGAAACATTTCATAAAAACTATGAAATCCTTCATTATATTTATGAAGACATTTCATAACACAAATATTTTATTGGTTATGGCATATTTCATAATATTTAAGAAATGAAATCTTTCTTTGATATTATGAAACTAAGTTTCACTAACTTATGAATGATTTTGTTTTATGAAATATGAAAGGTTTATGAACAAATTGTATGAAACATTTCATATTATGTATGAATTTTTCATACATATTACGAAAAAATTCACTAAATTTATGAAAACCCTTTTATGAAATCGCTTCATAAATATTATGAAGGAAAATTCTTTCAGTGTATGACCGACACTATACGAATATAGGAAATATAGGATATTTAAATTGTAACGGGTGTGATACTTTGATGGAAGTTCCGTTACGACACCAGCCTATATCTGGAAAATGAAATGAACACACCTATTGTTGTCATTAATTTTTTGAAGTATGTATTTTGAAAAGTACAAACACTACGAATATTTATTGGCGTTGTTCTAAATAATACATTGATTTGAACAGGGATATTGTCCTGGCTCAAGACCATTTTCCATCTATATTTAATAGAATGCAAATTTATTTACAAATGGCATGGTGCCATTTATTACTTGGCTGCAGAATACCACTATCATGATTTCCGCCCTGTCAAAGGTTTTGTCAAGTGGCTTCGCAGCGACTTTTCAACATCAAACCCGGCCTCTTTAAGGAAATGATTCTCACAACTCACTTGCCAAATGTGCGTTTAAAAAATCGCACCAAGTAATAAAGTACACATGAAATTTTGACGAAAAATGTGCACTTTACGTGGAATCACCCATATGTGTTTCATGTAACCAAACACATATGATATGTCAGAGTTAACATAAGAGAAATGAGTAGTGTAGAATTCAAGCGAGTAAAGTCGACACACTTAAAATCTATTTGTAAGTTATGAACCGATTCATAAAAACAACAAAATCCTTCATAATGTTTATAAAAACATCTCATAACACAAATATTTTATTGGTTATGAAAAATTTCATAAATATCTCTAAGAATTTTTTTAATACAATACAATTTTTCTTTGATCTTATGAAGCTAGGTTTCACTAATTTAATAATTTTATTTTATGAAGTAAGAAATGCTTCTGAAAATTTCTCATTTTTTGTTTTTATTAATTTAATACCAAATCGTAAATTTGTCCGTTAAATACCGTAGCTGTAGCAAAAGTTTTGTCTGTTAAATCCTCCTTAGTAACCACACAACTTTCATCTTCTTCTATAGGGTGATTTTTTAAGAGCTTGATAACTTTTTTTTTAAAAAAAAACGCATAAAATTTGCAAAATCTCATCGGTTCTTTATTTGAAACGTTAGATTGGTCCATGACATTTACTTTTTGAAGATAATTTCATTTAAATGTTGACCGCGGCTGCGTCTTAGGTGGTCCAAGCGGATGGTCCAATTTTGGCATTTCCACGTTTTTGAGTAACAGAGACCCAATTGGTGCGAACGGCGACGAATCGAAAATTGGTGGTCATCATTAACACTGGCCGATACAGCTGCGATATTTTCTTCAGTTCGCACTCTACGTAAGCGTGTTGGTGGTTTAATGTCCAACAATGTAAATTTGGTGCGAAATTTAGTCACAATAGCCCGAATAGCCGCTTCAGTGGGTCGATTAAACTGACCATAAAATGGAAGCGCGCAATGAACTTTCTTAACAGAGCACGCATTTTGATAATAAAATTCAATAATTTGCAAGCGTTGTTCGTTTGTAAGACGATTCATGATGAAATGTCAAAGCATACTGAGCATCTTTCTCTTTGACACCATGTCTGAAATCCCACGTGATCTGTCAAATACTAATGCATGAAAATCCTAACCTCAAAAAAATCACTCTTTATATCAGTCACTGTTATCAACGACCCACTCTAATGTACGGTTATGTGTATTGTACTAGAGTACGTATACATACACGTATGATTATAAATTTAAATAACCATAAATAGGTATGACATTGAATTTTCTTTGTAACAAGTTTCACATAGAAGAAGAAGAAAACACATCAGCCATATACCGAACATCAAATGATGGTGATGAGTAGAGCTCTGCTGCTAAAACATCACTCCCAGTGACAGCAGCAGCGGCGGCAACAATGGCAGTAGTAACTAAGTTGCCTTAAGCCATAAATGACTCGAAAAGCATAAAATAATGAGTAGTGGCTAAAGAGAACAAAAGGAAAGTTCAAAAGCAGCATATCCGTTAAATAATTGACAAAAGCGGCAGCAGCAGCAGCAATTAGATGACAAACAAGAAACAAGCAACAACACAACACAACAGAAGCAAAGAGAAACAACAGGGATGAAAATTGAAAATGTAAAAAATGAACACTAATGGAGAAATGTAGATGTATGTATATGAATGTACATAAATGTTCCACCATATACCGTACGAACATACCTACATACACGCATCCATATATATAGACGACATTTGAATAAACAACAACAATTCTCCTCACTGCTGTAGTCAAAATGATAATCATTAAAGGCGTTGCCAGACAACAAAATGTACTCAACTCAATGAATGGTTACACTCACTACACACACACACACAGCTCATTCATGTTGTGTGCTGTGAGTGTGAAAAACAACAAAACAAAAAAACGGGTGAAACGGGCGTTGACAAGTAAATACACAACAAATACGGAAAGTAGGAACGCCAAAAAATTAAAACACAAGACCAGTTTATACAGGCGAACGCAACGTCTAGCAATGAAACGTTGTTCCGCTGTTGTTATGTTTCAATTCCAGTAATTCCTGTGCAAATCGAGTAGAAATGTACGAACGACAACAGTAGGGGGTTGGGTGTTAGTGCAGCTGAATTTGAGAGAGTGTGTGTGTGTGTGAGTGTGTTGACGTAGACAGCCAATGAAATGGTTTGTTGTGTTGTTATCATCAATCGACTCAAAGTTGTGTGTTCGAGTGTGTGTGAGTGTGTGTATGGAAACCATGTCTACGTTTGCCCAATGCATGCGTGTGGTTGTGCATGCGATAGTGTTGTGACAGCATTCGTTTGACTGTGGATAACCACTATTTTGTTATTGTTTTTGTTGAATCAAAACATTGGACTGTCAAAAAGCGGTGAATGAACCATAAAACAAGAATTTCTATTTATTTATACAGAGACGGTTGGTGCATATCACAAATAAAAACGGGTTTTTGTTGAGCAACATTTTAAATTTAACATAAATTCTCAAACACAGTGCTTTAAAATGTGTATGTAGACATTGTTTTTGTTCTAGCCTTCATTGCATACATTACACTGGCGGTTACAGTTTTTTCTCAATCTCTACCTCACTCTCTCTCCCCCTCTCGCTCATCCAGTCACCCATTACCTTTCTCACTCTCTCTTGTGGCCGTCCCTGACCCTTTGCCATCACTGCTCTCTTTTGTAAACATCAGCCTATAACAACACACACACGTTATGTTTACCTGGTGAGAAAGCCACCATTTTTTTTCTTCATCTTCTTTCTTCTTGCTTGCACACACACACGCACTCATCATCCTCATCATTTCGTTCTGTTGTTTTTGTAGTCTCTCATTTGTCTCTGATTATGATGATGAATGATTTTCGACACTATGACGACGACTGTTGATGAGGAAAATCCCTTTCACTACTAATTTCAGTGGGTATTTTTCAAACATGTCCATCTTCATGCACACATTTGTATGTGTTTTTTGCATTCCTTTGCACTTCCATGACGGACGTTCATGCATGCATGTCCTGCATTGTATGTGTGTGTAGATGGTATTATTGCTGTTGTAGGCGGTTGTATGGGGATTTTCTTGCCATACGTGAGGTGAAAATTGGATTTTCTCGAATTGCTGTTGAATTTGAAAATTTCTCAACGTAGCCTGTGTGTTGTGAGTGTTTTCCAGTTTCATCTGCCATATGGCGTTTTAGGTGTTCGTACTACGTGGCTAGGTGTAATTTTGACGTGTCGTTTTGTTTAAATTTTCCAATTGTTTCCATATGTTCTATGTTCCGAGTACCAATGGTCCCATATTGTTGTTGTTGGCACATTAAAAAGGTGTTGTTCATAATTTAATGCGTTTAATTTTACACTCCACTCAGAGAAAAAGTGAAGACTAATATCAGTTAAAAATTGACTAAATCATTGGGAAATATGTATGTACGTGAGGTTGGGCTGCGATCCATACAAAAATAGTTGCCAGTCACCAACTACCCTCAGAAATAAAATTTGGATTGTTTAATGATGAATTGAAAAATAGTTGGTCACTGGTCAAGCCGTCTGTCCAATTTTTTCTGAATAAGTAGACCTTTGAAAGCTCTTTAATTTATATTGTGATCTTGGCCGAATTATTGGCCGTGTATAGTAATTTTTAGTTGGTTATCAAAGATACCTTATTAGCATTTTGTGGGAGCATTTAGACATGAAAATCATTAAAAATGGACCCAACAACGCAATATTCCCATCGATTTTCATCTGTTACGCATCATTTGAAAGATTAAGTTTTTAGAAAATATTTCAATGAAATACGAAGTTTTAGTCGTGACTTGTTTAAACCACTAAAAAATACTTAAAAGTGCAATAATTCGGCCAATAAGATATTCTAAGGTATTAAGATGTATTTATTCGGAGTACAACACGGAAACATTTTTAATTCAATTAAAAATACACGAATTCAAATGAAATGGTGTGATAAAGAAATTCAAAGAATAAATAAAGAGATTTGTAAGCAGTTTATTAAACAGAGTTTTCACCTTCACTGGTGTGATAAAGAAATACAAAAATAAATTAAAGTTGATTTTGTCAATTCCATGAAATGTGTTTTTGAGTAAAGTTTTATGGTCTGTCTCTACAACTTATTTTCGTCCTCAATTATTCGGCCAGTTCGATTGCGCAACATTTTTTATCTATTGCTTTTATTTTAAAAAATCAAAGATACAAATCTGACACCACCTTTTTCGGAAATCAAAAAGTCTGCTGTAAGAGCAGATTTTCTGCTGAAAAAGAGATATCAGATTTGTATTTGCTGAAATAGCAAACAGCTGTTTGCTGTTTTTAGCAATAAAGAAAAAACGCTTTCTTGAAACTTTAAGCATATGTACACAGTGCCGGGGCCCCGTAAAATTGGGGCCCCCAATATCAGGCGTATAATTTTTCTAAGTTTTAAAAATAAATTTTTAAACAAAACAAAAACCTAATTTCTATGAATGAAACTGAAATAACTCTTTCGTTGCCAGTTAAAAGAAGTTGGGAAAATGACTTTTTAAAATGGGGGCCCCCAAGATCAGGCGTATTATTTGTTCTTTGTTTACAAAAGAAATTTTACCCGACGGTGATTATAGAGGAAATAGTAATCGAATACGTACTCGGAGAGTACAAGTCAATGATGGTCCAGCGGAAGATGCTATTTTATCTGCAAAGGACAAATTTCGCATTTCGACTTTTTATTGCATCGTCGACATTCTTCAAGTCGAGATGAAAAGAAGAGGCGACGTTTATCAGAATCTGGCAGAAAAGTTTTCATTTTTATTAAACATGAATTTAACCAACGATGAGATACTATCAAAAGTTAAGTCGCTTGTCGCATCGTATCCTGAGGATTTAAATTCAAATCTCTCTGATGAATTAGAACAATTTCATCAGTACGTTCGTTTGAAAATGGAAAAAGATAAAAATATTAGTGCAAATTTTACTGATTTTTATAACATCATTGTAAATGACCAACTTCAAACAGTCTTTCCTAACGTGGAAATCTGCCTCAGAATATTTTTATCATTAATGATAACAAACTGTTCGGGAGAACGATCTTTTTCGCAGTTGAAACGAATAAAAAATCCTCTGAGGACGACAATGCGACAAGATCGACTAAGTTCGTTGGCTCTTCTGTTATGTTACGCGTCGCATGAATTTTGACAATTTAATCGAAAAGTTTGCTCGTCAAAAGTGCAGGAAAAAGAAGGTTTAATTTTTAAGCGATTGTTTTCATGTAACTTTGTATAAATAAAATAAATAATAATATAAATAAAAAAATTATGGGGCCCCATATCTTTTACTGCTTAGAGCCTCACAGACTGTTAATCCGGCACTGTATGTACAGAACAATATAGCCAGTTAACAATTTTATTAACAACACTTTTTAGAATAAATGTAATTGCCTGCTGATAGGCAGCAGACAATCGCTTCTGTTAACAACAGACTTTTTTCTTTAAGTGTAAGAGAGTAGTAAGCTACTTTCTTGTTAAGCGAGTAAATTCCGTACAAAAAATAAGCTAGTAAGCCCAATCGAACGGGCCTATTATATGAACTCTATAAAACGTAGATAAGAAATATTTTAACTACGAGCTCTTTGCGTGCTTTGCTATAAACACAGCGAATTATAGACTCCTGTGGCTTATAGATTTCTCGTAATAATTGGGTGATTTGTGATCGTTAACCTCAGACGAAAGAAAGTAAGTTACAGAAACAATCAATTAAAACAAGTCAAATGTTTTAATTGAGTGCTATTTTGGAGTTTGTAATGTTGACTAAACTTTCCAACAATTCAAATAAATGTTTGTTCGATCATTTTTGTTTTACCGTAACAAATTTTTGCGTTGAAATTATCAGGTGCATTTTTTTTCTGTGAACAGTGTGAAAAGGCTATAAGCTAATTTTAAATTCTTCATATGAAATTCATCCCGATCAGATGAAAATTTACAGCCTTTTGGAATTTTTCTTAAAATGGTAAAAATAATTTTAGATATTCCCATTTTCGCACGACATGATTTTTCTATCGCACATGCTTAATTTGCAAGTTTATTTTACTCAGTATAATCGTGTGAATCGCTCTTAAACAATCCAAACTTTATTTCGGTGCTAAATAATGTTGTAGATATCAACAAAATATTTGATTAATATTTGAATTGAATTTAAAAAAAAACGTCCAGGGTTATTTAAAATAAAGTGTCATGCGAAGGCTCAAAGAAATTCATTTATTTACGCTGCAAATAAATGTGAACAAAAGTTTCTTTGATATAATGAAATCAAAATTTGAGATTTATTGTACAACTTGAAAATAGACTTCACTTCTGTAATTGCAGAAAACACAACAATTTTATAAACGTCCAATAATACCACCAATTAGTTATTCTAAGACAAGAATGGCAATTTATATTTAAAATTTTTCCAGGGGTCTATTATTTCGGAAAAATTGAAAAATAATGCAACATTAAAAAATTACACGGGAAACATAATTTTTGGGGGTGTTTTCAAGAGCGTTTAGCTCGCAGATGGATTGACCCGGCGACGAAATATTTTGCAGATCATCATTCAACATTGTACACAAACATAAAGTTTCAATATAGTGTCTTTTCTTCGTTGCTAAAAACAGCTAACAGTATTTGCTATTTTACCAGATACAATCTGTTTTCAGCAGAAAATCTGTTCTTTCGGCAGACTTTATGCTTTCCTTTTCTGGCAAATTCCTTTAAATGCATTATTAAAATTAAAAAAACCCTTTTCGATGGATTATAGGTTTTATTGTAACTAAAAGTTTATATCATTAAATGCTACAATATTTATGAAAAGCCTTCACAGAACTAGAATCGAATTCTAAAGCTTTGTGTGTGAACAGCGCTATACTCTAAGTAAATGATTTTGTTTGAGAGTATGTAGAACTCAAATAAAAATGACAACATGACATAATTCTCACACGTCACATGATTGTTTAGAATAATAATGGTGTTGCAGTACCTCATCCGATCAACCCAATTCTTCAGTACATGGCCTAATGCTGCCGCCAGCCCAAAACTCACACCAAACAGTGACTCCTATACTTCATGTACTTGATGGGTTAACTTGTGTTATCCATTGGTAAGGATTTATATTTTAAAATCTATGTTTTCTATAAAAATTACGTCTTGCGTGAATTTTGGGACTACGATTATTTACCTTGGGCTGTCCGTGTAGCCAACTCTTATTGGAAAAGCCTCGTAGAGTTAACTTCCTTCGATTGGATGGGATTTTTACTTTCATAATAATTTATCAAAGGTATAAAGTATGTTTTTGAATAGAAAAGTTTTCATAAACCTCTTATAACTATTTATAAATTTATCACTTAGATTGAAATAGAATAAACTTGAAGAAATGTATTAATTACATGCAAAGTTATGAACTTGAAATGTGATTTAAAATTGCTTCAGGTCTTTAAGAAGTTAAATTTTTCCAAATTTTCGTTCATTTATCAATCAAGCGATTCTCTTCTTAACAAAAAAGACATCTTGCAACATTTTGTTATCACTTATTTTATTAGCCCTGACCGAAGTAAGCAAGAAAACCATGCACTACCCAAAATGACCTTGAACTTGAAGCATTAAAATGTATATTTGAAGCCACATAAATATGTACATATATACATACATATGTACATATATGACAAACAATAAACGTGTTTGTACAAAAAAATACAAACAAACAAACCATTTTTGTCTTTCCACAAAAAATAAATAAAAAGTAACAAAGTAAGGCCAGTAACAGCCACAAGTGCAACCTTAAAATGTGTTAGAAAACTACGAAGTACTCGTATATAGAATTTCACAAATCGTATATTCTTATGTAGCAGAAATGAAATGTAAAGGAATGCAATTACAGTCAGCATACATACAGCGATGTATCAATAAAATAGCGCACAATGGCAAATTGGAAATTTCAATAAATTTAAGCAAATTGGTGTCGTTTAGCTCCCAGTATGGCTTGACTCGATTTAAGTATATTTTTTACTTTTTACAAATCAAGTAAAATTTACACAAAATGATCAAAGGATCAACAGGAAAAATATAGCAGCAACGCTATGAGTAAGTAGTAAGCTATTTCCTTGTTTTGAGAGTAAATTCCATACAAAAATTAAGTTACACTGAAAGAATTTTCCTTCATAATATTTATGAAGCGATTTCACAAAAGGTTTTTCATGAATATAGTGATTTTTTTCTTAATATCTATGAAAAATTCATAAATAAAATGAAATGTTTCATAACATTTTTTAATAAACATTTCATATTTCATACAACAAAATTGTTAAATTAGTGATACTTAGTTTCCTAAGATCAAAGAAAGTTTTCATAGTAGTAAAGAAACAATTCTTGAATATTATGAAATATGTCATAATAAAAATAAAATATTTGTGTTATGAAATGTCTTCATAAATATAATGAAGGATTTCATAGTTTTTATGAAATGTTTCATGACATACAACTACATTTTTAGTGTGTCGACTTTATTCGGTTGTATGCTAGCAATTCTCATTTGATCTCTGTTAACACTGACATAAAGTGAAAACTTTGATAAATCATATTATGAAAAATAATGAACTTGTATGACAAAATTTCATCGAATGAAGAACTGGATTTCATAGTTTCTAAGAAATGTTTCATAAATTCTGTGACACTTTCATTGATTTGTGCTTTATGAAACATGTTTTATGAAGTGTTTCTTTGGCGACTTTTTAATGAAAATTTTCACGGAGGTTAAGACAAAATCATAAATAGTATGAAAATAATTCTTTCATTTTTTTCATCAGAAAATTCTTAAATTTGTAAGTTTTCGTCATAATCTAAAAAAGTAACTTGATTTACGTTGATAATTGGGACGAAGACATTACGATTCAAATTGAAACAACTCAAATCGAGTCAGATATTTTTAAATGGGTTCCTGTAGAACATATTTTGGGAAATAAATAAATACGTGTTATTTATTTATATGGAATTAATATTCGTATTATATTTATAATAAAAAGAAATAAAATAATTAATTGCTAACAATATAACAAAACAGTCCATAAATAAAGCTATATACATTGTTCTTCCAAAGTCGGTTATTTAATTTTGTTCTAAGGAAATTTGCTGTCGATTTTGTCTCATGTTTTTTTAATTATAAAGCAGAAATTGTTCCTTTCAATTTGCCAAATAAACAAAAACTGAAAATATAAGAGCTGGTTTTCTTCAAGGCTGGATAACTAAGCTTCGATAACAAAAACTTAAATAAAAAGTTAAAATTTCACTCACAATAAAAAAAATATTTTTTTTTTCTAAATTGCCACCAACAGCAGTATCAATGTGTGTATGAAAACAAATTTTGAAAAAATAATTTTATGATAAAAATTATGGGTCCAGTGTGAGTCAAATTTATGGTTATTGACACTAAGTCCAAAAAAGTCAACACAAAATGTTTTTTTTTTTGATATTTTTTAATACAAATATTTATATTGTAGTTGGCGACAATGTCAAAAAATATTTTTTTATTTTGAGTTAAAATTAACTTTTATTAACGTTTTCATTATCGCAGCTTGTTATTACGATTTAATGAAAAACAGATATAAAAATAAATAAAACAATTAATTGTTAACAGAATAACATAAAACATTGCCATTGTTCTTACTACAGTTAGAGCTATGTTCATGGTTCTTCCAAACAGGGCAGTGCGCAACTAGGAGGGGGGTGGGGGTATGGTGGTGCAAACACTAAAATCATGTAAACACGAAAATTACATAAAAAATCGTGGACACTTTCTTGAATTTCGGACAAAGGTTATGAAAAATACAAACAAAGGAATTGTGCCTATTTCGCTTTTTTGTGTACTACAATACAAGTTTGGAAATCTTTTAGTAATTTGAAAAAGTTGTAAATAAGAATCACTATGATATCATAATGAAATCTAAAAATTCTTAATAAGAGCAAATAATTTGCTTGATGCTAACCCGTAGCTTAACTATGAGTGCCAAACTTTGAACAAATTTGTAGTATATCTTATTGCAATGAAATCATGGAAAAGTAATTTACCTCTAAATTAATAATTATATAAAAATCTACTGACGAGGTGAAAATTTTCGTTTCTGCGAAAAAGTATTGGAGTAACCTACGAATTTTTTATGTAGAAATTTTTTACTTATACAAAAGAAAGTACAATACTTTAATTTTTAAATAAAATACAATTTGCGTTTTTAAATTTCTATACTCTCTGAGTATAGAAATCGGGTGGGACATTTGTATAAGGGCTATATCAAAACACTGACCCACATATTCCACTTCCACAACAGATGTTCACAGGTCAAATATAATATGGTGTGGCTATTCGCATATTTCGTGTGCAATGCGTGCTTTGTAACATTTGCGATGCGACATTTTTATGGATCTGTATCTAAATCTGAACCGATGTGACCTATTTTCATCACGGATGACGGTTTCTGTTACTTCTAAATGTTTTGGGAGTTTGTAATGAAAAATACAAATCCATTTCGACAAACGAAAAAAAACTGTTTGATATATGTAAACATATTTATCTTTGTTCATTTACAACAACTGATGGCATGTTTACCGCAAACAAACTATTTGTTCTCACAAAAGTAACTCAAAAACGATGTTCACGTGTCTAAAATTTCGTTTCTACGTTTTCTCTGCGTGTAGGTCTCTATCAAGGTGTATTTATACAGGTGATAGCACTAGAACAACAACAAATTCGGCAACAACAAAATACAAGTAATTTTTTGAATGGTGAGCCATACTGTCAAAGCAAAATATATGGGATTTTACAGTTTCGGTTACTTTTGAATGACAAAAAAAAATCAGTCAGCTGGGCTCGTGCTATCACCTTTATAAATACGCCTTGATCTCTATTTTAAAATCTACTTTAAATTTGCGAAACAAACAACAAATGAGTTTTAACTTACTGATATTTTTTGTCTTATTCTTCTCACTTGTGTCAAATATTTTTCAGAGTTAATGTTTTTTTTTTTATTTTTGTGTACATATGTAACAAGTATTATTCAAAAGAGAAACAACAAATTCAGTAACTTGGATCTACGTAGAAACTCTACAATATCAATTATTTGGTTTTGGGAATTAAAATTTGTAGGTGTTTATTCTTACATTTCATCGAATTTATACATATTTAAGATTATAAAAATGAAGAAACATTTCCAAATATTTTTTATTTAATCAGAATATGCGTATAAAGATTTTGAGTAAACATCCTGTTACTCATGTCCCGTATAAATTAAAAACCCCAAAACTCATTAGACATCGTATTTACACCCATACTTTGTCCACAAGCGTCGAGGAATTTCTTTAAAATATATATGTATGTATGTAAAGGGTGATTTTTTAGCTATTATCTTTTTGGCAACACTGGTTTAAACAGCCGACGCACGTTTCGTGTTTTGTTTCACTGTCAAACATCTTCAGTTTGGTCTATAATTTAACCATGAATCGTCTTACAAACGAACAACGCTTGCAAATTATTGATCAAAATGCGTGCTCTGTTAAGAAAGTTCATCGCGCGCTTCTCCCATTTTATGGTCAGTTTAATCGAACCACTGAAGCGGCTATTCGCGCTATTGTGACTAAATTTCGCACCAAATTTACATTGTTGGACATTAAACCAGCAACACGTTTACTTTGAGTGCGAACTGAAGAAAATATCGCAACTGTATCGGCCAGTGTCAATGATGACCATCAATTATAGATTCGTCGCCGTTCGTAGCAATTGGGCCTCTGTTACTCAACAACGTGGAAAATTTTGCGGAAGGATTTAGGTGTGATGACTTTCAAAATACAGCTGCCAACAGTCAAGGTAAACATTTGCATGAAATAATCTTCAAACATTAAATTAGGTGGACCGTACTATCGATTCAAATAAAGATTTCATGCATTTTTCTGAATTTTATTTTTTTTTTGTGAAAAACTTTCCTATAGCTTTTAAAAAATCACCCTTTACTTTTAAGCAACTATTTGAAAAAAAGAAGTTCAACACTTAGAGAACAAGTCGGTTAATAAAGAGTGATTTTTTTGAGGTTAGGATTTTCATGCATTAGTATTTGACAGATCACTTGGGATTTCAGACATGGTGTCAAAGAGAAAGATGCTCAGTATGCTTTGACATTTCATCATGAATCGTCTTACAAACGAACAACGCTTGCAAATTATTGAATTTTATTATCAAAATGCGTGCTCTGTTAAGAAAGTTCATTGCGCGCTTCCATTTTATGGTCAGTTTAATCGACCCACTGAAGCGGCTATTCGGGCTATTGTGACTAAATTTCGCACCAAATTTACATTGTTGGACATTAAACCACCAACACGCTTACGTAGAGTGCGAACTGAAGAAAATATCGCAGCTGTATCGGCCAGTGTCAATGATGACCATCAATTATAGATTCGTCGCCGTTCGCAGCAATTGGGCCTCTGTTACTCAACAACGTGGAAAATTTTGCGGAAAGATTTAGGTGTGATGAATTTCAAAATACAGCTGCCAACAGTCAAGGTCAACATTTACATAAAAATAATCTTCAAACATTAAATTAGGTGGACCGTACTATCGATTCAAATAAAGATTTCATGCATTTTTCTGAATTTTATTTTTTTTTTTGTGAAAAACTTTCCTATAGCTTTTAAAAAATCACCCTTTACTTTCAAGCAACTATTTGAAAAAAAGAAGTTCAACACTTAGAGAACAAGTCGGTTAATAAAAGCAGTGATTGCCTGCTGCCTATCAGCAGAAACTTTTCTGCTATTATAGCAGTTTTTTGTATAATAGAAGTTATTCTGCAATCTTACATCACCATTGACACTGATAAAGAGTTTGCTGTCTGCTAAAATGTTAATTAAAATATAAAAATAGATAAGCGTCCCTTTCCGTGGTAATAAATTACTTTATAATAACTTCTATTCAAAAACCTTTTTTTAATATGTATATTTAAGTGGTCATACTGTTCTGTACATATGCTTATAGTGTTTTCTCTATTGCTAAAAACAGCAAACAACTGTTTAACCATCTCAGCAGATCAGCAAATCTGCTGTCTCTTTTTCAGCAGAAAATCTGCTCTTTCAGTAGACTTTCGGCTTTCTTTTACTGACAAATTCCGTTGAGTGTACTGATAGATGGATTACTGAAATGCAGTTTTGCCGATGAATGTATCAAAATATTTCTCGAAGATCCTGGTAATAAAATACCGGGGTTTCTCCACATTTAAAACATTAAGGAAATTGGCTTTCGATGTTGACTCATTTTTTTAATTATAGTACAGAAATCGCTAGTTGTGAAATAAATCTTCACCTCCTAGGCAGGATTGACTTTAGGTCTGAATCTGGTGTTACAACTTGTTTTGTCTCTGAGGCCGAAAAATTAAATCTCAATCTGGGTGAACTTATTGAAGACAGTTGTGCTATTTTATTGTGCACGTATATAAATTGCATGTAGTAAACGGGTACGTTTAGTTATACATATACATAAATACCTTTGTATATTCGTATATATATACATTTGTATGTATGTGTATAATGACACAAATGTTTCGTATATGCACTCGTATATAAAACGTCTTTTTCTGGAACGTGATTTTTTCAAAAACGTGACTTTATATTGATTTTTACTGCGTTTGTTGTTGCTTTCATTCTCTACACATTCTCTATTTCACGAAAAAAAATATTTTATATATAAAAATGAAGAAGACAATAATAAAAACAATAGGAAAGCATAGAATCAAAATACCCAAGAGAATATATGACTAGACAAAATTCCAATTCCAGTTGTTTAAAAAAAGAACAAAAAATTCCTAAAAGCGAATCACACATTTTTCTTAAGAACCACAAGCAACTGCGAACACATGTAAATATTTAAATTATTTGATCGTAATTATCAGCGAAAAAGTCGGTTGAAAGTCGGATGTTTGTTCAGACTTTGGTTGGGCAAATCGGGCAGAGGGCCAGAAAACGATCGGATAAGATGGACTCTCTTCTGCTGTTTGTATAGAAATACTTCACGATTTCGTGCAGAATTCTGTCCGACATATCTGCACATTCTTCAGAATTTCTCCAGACAACTCTTTTCGAATTCTTGTCAATTTCTGTACGTTTTCTGCAGAGTATCTGAACGATTTAAGACCGGATTCCCGAAGAAATTGTTTACTGGGTATATGTACACATACATTCACAAACATTGCATGTAGATAAATTTAAGCGTGTATTTTGTGCAATGTACAAAACTGGGTTATATATGAGTATTCAGAAAATATGCATATATTGAATTTGAGCTACGTAGTCGTATTTACGATATTAGACACCTTTAATCGACGCCATTAAATGATACACCGGCATTTAAGGGAAGACCTTCTTCCTCTGCATCAACATCATCATGGCTTTATGCCAGGGGGGAGGATGTTCATGGTGCGGATACATGTATTCGGGTATGTTGGAGTGTGTGTGACATTGGCGGTGATTCTATAGCTATTGCCGTTACCGTCTAGTATCCGTATATGGAAATGTAGCTGAGTGCGTGTGTGTGTAGGTACAATTCAAATTTTAACGGAAAATCACGTACTTATCATAACAAGAAGCGAACAAAAATAGCAACAACAACACACACCTCTATAAAAAAACTACACAGATATATTTGTGTGTGTGTGTGTGTTTGTGCATCTTTGTATAGACGGAATGATATCGTTTGATAATAAAGGTGCTGTTGCGTTTATAATTTCATTATTTTTTTGTTCTTTATTCAAAACAACAGGAACAACATAAAGAAGGTGTCATCTGAGGCATGGACGTTCGTCAGCTCTAATGACGTCTTTATTTAATTCACAATGCCCTGCACCATAGGACGGTTTGTCATACTGTCGGCAACAACTAGTCAATTAGTTTATGGAGCTAAACTAAAGTTTGAGTTCTCGCTTTTCACATTTTTAAAGAAGTAATAGATCAAGATGGGCTAGCTCCAAGACGTATTTATGGAGGTGATAGCACTAGAACAACAACAAATTCGGCAACAACAAAATACAAGTAATTTTTTGAATGGTGAGCCATACTGTCAAAGCAAAATATATGGGATTTTACAGTTTCGGTTACTTTTGAATGAAAAAAAAAATTCAGTCAGCTGGGCTCGTGCTATCACCTTTATAAATACGCCTTGGCTAGCTCCATTTTTATGGAATTTACTCGCTTAACAAGAAAGTAGCTTGCTCTCTCTCCTACTTGTGTTGCCAGATTTTTCTTGTTGATTTATAAAGAGTGATTTTTTTGAGGTTAGGATTTTCATGCATTAGTATTTGACAGATCACGTGGGATTTCAGACATGGTGTCAAAGAGAAAGATGCTCAGTATGCTTTGACATTTCATCATGAATAGACTTACTAACGAGCAACGCTTGCAAATCATTGAATTTTATTATCAAAATGCGTGCTCTGTTAAGAAAGTTCAGAAAGAAAGAAATTGTGTTCAGCGACGAAGCTCATTTTTGGCTCAATGGGTACGTAAATAGGCAGAATTGTCGATTTTGGAGTGAATATCAGCCAGAAGCATTGCAAGAGCTACCAATGCATCCAGAAAAAGTCACAGTTTGGTGCGGTTTATGGGCTGGTGGCATCATTGGACCGTACTTCTTCAAAGATGATGCGAATCGTAACGTAACTGTGAATGGTGAGCGCTACCGTGAGATGATATCCAACTTTTTTTTGCCCAAAATGGAAGAACTGAACTTGGTTGACATGTGGTTTCAACAAGATGGCGCTACATGCCACACAGCTCGCGATTCTATGGCCATTTTGAGGGAAAACTTCGGAGAACAATTCATCTCAAGAAATGGACCGGTAAGTTGGCCACCAAGATCATGCGATTTGACGCCTTTAGACTATTTTTTGTGGGGCTACGTCAAGTCTAAAGTCTACAGAAATAAGCCAGCAACTATTCCAGCTTTGGAAGACAACATTTCCGAAGAAATTCGGGCTATTCCGGCCGAAATGCTCGAAAAAGTTGCCCAAAATTGGACTTTCCGAATGGACCACCTAAGACGCAGCCGCGGTCAACATTTAAATGAAATTATCTTCAAAAAGTAAATGTCATGGACCAATCTAACGTTTCAAATAAAGAACCGATGAGATTTTGCAAATTTTATGCGTTTTTTTTTAAAAAAAAGTTATCAAGCTCTTAAAAAATCACCCTTTAAATACGCCTTAGCTAGCTCCATTTTTATGGAATTTACTCGCTTAACAAGAAAGTAGCTTGCTCTCTCTCTCCTACTTGTGTTGCCAGATTTTTCTTGTTGATTCATATAAGTACAAGCAATGGGTAAAAATGTTGCCACCTTATCAAGTCTCTTAATTGTAAGCTAGTAAGCCCAACCAAACCGTACGTTTTCGTGGATATAACGATGCCTAGCGAATCTCACGTGGATTCTTTTCCCACGATATGTGGTGGTTATGTCTTGGACAAGTCCATTGGTCCATGTGATAAAACACTTGGCTGATTTCCAATTGATAGTAGTCACACATGGTTTGTTTCCATTATTCTTGGATTTATTGAAATTAAATGGTTTTTATGATAATCCATTTTTTTCTCCCCTATAGCTCGATACTCTCTTCGATTTCATTGTGCTAGCCTTGCAGTGCGATTTCTCAAGTCCTCCAAAATTCATCATTTCCATTAATTTTTCCATTTGACGAGAATCTCTTTCCACTAATCCATAAGTGTTTCTAATGGACTTCAATTCGTAGAATTATAAGAAATTTGAACTGGAATGACTAAAACTTGTATTTTTGCAACAATTTTGTTTTAGCGAAAACTTCAATAACTCAGTCAATTACTGAGTTACTTTTAAAAACAAAGCGGTGTCTAAATAAATAAATTTACAAGTGGTGCGGTTACCAAACAAAACAATGTGCAAAAATATTGTCAAAGTTGAAAATTGACTAAAAATTGTTTACAAAATGCGTTTGTACACAGATTTCTTAAATTTTCTCAAATAAACTTCATTTCAAATCCGATATAACGGTGAAAATTGGTTGATCACCAACTAAGTTATAGGCTTATAAATGTGCAAAGGTACGAAAACCCATAACTCAAGATTTTGGGGGTGTCTGGCAAATTTCAAGTACAGATTCTTGTTCTACGCGACAATCCCTACAAGATTAATAATATCACTTCCCAGAGTTTTCTATTTCATTCTTTTCTGTAGCTCAGTGTAATTTCTTTTGAGAGGGGGCCTTAAGTTCGTACTTTCAGTCGCCATTGTCTTTTTGTTAAGTTATTCGACAATAATTTTTGCAATCCTAATTGTTTCTAAGTTTCTAATTTCGAGGAGAGTATGATATGTATGTATGAGAACTTTATATACCCTCCACCATTGATTGTATTCCACAGAGGCTGTCGATTTTCGTAGAATTGCAGTAATATTATAGTAAAATATAAATTTTATTACTATAGCCAAACCAAAACAAATACAATTATTAAAAAAAAAAATATTTTATAAATAAATATAAAATTTTACTTATTTTAAACCACACTTACAAGGCAAGGCTGCCAATACGTTTACATATCGAAATAATACTTCAAGTCAATTCAAAAAATAAGTATTCTTATATTTATATTTTTAAAAAGCTTAACTAAATATTGGTAGTTAGTGGGAGCTACAGTTGGTTGTATTTTCATTTTAATTCCAAAAGTACAAATTTTGAAAATCCATTATCTTACGTACATATAGTGCAAAATAACCTAACCACTTTTTGTCGTAAAAGTAAAAAGTACGAATTTGGAAAAATCTGTTTATTTCGCGCGTCTATGCAGTCAAAGGAATGTATACACCGAATTCCTTGATGCTAGCTGCGGCCATTTGGTTGGTACCATTTTTATCCCCCTTTTCCTATTTTACCCCTTTAAGAGTACGACTTTCTAAAATCCGTTTATTTTACGTGTCTACGCAATCGGAGGAATGTTTGCACCGAATTTCATTGCAGTTAGGTGCAGCCGTTTGCTTGGTACCATTTTTATCCCTCTATTCCCGTTTTACCCCTTAAAAGTACGAATTTGCAAATAATACTTTTCTATTATGTATCTACTCAATTAGAGGAATGTACACACCGAATGTCGTGTTTCTAGCTGTTGTCGTTTGATAGGTACCATTTTTATCCCTTTTTGCCCCATTTCACCCCCTACGAATAACAATCACTTTATGGTGCACGTTTTTATTATAGGTGGAATGCGCATTCCCAATATCAAGTAAGTACAAGCAGACATATTGGAAAAACATTCTTAAATACTCTAAAATATTATGTGTTATTATGGGTATTTTCAGTTCTAGTGAGGGAAAAAATGTTCCCTTTGGATTTTAATTTTTTCCGCAATTGCAGAGATTTTACTCCAATTGCATGGCCTGCTGCAGAGATACAAGCCGACCGATTTTAAGCCGACAAGCCGCCGCCGCCGCATTGTTCTGCACGAGCCGCGTCGCCGCCGATTTCATCGGCTCACATCGACTTCAACCACGCCGCCAATTTCATCGACTCATAACGACTTCAACCACGCCGCCGATATTTGACGAAGTTCTAACTCAGTCAAATCTTACTACCAAAATAGACAACCCACTTAAAATTACAAAAAAATATAACTGTCTACTTAGACAACCTTCTACTGTGAAATATATGGATCTTTCTTTGAATTTGGTATCCCACTTTATGATGACGTCTATAGAAAGTTGAATGATTGTATTTTGATTTGAAAGTCTCATTTATATATGTAAGTCAATTCCAGTCAATTCAAGTCAATATGTAAACGCCAGCTCCTCTATTGTGCTTCTTTATTGTGTCAAAGTAGGTAGAGTTAAACCATTTTTTGTAAGGATTATGATATTCAAGATGTCTGGTCAAATATGCCTTACATGAAAAGCTGTAATTGCAAAAATATTTATTTAATTCATCCATATTGTAAATTTTGGGAATGGATACCCAATCCCAAAAAATAATTGTATGGGATAATAGTATTAAATTATGTGAAGATTGGCTAATATTAACGAATATTGAACTACTTGCTAAAAAATAAAAGAAACGGTATTAAAAACCAATAGAAATTGTTCCTTCCATTTTCCCAAAATTGTGAAATAAATAGGGGTGCTCGAATCACAGAACGAGCCGGCAAATCAGCCGAAAGCCGCCGCCGATAATTATGGTTCGGCTTGTAACTCTGGCCTGCTGAATACTGTTTTGTGCTGTTGTGTTAATCATTTCAATTTTCTTCACATTAGGTGGATCCACCTTTTTCAGGAACATTGTACAACATCTCGATTACTACTAGAATTATCGAAAATATCGAAATACGTAACTTTTCAGCCTGTTTTTGAATTATTTCGATATTTTAGGTTTCGATAACTCAAACTTTATAGAGAATTTTTATTCGATTTTTTTGTTATTTCCGAATGAGCTAATAATATTAATAAAAAATGTTTATGTTAATAATTTTTATTTTATAGTTCGGTACAAGGTATTCATAATTAAAAAGTCGTGACATTCTATTCAAAAACTAACATTGTTAGTCATATATAGCAATGAAAAGTTTAGTTTTTGTTCATAACCACTTTTGAATATAAGGCCTCGATATGATGTATTGTTCGAGGAAATTTAAATTAATTGTAGTTGATATTCTAATTTTAATAACAAAGTGTTATACACGCACTAGCACCAAAGTATGCGTTTTTTTTTTTGATAATAAACTAGCAAAATTTCTATTAAAATTGTTTAATCAGATTACTGCACTTTAATACTGCAGATTAATATGCATCGCTTGAGTCTTATAATTCGAAGAAATTCCACTCTGAAAATCATTAAAATTAGTTTTGAACACTTCAATTTCCTAATCTAATTTTATTTCAGTGACCGACAATTACTGTGAACCATTGTAGATATATATTAGGATGGAGCGGTCTGGTAAAATGTATTACATTAGGGGTAATCTATTTACACAACCTAGCTGAAGAAGCTAGCGAGATGTACACCTATGCTAGCTTCCAAATAGATACAGCAAATTTTCTCTTCCTGACTTCATACTCGACAATTTTGTTTGTTAACATTGCCGTTAAGATCAAAATGGACATCGTCAGACATATAAAAGCAGCAGTATGATCTTCGTGCAAAATTCCAAGAAATAAGAAAAAAATATGAAATAAAAAATGAATCCGATTGATTACGCAGAAAAGATACAACGTTAATTTTTGGTAGTCTTCATCGGCCACATTGTATAAATTTTTGGCGAATTTTTACCAAATCGAAAATTGCTTCAAGTTTAATAGAAAATTATCAAATCTTAAAAAATATATTTTTCGTATTTCACACATTTTGTATTGAAAAAAAGTGTTCTTTGGACCAAGTTTGTTACATTTCTTTTTAAGTTGCTTGATAACATGAGAAGGTGTGAAGGAATTCATTCAAACTTTGCAAATAAATATCAACATTTTTCCGAAATTTATTTATAGTAGGAGATGGGTGAAATGGACACACCATTTCTGACACATCCCTCACAAAAGACCAAGACGCTAAATAAAGGTAATTATGAGATATGTGGATGGTTAAGGAATAGTTATCATTTCTTGCTTTCCCATTTTCTTAACTTCTCAAATGCACCTGGTTTTCATCGTTTTTCGTTACTAGAAAATTTGAAATTTTTAAAGAAATTAAAGAGAGATTTAAATCGCCCGTGGCACGACTTTCCACTTTCTACCACATTACAAGTAGTTTATTACACAGTGCAACAATAATTTTGTCGAAGGGTCATGTACAACAGTTTCTGAAATATTTTGACTTTCTAAACTCGAAAACGATATTAATTTTGTTTTTAATTTTTTTTGTTAACATTCCAATTTCCGGCGAAAGTACCTTAAATATGTGTACTCTCTTTTAGGAAATATAAGTCTGATAACAACCGGCTTTGTGGTTAATTAAAGGTACTTATGATGGCGAAAAATATTGCGAATTATACATTCACATAGAAAAAATAATATTTTTTTGAAAAATCTATTTTTGCTGGCGCAAAAGAAAAATCATAAAAAATAGAAAAATTGCAGGAAAGTATTGTGATTTATTTTTTAATAGTTTATTAGTTCTAATGTAAAAGAAAAAAACAATGTATATATGTAAAAAATCTATGGATAAATGTAGAAGTGATGATATGCTTTGTAGACGCAACAGATTTTTTTTTAAATCTTATTTCTTAATTTCAAATGAGTTAACAGAATATTTTTTTAGATTGTAATAGCTGGCACGAGTAAAACAAGACCTTGTTAAAGAAAATCTATGGATAGAAGTAGAAGTTAGAAGGTCCTTCTTGTAGAAGTACATGCCTAAATCAATTTAGGCAAAAAAAATTAAATTCCCTTACATTTAAGGGGTCATAACTTCTACATTTATTCATAGATTTTCTTCTTTCTTTTCTGCCTTGTTTTCTTCGTAAAGAATGCAGTTATTACAGATTAAAACAATGTATTCACTTATATAGGGTCCGCCAAATAACTTTTTTTAGGAAATATAAGTTAATTTGAAAAGGGGCTTTTGGCACTATTTAAATATAAATTTAAAAAAATCATGATTTTTTAAGAAATCTTTTGCGTATGCAAAGTATATCATAGCTTCACATTTATCCATAGATTTTTTACATATAAACATTATTTTTACTTTCGAAAGTAAGTTATTAAAAATGAAACAAAATACTTTTTTCTGACTTTTTTCTATTTTTTATGATTTATTTTTTTTTTCGAAAAAATTCAATTTTAATTGTGAACTTGTAATTCGAAGCATTTATAGACATCAGAATTATCTTTAATTTAACATATAAGCGGTTACTATCGGACCAATATATCAAAAATGAGTGTATAAATGTTGAAGGTACTTACGACGAAAATTTTATTTTTAGTAAAAAAATAAAAAAATATACATCAACGATTTTTTGTGTGGATTTCATGAATCAACATGCACACAAAAAATAACCCTTTTCGACTTGGACACACATTTTTTTCTTCTTTTCAAAATTTCCGGCAGAAATGTTCCAATTGAAACCCATAATTAGTACCAATCCCGCTTGGGAACAATTAATATTTCAAGTTTTTGGTTTTTCAAAATCGCTCCACCCTAATGTTGTTTAGTGGGATTTTTCTTTGATTGCTGTTGTTGTTGCTTTATTGTTATTTAACTTTGGTTGTTACACGAGAGTATCAATTATTTGCTCTGCTCGGATGCCATTTTTGAATACTTTTTAAATGCATTTTCAGTTTTTCATTTTTTCATTTCATTTCCCTTCCTTTTTCTATTTGTTGGTTGTTTGGATGTTAATGGTGGTGGTGGTACTGCTGGTGCTGTTGTCGTTGTTGCGGTGGCTACCATTCTGCTGCTGTTGTTGACTGTTGTTGGCGGGGTCATTTTGAATTGTCGGTGGTGTGGTTGTTGTTGTGTCGGATTGCAAGTTTGTATTGTTGATCGATTTTACGTGATATTTTTGAATTTTCCAGTATTTATTACAATCGTCGACGGCGGCAGCGGCGGCTCATAGCTGCTGGTGTTGTTCACGCTGCCTTTTGTTTATTATGCTGTAGAGTGTACATACATACATACTTGTATTTACATTTCGAACTCCCACAACTCGGGGCTACTCTCGGCCTTCCTTCTTGTGCTCTTTGCCAGCCATCCAGCCAGCCGCCAGATTTTACTACTGCTGTGTAAATATGTACAACTCCGTTGTCGCACTCGTTCCACAGATTCTATTTGTTTTATTTTATTTATTATTTACATGGATTTTTTCTTCTTTTCTTCTCTCTTTTTTTGAAATTATAAAAGTTTACTTAGCTCTTTCATTATTATTGTTGTTGTTGTTGCTGTTGGTCGCTACCGTCCGTCCCAATGTCCATTTGATTGTTTCCACTTTTGTTTTTCCAATTTTAACCAGTATCTTGTATGGACAAAATACATACATACATATATAGCTATGTACATATGTATGTATGTATTTATTTGACAAATATAAATACATACGATTATGTGCGGGAGCATGTACAAGTGAATTTATTTATATACACTTAATATACATACATAACATATTTTTAGAGTGTTATGCCAAACAAAGACAACAAAGTGGATATTTTATTATTATTTACAAAATAAGAAGAACAATTGCTGGTCATTTTATCGATATCTCGCTTAGTATTTTCGAGTTATCGGACGATAAAGAAAAAAAGCTATTTTTTTGTTCCAATGGGCTCAAAATCAAAAATTAGAAGAAAAAAATCGAGAACAAAACATTCGATAATTATTATGGCTGTTATCGATAACTAAAAAATGTTTTCGATTTTTTTCTTCTAATTCTCGATTTTAGGGTCCAAAACTTTTTTAAATTTTGATATGATAGTTATTGATTTTTTATTTATTCATAATGACCTCATTTTATAAAAATAAATTCAATTCAAAAATCAGAAAAAATGTTTTTTTGCGTAGAGTATGATATCCGACGTCCCAAGATCTGACTGATAACGCAAAAGTTTAAAAAAAATCCATTTTTTTGTCTCAATGGTCTCAAAGTCGAAAATTAGAAGAAAAAAACTTAAAAAAAACTTTTGATAATTGTTGAATTTTTCGATTACTACAGCAGTTACCGATGACTATAAAAGTTATCGATTTTGTTTTATTTTTCGTCTAATTTCCGATTGAACGGAAAACTATTATTTATTTATTTTTCATAATGACCTCATTTTATAAAAAATAAATTCAATTAAAAAATCAGAAAAAATATTTTTTTTGCGGAGAGTATGATATCCGACGTCCCAAGATCTGACTGATAACGCAAAAGTTTGAAAAAAATCCATTTTTTTGTCTCAATGGTCTCAAAGTCGAAAATTAGAAGAAAAAAACTTAAAAAAAACTTTTGATAATTGTGGAATTTTTCGATTACTACGGCAGTTACCGATGACTATAAAAGTTATCGATTTTGTTTTATTTTTCGTCTAATTTCCGATTGAACGGAAAACTATTATTTATTTATTTTTCATAATGACCTCATTTTATAAAAATTAATTCAATCTCGCATCGTTATCGAGTTAATATTTGAAAACATCGAAAAAATTGTTTTTCCCGAGGTTTATATTTTTGGATGGACACCTCAAAATATGAAGAAATATTGCTGGGTGTGTTATCGATAACTCGCTTAGGTGTCGAGTTATCGGACGTTCGAAAGTTTTAAAAAATCGATTTTTTCGTTCCTACAGAAAAAAAAAACAAAATCCAGGATTATAAATAAAAACTTTATTTTTAGTTATCAATAACTTCCACAGTTATCGGTTATGGAAATTCGATAAATCATGTGTATTTTGGGGAGAGTGTGATAGCCGAGACCACAAGATCTGGCTATATTTTGGGGATAGAGGACCTCAAAATAAAAATTTACCAATATCTCGCTTAGTTATCGAGTTATCAAACGCTAAAGTTTGAAAAAAATCGATTTGAAAATTAGAAAAAAATCGAAAAACTTTCGATAACTATAGAAGTATCGATTACTTTATCAGTTATCGCTAACTACAAAAGTTATCGATTTTTCTTATTTATTTTTTCGAATTTTTCAACTTTTATTTTTTTTTCAAATTTTAAAACCGATAACGAAGCGCGATATCGATAACATGCCCACCAATTTGTCTTCTATCAAAAAATGTAGTCAACTCTTGGGCTATTCTGAGCTATTCTACCTAGCAAAAACTTGTAAGGCACATAAATAATGCCTTACAAATAAGCACTTATATAAGTAGCTAAAATAAAAATAAGTTTTCTAATAAAAACCAAACTCAAGAGAAAATGGACCGCTTGTGATTGAAGGGAATTTAAAGATTTTTTGTAAATTTTATCACAATAAATTATATCAAATCTAGAACAATTGATTTGTTTTGAAACATTTTTCTTTTGAGCTTTGTTGCTTTTATTTCACACAACACTGTACATTTTTATATAATTACATACATATAACAGTATTTTGATTTGTATAAATACAAATATGTACAAATAATTGAAACATACAAACACATTCAGTGTTTGTTTGTTATTATTGAAAAATTATATTTAAATAACATTTAAAAACAAATACGAAAACAACTGGTTTATGGTCTGTAATAAAATATTGCATTTGAATAAAAAAAGTTTATTATTATGACGACCATTATTTGTTTGCATTTGGTATAGCGCTCAGCGCCCATTTTTGTTGCCAATAAATTGTAGTTTTTACGACTATTTAATATTTCGTATTTCGTATTTTGTCATATTATATACATATTTTTGAAAACAAAAAAAAACATTTTGCTTTACTTTGTTTTAATTTGATATTTTAACACGTTCGGAGTTTTAGGATTTTTTCTGAGAACTTTAAAATGTCGATTTTAAGTGAAATTAACTCACATTAAGGCTGTTTTTCTTCAAGACTGGCGTTTGATAACTGAGCGAGATATCGAATAAAAAATGCAAGTAAGCCCAATCGAACAGGCCTAGTAATTAAATTCGATGAAAATCAGATCTGAAGCAACAAGTTAATCGAACTTCTTCCAAGTTTTCATACCATCAAATCCTCCTATCAGAACACCTACATATGTATGAACCATCAGAAAAATTCTCAGCAACAAATCTATAGGAATCACAACAAGAGTGCAGTGGGTGGTGGCTCTTCGAGAAATCTCGGTTGATCACTCTACTCATGTTTACGTGTGAAAACATGCCAATACGTAAAATCCAGGTATTCCTGACGGAACTTCCACAAAATTGCGTTCCCACGCAGTCGGCCATCAACCATATGTAAAACAGGCCTTGGTTCGAGTATGGGCAACACGTTTTTTCTGCTGTCTCTCCTTAGAAACCCAGAGATTGTTGTTGCGAGGACAGGACGAACACTATAGGTACTTGTGTCGCAAACGAGACGTTTGGAAAGCACCTACTACGAGTATTACAGTAATTAATGGCAATTGTTTAGAAACGGAGACTTGACGATTTGCGAGCGAGCCGTGCCGGACCATCAATGAATGAATGCCCATCTCTTATCTTATGGTCGTGAAGGCGTTTTCCACGCTGTTTTATCTGCGCTACACGACACAGGGGCGCAATAAAAACAGCGCCTCAACAACCAGCCTCTCTTCGAGCCATCGATCGCATCGAGCAGGTATCGAGTTAAAACTTGCATTCGAACAAAATTCCAACTTGGTTCGGTCGTATTGCCAGGAGTCGTGTAAGGAAACAGGAAAACGGAAAAAATATTCTCACGCTTTCTGGCATGGCTATGACTGTGGGCATTAGGAAAAACGCGAATTGTGACGGGGATTTTCCAATAGTGCAACACGGAAATACAAGCATCGCAGGAAGAAATGTGCGGACAGACGGACGGACGGACTGTGTCTTTCGCATGTTGACGTTAAATTTTCTCATTTGTTTATCGAGAATTTCCAAAATTTTTGCCCAGCTCTGCGACGAACGTGTGTTTTTGCGTGAGAACCTTTTTGAGCTTGCTCGATGCTGCTGAGGAATGTAGTCCCTCCAAGCATTTCACGCTGACGGTGCTGATGATGTTGGTATTTTATTACCTGTTGTTATTGGTATTTTGGCCATAAACACACCAAAAACCAAAGAAACCAACACATGAGAATTTCCACACATGAAAATTCCTGTCAGGACCATGCCACACCATCCACACCAGTCTCCGGCCATTCCACCGTCATATGTTGCTGAGGTGCAGGGAAATTTCGGTGTAGTTTTTGCCAAATGGAAAATAACATTTTCTAAGGGGAAAAACTGGGCATACGTTTTCAATGTGACTGACATATGATGTGATTTCCTCTTCCCTCCAAAGTCCTTAAACAAGACTTCGCGTTTGTTTGCGTCGAAAGGGTCGGTAGTGTTTCACTGCAGTCATCCCCCTTATTGCCGGGATCTGTCTGTCCGTCTGTCTTCTCTCGCTAAGCAGCTAAACTTTTATCTGGTTTATAACACTCTCCTTTTTGGAGTTTAATGGTATATGCGGGTTGTACTTTCACTTCAGTATTTCGTTCGTCGCACAGTGGGACATTTTTGGGTGATGTTCCGAATTACAGACAAGTTATTAATGGTTTTTAAAGCTTTTTCAGACAGCAGAGGAAATCGAGATGAAATTAACATAAGGTCCCATACAAAATTTACACTAAAAATCGAGTTAAAGTATGTTAAGTCTATTAGCCTTTTAAACTGAAAAATAATATTTATGAAGAGTAGAAAAGTTTACAATGCTTCAACTTTCACATAATTATTTCACTCTTCTACCACTGAATTGTTTGGTTTCTTTTGTTAAAAACAAAATAAAATTGATCAAAGTGCAGTGCGAAAGAAAGAGATCAAGTGGATTTTAAACAAATCTAATTGATTTTGATCACTCTGAAATGGCAACTATAGCCTTGCCACATTGCATACGAAATCCACCTACCTTATGTCATTTGAGCTCGATTTCGCACGCAGTCTGAAATGGCTATTCAAGATTAATCGTTAAAATTGAAGTCTAGTCAGAGAGAAACAAAAAAAATGTCTCATTTATAGCCTTGTCACACTGCATCTAGCTGTAATGACATAAGCTCGATTCACAAATGTCAGATCCCATACAAATTTGACATTTAAAAATCGACCTTATGTCATTTCAGCTAGATTTCGCCTGCATTGTGAAAAGGCTAATATATATAATAGATAAAATGCTGCGCTCCGACGTTAAAACTAGTTGAAACGACGTGCGTTCGTTCACCTCAAAATCTCGACCTCATTTGAAAATTATTTTTGTGTCGTAGATTGGAATTACTGGAAGAATAGTAAAAGCATCTTGTGTCTTTCACTTTTTGCATTCCAAAAATTCCAACATATATTTTTTGACAAATTGACACTCAAAATTAACTTGAGCTAATTTTTTCTTTCTGTCTTTCGTGTGCACGGTTCGGCTTTGAGGTACAATAACACATCGCCACCATCTCGTCAGCTATAACTTCGTAAAAATTCCTTAAACTAAGATCAGCCACTACGTCACACTGATTACACTTGCCCATAGATCTTGAAGTGTAAACTCCTCTTTACATAGGCCCATTCATTACAATGTTGCCAACTTATCATTTATTTTATAACCTCTCCAAGTTTAACTCGATTGTTTATGGAATTTTCAGACTGCATGCGAATCAGCTCAATGTCCATTTACAAATGTAAAATTCCTATGGGATCTAACATTTGCAAACCTTATGTCGTTTCATATCGATTTTACATCTAATCTGAAAAGATCATTATAGCTTTTTCGATCTGAAATGACATAACAAAATGACATCGATTTACAAATGTCAGATCCCATACAAAATATAAAAAGAATATCACTTCAAATCGAACTTAGTCGAGCAGTCTGAAAAGGCTATTATAGCATTGTCACACTTCATGCGAAATCTAGCTGAAATGACATAAGGTCGATTTTCAAATGTCAAATTGGCATGCAGTGTGACAAGGCTTTAGAGCCATTTCACACTGATGTCCAAATCGATCTTAATTCAATTTCAAATGTTAAATTTGTAGTCATGGGTATTTATATATGTATATATATATCACAGCAAATTAAAAAAAAATATTTTGTGTTTTTTGGACTTAGCCCCGATAACCATAAATTTGACAATATTTTAACACAAAATTATTTTTTCAAAATTGGTTTTCACACACACATTGATATTGATGTTGGCGACAATTTCAAAAAATATTTTTCTATTTTGAGTGAAATTTAAAATTTTTATTTTTCACACTGCTTGCGAAATCAATAGATTTCAGCTTGAAATGACATAAGGTCGATTTTCAAATGTCAAATTTCTATGGGATATGATAGTTGTATATCGAGCCTTGTCACACTGTATGCGAAATCTAGCTGAAATGACATAAGGTCGATTTTCAAATGTCAAATTTAAATGGCATCTGACATTTGAAAATCGACCTTATGTCATTTAAACTAGATTTCGCATGTAGTGTGACAAAGTAATTATGCCATTTCAGTTAGATTTCGCATGCAGTCTGAAAAGGCTATAAGCTAGTAAGCCCAACCGATTAATTCACAACAGAAATACTTTTTATGTTCACCCATTATTGGGATAAAGAATCAGTCACTACTAACGGCTGTAGTATTTCGATTTTCCCCAACTGCTCCACTGTGCGTCCGTCCGTAAAGCGCGAAGTGCCGGGTTGTTGGTTAAGGTTAATTTTCAGATTATAACCCAGTAAAGTAAACATCAAAACTGTGATTTGAGTTGCCACTTTTATGCTTTGTTAATATTTGCTCTCTCGCTACTGCTGCGGCTGCCGTCCTTTTCGGGAGGGTTGTTTTCGCCATTAGCATTAACCCACATTCAATATGTTTCTTCCTGTTCGGCGATGGTTGTTGTTGTTTGAGCTATGCTACGCTATGCTCTTGTTTTTGTTATTTTAACATCGTCGCTTTTTTGGCGAGGGTCGGGGGGCTTTGTTTGCCAAGCCGTTAAAGTGTATTAAACTAAACTTTTATGTTATTTAATTATAATTCGTTCGTTTTTCTTTCAAACAGCTACAACAACAACAACACCAATAACAATAACAACGATAAGCAGTTTATATTAAATGTTATTATCTTTCACCAGCAACCACCAATTCAATTCTCGCATTTCTATGGTAAACGCCCGTCCACCCTCCGCCTACCCACACGATTACCGACCGTAAAAATGAGCGATAATCATTTGTCATTATTTTGCAAGAGATTATTTGGTGTGTCACTAAATGGATATTACCCAATTAACACCCATCCCGTTAAGTGGATGAGACATTAAATGAATCTGTCAGAGCAAGAAGTAAACTTTGAGAAGCTATGCAAAATCGTAATAATTTCTTATGGCTAATTTTTATGAATATGTTTAATAGAAATTATCAAAAATAAACCATACATTTGCCTATGGAGCTAGCTGTGTAAAAACCTAGCAAAAAAAGGGCAAGTTTATTTTTCTTTATTATTTTCTGAATACAAAGCAGTTATAGCCAAAAACTGGCCATATTTTGGAAGACAACACTTCTCAATTGATTTTGTAGGTTAGCGAATTCACTCTCACTCTTAACGTTTTTGTTATAGTCTTTTCAGACTGAGGGCAAAATCAAATTTGGAGCCTTTTCAGACTAAAAATCCTTCAAAACAAATGCCGTCTGATCGAACTGAGATTGATGTTTGTGATCGAGATTTTGAAAACAGCTTGAAGTGACATAACGTAGATTTTCAAATGTCAAATTTGTATGGCATCTGACATTTGTAAATCGACCATATGTCATTTAAACTAGATTTCGCATGCAGTGTGACAAGGCTATAAGTTGGATTTTCAAATGAAAAATTTGTATGGGATTTGACATTTGTAAATCGACATTATGTCATTTCTGCTATATTTCGCATGTGACAAGGCTATTAAGGTCGATTAATAAATGTCAGATCCCATACAACTTTATATTTGAAAATCGATCTTATGTTATTTCAAGCTGAAATTGATTGCTTTCGCAGGCACTCTGAAAAGGCTATTAAGAAAAAGAACAGAAAAATATTGTTGCAATTCTTATTTGCATGCAAATTACATTTATTTGGTGCAATCATTTTATATGATAATATTTTTACCCAAAAAAAAAAAGAATCCTTGCTTGCGATCTAAATTCGTAAAAACATAGACAGTGAAACATATCACACACGGATAACTCTCTTTTATTTGAACACTTTTTAAAAAATCATGTTTTGTTTTAAAATTTTAATTATAATGAACCTCCATTAAGCGGACGCAGCTATAAAATATATTTTTTTATTTGTTTTCATATTCACATTGTTATTACTGCTGACTACAATTTTAAAAGGGAATTTTTTATTTTGAGTGAAATTTTAACTTTTTATTTGAGATTTTGTTGTTAAAGAAAAACAGTCGTAATAGCCTTTTCATACTGTACAAATTTGACAGTCGTAAATCGACCTAGAGCTGAAATCGATTGATTTCGCATGCGTCATTTCAACTAGATTTCGCACGCAGTCTGGAAAGGCTAAAGAGTGTCGCGGTCAAAAACCAATCTCATGAAAAAAAATCTAAGAAATTGGATGTATTGCCTCTTCTAAAGTTTGGCTTTGGTGGAAAGTCCAATTATTTCTCGTTAATTTACAAAACTTTTACGATCGAACGTTTAGCATGTCCAGCCGATTTATACCTTTCTATATAATCCAAACAATAGGCCTGCTCGATTGGCCTTACTAGCTTAATTTTTGTATGGAATTTACTCGCTTAACACGAAAGTAGCTTACTACACTCTTAGTTACCGAGTAAGGTGGTGCCAGATTTGTATCTCTGATTTATTTAAATAAAACCAATGGATACAAATGTTGACACCTCATCCAAGTATCTTAACCGTAAGCTAGTAAGCCCAACCGAACAGACCTAATGTAGAAGGAAGGCCTCAAAAATTACTTAGAAGAAGGAATTTTTTAATTTTTATTTTTTCGTTTGTTTTATTTTGGTCTGGAAATCATTTACTTGAAGAGTCCGGGAATTTTGTTGAATGGGAGCTGTGACGCCACCTAAAGAAGGAGGGAAATCACAGTAAATAAATTTGTATTCTATAAAATATAGATGCAAAATAGTATTGAGCCAGGACAATATTCCAGTTCAAATCAAATAATTTTGACTATGACTATTGAACAAATAGCCCTGGGAAGCTTCATTTTCACCGACCTCAAAAATAGAGAATCCTGATAGTGCGATTGAGTTTGGAATAATTTCTAACAATTATATATATATATATATATATATATATATATATATATATATATATATATATATCGATACAAACATAAACATAGAATCATGGACGAATAACTATATTGAACTAAGCTTTGAGTTTTCAATAGGAAAGCCTTGCCACATTTCGATTTTCAAATGTGACATTTCAAAATCGACCTTATGTCATTTAAACTAGATTTCGCAAGCAGTGCGACAAGGCTATAAGCAAAGTTTGCTTGGCATTACTAGCTTAATGTCTATATGGATTTTACACGCTAAAGGTCAGCATCGAGATGCTAACAAAAACATAAAATCAATTTTCGATATAAGTAATGCTATGAAATGCTTGTTCTTTTTAATAGTCTTTTCAGACAGAATGCGAAACCTAGCGGAAATGGCATCAGGTCGATTTAACAATGTCAGACCCATACAAATTTGATATTTGAAAATCGAACTTATGTCACTTCAAGCTGAAATCGATTGATTTTGCATGCAGTCTGAAAAGGCTATAGGACAGTTTACACCGTAAAACTTCATTGTTTTGCACAAACACATTTTTATTGAGTTTATTTCACTTTTATGGCAAACAAAAAAGTCTTTAATACATAGTTGTCTTTTGGTCCCGACCATTTGACACAACTTGAAATTCCACGTTACATGTGGATTTCTTGAAAACGAGAACCCCTCCAAATGAAAGCCCAGTATTTTCTTACTTATGTAATTTCAATTCTTTCATTCAAGTACTTTCCCAATTTGCCAATCAATTTTTATTGATTGTATTGTGTGAATGGCAAATAGGCCAAAGGCAGTACTAAAAGAAAAATTATTTGCAATTTCCATTTCCTCCTTCTTGGCTGTTAATATTGTTCGCGTTGAAATTGATGGCCCATAAAAATTCATTTCACAAAATCTGCAATTCATTTGATTTCCATATTGATTTCAGCACCAAAACAAATAGATATTACAAGTACGAGGACTATGTATTGCGGAAACGGAATCTCAATCTCAAGTTATGTCTTGTGATAACAAAACGGCAGGATTAAAAAGCACGCCATATTAATATGAAGATATGGCTGTTGTTTTTTTTTCATTCGATAGGAAAACTCTCAAAGACCGTAAAAAATTACCGACGGTATATCATCATCATCGCCAGCATCAGCAGCAGGCAGCACTATTCCCATCAGAAGTCGTTGTCATCGTCGTCGTTGGTCGCGGATGTTCTACATTTGTGAACTTTGTTTGTTGCGCGATGGAACGATGATCGGACGGACGTCCTGTTCCGCCGCAGCAACCAACAGCCAACAACCGAAATGAATGAAAGAACAAATTGTGCGGTGCATGTTGTTACATTTAAAGTGCGGATTAGTGCTTTACTTATGGGCAGCAATTCTACTGCTACCAGTTCCAGTTCGGCCGTACAGTGGTGGTCGGTCGGTCGCTCGTTCGTTCGCTCTGGATTATAACCATTTAGGAAATCTGTTGCTCGACGAAAAAAAGGAACAACCCAAACCCAAAGGGAGAAAGGGCGTTATTACAACATTTGGCTGTATCGTAGATGTCTGCATACTTCTAGTAGTCGCTGTGGAATAGTTAAGCAAATGATTTTTGCTTGTGCACTTTTGTGATAATTTTATGATTTTTGCCAACTGGCCCCATTTAAGAGGTTTACGGCCAGCTTTTCTCAACGTTGGTCCCCTCTCCTTTCTTCATGAAAATGTTGCACTCATTTTTCAAATGTTGTTGTTGTTGTTATTGTTATCGATGTTAACATTATTAATAATACTTACATATATGTATTGTATATATCGCCCATATGTATGGTTTAGTTGTTCTATTGTGTTATTTCCATCATTTGTTTCGGTTTGTATCCCATTTTCGAAATTGTTCATAATTTTTGGTATTATTTTTTATTTATTGTTTGCATGGTAATTCAAATTAATTTGTTTGGGAAGGTCGTCGTTTTTTTTCGGGTGGGGTCGAGAAACGTTAAATCAAACATCAGAAATTTCGGGATCTGTGGTAGAACACGTTGGCAGAGGAAGCGAGAAATTTTAAATCTATTTTATTTTCTTTAAGCCGGGATCAAGGCGTATTTATACAGGTGATAGCACTAGAACAACAACAACTTCGACAACAACAAAATACAAGTAATTTTTTGTATGGTGAGCCATACTGTCAAAGCAAAATATATGGGATTTGACAATTTCGGTTACTTTTGAATGAAAAAAATTTCAGTCAGCTGGGCTCCTGCTATCACCTTTATAAATACGCCTTGATACACACATTGATATTGCTATTGGCGGAAATTTTAAAAAATATATTTTTTTATTTTGAGTGAAATTTTAACATTGTCTTTAGATTTTTGTTATCGCAGCTAGTTATCCAGTCTTAAAGTAGTAACTTACGGCCAAAGCCCTATAACTTTTTTATTTACCATCATAAAATTTTGAAATTTGGTATTTCGATATGTGACAATATTTCTGATTTTAATAATAACTATAACTTTTCTATTTGCCATCATAAAATTCTGAAATTTGGTACATTGACATGTGACATTATTTCTGGTATTTCCACTTTTTTAATAATGAGGAAAAAAAGTCTCTAATGAAAATACTGCAAAAAACTGAAACTTAAGATTAATTGTATTTACTTATGTTACCTTGGACTACTAAATGGTGTATAGTCACAACCTCTTCTCCCCCCTGCTCTTACAGTTTTAGTCCAATCAATGTTGAATGTTTTTATTTTTAAAAGTTTGTTTTACGTACGCCAACAAATGCTTAATTTTGCATCAAACAAGTTGAAACAGAAATCGTGCCTACTACTTTTTCGAAATTGTAAATAAAGTTTTTTTTTTTAGAATATACATAAACTGGAATTTTGAAGTTTGAACCACTCTAAAAAAAAATAAATTTTTATACCCCACACCACTTCCTGGACTAGGGTATTAGTTTTCCGCCAAATGTTTGTAACACCAAGAAATATTCGAGCTAGACCCACTTTTAAGTATACGGATCGGCTTAGAATCACCAGCTGAATCGATTTAACGTCTGCTGTCCATTTAAGCTTGTTCGCACTCTACAGGTCGCAATTGTTGTCCGATTGTCATGAAATTTTGCAGAAGTCGTTTTTTTGGGCCAAAGACCATCGGTATAGAATTTGGAGGAAATCGGTTCAGATTTAGATATAGTCTCCACACAAATATCCATATAATTTACACTATTACTGCTCTAGAATACTCATTTTACAGTGGGTCATGCCAAAATTTTCAGTATCGTGTTAATTTTCAACTAGAAACAGCTAGCAGGACCCACATGGGTCCATGGTTTGATATAGCCCCCCATACAAATGTACTTCCAATTTACACGATTTCTGCTCTAAAATGCTCATTTTACATCGGATCTTGATCAAATTTTCCACACAAAGTCCCATTTAGACTAGAAACACCTATTTTGAAAGCCAGCTGTATAGGTCAATGTTTTGTTATAGCCCCCATACAAATGGGCCTCCGTTCACACTATTATCACCCAATAAATCACATTTTACATTGGATCTTGATCAAATTTTGCAGATCATGTATTTCAATAAAGAATACATACTTTGAAAGTGATATGAGGGTCCACTTTTTAATGGCCCCCATTTTTATTATTACCCCTCAAGGACCCACATTTCACATCAGAAGTTTATCAAATTTTGCAGATTATATTTCAACTAACAATACATACTATGAAAGTAAAATATATGGGTCCATATTTTGGTATAACCTCCATACAAATTTGGCCCCATTACAGCTCTAGAAACCACATCTTGCATTGGATCTCAATACAATTTTGCAGATCATGTTAGATTTCGACTATAATACCTACTTTGAAAGTGATCTATATGGGCCCACTTTTTAATGTAGCGCCCTTACAAATGGCCACCATTTTAATTATTACCCACCCTCTAGGACCCACATTTTACATGAGAAGTTTTTCAAAATTTGCAGATTATATTATATTTCAACTAAGAATTCATACTATGAAAGTCAACTATATGTGCCCATATTTTGGTATAACCCAAATGGGCCCCCATTCTACTCTATGGCAGCTCTAGAAACTGCATCTTATATCGGATCATGATATATTTCAACTAGAAATACCTACCGTGAATGAGAAATATATAGGGCCATTTTTGGATCAGGCCCCAAGTGCTGTTATAGGCCCCCTTTTAAATCTCCGCCCGATTCATCCTATTAATGCTGTATAATCAGTATTTGATCAACTTTTCCAGATCATGTTATATTTATTTTACTCTGAATATCTGCCGGAAAATTGGATCAATTATCATATTACTTATCATATTCGTTAAATATGACTAAAGATGAATTTAATTTATAAAAAAGTGGTGTAGGGTATTATATAGTCGGGCCTTTCCGACTTTAGCCTTTCCTTACTTGTTTTAATATGAAATGGTGTTATTTCAATAGTTATCATTCATTTAACATCAAAATTTATTTAAAAAAGTTTTTTTTTAATTTGTTTCTAATATAATAAGCGTATTCAATTGATACTAGCTTAATATTTGTATGAAATTTTTTGAATATGATTGCTGACTAATATTTGTAAAACCCAGAAAGAGAATGTGAAAATATATGTAATTTGCAAGAATTGCAGCGATTTTCGCCACTGACTGACATATACGATACAAGAGACATTGGTTCTTAATACACATGTAAAAATCAGCCGGTTCCATCATTAATGGACTTTTATGCAAAACCCATTTTTAATCAATATTTCTTAAAAATATGCAATTCGCTATGCTAATATAAAATTATTTGTGTTGATTTTGTATTCCCTCTGCTGTTTGTAACACCTTCTAATATTCATCGGAGACTCCATAATGTATATATATTCTGTGCCGTGGTAAAATGGTAAGACAATCTAGTCATGTCCGTCCGTCAGTCTGTTAAAAACACGCTAACTGCCGAACGAAAACGAGCTAAGAGGTTAAAATTTTCCGTAAATATGTCTTATGGCTGCTGATCGGGTGGGATTGAAATGGGGCGAAATCGGCCCAGGGGAATTTTTTCCCTAACAAGGACTGGAAATACCCCCTAATATTTAGATTAGTTAAGCAAATTTTTGCTTTTTATATATTCTTGAAATTTGTTGCGTACCTTACTCTAGTAGCGTGAAAACACCAAAAAGTACAAAAAAGATTTAGCTGGCGAAATTGTCACATAGGTTAAAAATGGTACCAATGAAACGACAACAGCTAGAAACATGAAGTTCGTTGTGTACATCCCTATAATTACGTAGACATAAAAAGTCATATAAAATAGAGGGATTCTTCAAAATTCTTTCTTTTAAGGGATACAATTGGAAAAAAGGGATAAAAATGGTACCAACCAAACCGCTGAAAATGAAATCATGAAATTCGTCTGATTGTGTAGACGCGAAATTGCACTTTTCGAAATTTGCACTTTTAGTAGGAAAATGGGGCAAAAGGGAATACAAATGGTACCAAACAAACGGCTGCAGTTAAAATAATGAAATTCTATGTGTACATTGATCTGACTGTGCAGATGCGAAAAATAATGATATATTTCAATATTCGTACCTTAAAGGATCAAAACGGGATAAAATTGGTACTAAGCAAATGGCTTTAGCTAGAATCATGAAATTCAGTGATTACACTCGTCTGTCTTCGTAGACACGCAAAATATGAGTATTTATCTAAATTCGTACTTGTAGGGTAAACATGAAAAAGAATAGAACTGGTACCAAGAAAACGGATGTACCTAGAATCATGAAATTAGATGTGTACATTCCAATGTGGACCCGAAACATAACGAATCTTTGAAATTTGTACGTTTTTTATCAACATGATACAATCACTTTGTCTGTAGCTGAATCAAGAAATTGCAAGGCGGAAATCGGCCCTGAGGGAAAATGTTTCTCGCTAACGACGCCTAACAATACACCTAATATTTAGGTCACTTTTTATTAAAATTGCTGCCTCATGTTCACTTGTTGATTACAATTCCAGTATTATATTTATATATAACAGTGAAATATTAATATTAAAATAATGTAGCAATGGATTTTTTTAAACAGTGTCCATAAGTATGCCTTATAGTTTGAAACAGTAAACAAATATCGTAATGTGTAAAAAAAAATATCACAAATTTCCTTGTATGGTTCCGCGCCCAGCCGAACTTAACGCCTTTTTACTTGTTTCTTGATGCTGTGTTACTTTAATTTCCGATTTGATGTGAGCGCTCTACTTGTATGGCTTACCGAATCTACTGTTGATCAAAAACACACCTTCGTCAAAATTTGTTGAGTTCTGTAAAAAATTGAAATTAGACAAGGGCGACCCAAGGATTATTTTCAGATATTAGGGCTGTTTTTCTTTAAGCCGAGATAACAAGCTGCGACAACAAAAACGTTAATAAAAATTTATTTTTTTGCTCAAAATAAAAAATTCTTTTTTCACATTGTCGCCAACTACAATATAAATATATGTGTCAAAACAAATTTTCAAAAAAATATTTTTTGTTGACTTTATTGGACTTAGCCTCGATAACCATCATTTTGACTTACACTGGATAATTATCCAGGCTAAGTCAAAAATTTTTAGCACAAAATTATTTTTTCAAAATTTGTTTTCGCACACACATTGATATTGCTTTATTGCAACCGGATATATTTATAAAATAACCCAAAACGTAACGTAACTTCTTTTTTCGACTCCTTTTTTTTAGAAATTGTGGTTTCATTAGCATTATTATGGCACCAAATCTGGACATAATTTGTGTTTGTGCCAAATAAAATTTGTTTGTAATAAATACACTCAGAAAAAAGTATGCTACGGATTAAGTATATATGTACTAAAACTGAGGAAAATTTAACTTCGTATAGCGCTAAGGCAAAAATTTCTCACATCAAGTACAAACTTTTCCTTGAAAATAAGACATGCTTTGAACTTGATCCCAGTTCAACTTTTCCTCAAATCAAGTAAAATGTACTCAAACTGAGGAAAATTTTTCTTCAAATCAAGTGATTTTACTCAAATCAAGTAAATTTATACTCAAACTGAGGAAAATATTCCGATTTTTTGCTCAATCCAAGTAAATTGTTACTAAGTAAATTTGTAGTCATGCCAAGTAAATTTATACTCAATCTGAGGTAAATTTTCGGCATTTTTTCCTTAATTCAAGTAAATTTGTACTCAGCCTGACTACTATACTTGATAATTGAAATAATTTTTTTCCCTTCAGAGTATGCAACACTTATATGAAAAATGACAACATGGTATAGTTCTCAAACGTTTCATCTTACTTATACCATAAAGAGTTGAGATATTTCACCATGACTGCTGCGGAGGCTAGGTAGGCGCGTTCGCAGTGATTGTTTAGAGTAATATTTGAAGTACTTATGAAGAAAGTCTCGGCTAACGAACGAGAATTGCTTCTTAGACTACTATTCGTGTATTTTTCTAAACACTCTGAATTATTTTTTATAAGTTCATTTATACTTGAATGTATGAGGAACATGACATAGATTTATTTACTTTATTTGAAGTAATAAACACAGTAAAAACATCCTAACTCGAATTTTTCCATACAAAAAAGTCTGCATTATTTTCTTTCTTAAACGCTAGTAAATTTTCTTCCGCAAAAGTATGAATATACTTAATTGTAAGAAGTTTTTACTAGATCCAAAAAATGTTTTTAAGTAAATTTACTACACTATTTTGTACTATTTTTTCTGGTATTGAAATAAGGAAAGTGTACTCATATCTATTTAATTTTCCTTCTCGTAAGGAAATGTTACCTAATCTGGAGTAAAATTGTTAAACTAAATTGGAGTATGGATTTTACTCAGATTTAAGAATGCTATTTTTCTGAGTGTAATTAAAAAATATCCTTGTTGAAAAAATTAACTTTGGACCAGCATAACTTTTTTCCTTTGAAAGCATTTGAAGAATAAAGTACATATTTAGAAAAGTTGAAGACTTTCCCGTTTTTTTCCGCAATTGCACCCTTGGAAGATAAGATACATTTAGTGCTGACTCATTAGATTTTTTGTTTCAAAACGCGAATTACTCATTTTTTCTCATTAACTTTTGAAAAGTAAACAAGCAGCTAAAAAGTGAACAAATTTCCTTTAATTTCATTTATCGGAACAATGCTCAAATGTACACTGAAGAATTTTCCTTCATAATATTTATGAAGCGATTTCATAAAAGGTTTTTCATAAATTTAGTGATTTTTTTCTTTATATGTATGAAAAAATCATAAATAACATGAAATGAAAATAACATTTTTTTCATAAACATTTCCTGTTTCATAAAACAAAATTGTTAGATTAGTGAAACTTAGTTTCATAAGATCAAAGAAAGATTTCATAGTATTAAAGAAATAATTCTTAAATATTATAAAATATGCCATAACTAATAAAATGTTTGTGTTATGAAATGTCTTCATAAATATAATGAAGGATTTCATAGTTTTTATAAAATATAGTTTTTAGTGTGTCGACTTTATTCGTTGAATGCTAGCAATTCTCATTTGTACTCTGTTAGCTCTGACACAAGTATGAACCCTGATTTAGGTGAAAGACATATTCATTGCAAAGTCTTTCGCAATGGTGGTATGTGTTGATTGGTTAGTCAACGAGTCAGTAATTTTTTTGTTTTTTTTTGTTTATATTGGAAACTTCAGTATAAATTATTACTATTTACCAAACTCGTTCATAAAATGAATGAAGTTTCTTCATAAAATCTATGAACATTTTTATAAATCATATTATGAAAAATAATGAATTTGTATGACAAAAGTTCTTCGAATGAAGAACTGCATTTCATAGTTTCTAAGAAATGATTCATAAATTCTATGACACTTTTCATTGATCTGTGCTTTATGAAACATGTTTCATACATTTTATGAAATGTTTCTTTTTAATGAACATTTTCACTGAGGTTAAGACAAAATCATAAATATTATGAAGATAATTCTTGCAGTGTATGTATTTAATTGCATTCAACATATTTTTTCACGTGTAAAATCTGGAGAAGTAACTTCTAGTAGCCCTATACAAAATGTAGAATATTTTTTATATTATTTAATTTAACAACAGTTTCATGTTCAGCAATTAAATGCATATAAACGGAAATTGTATCCGGATTCTTAAATCCCCTTTATGGTCGATTAGTTCAAAGGAATTTCCAGATAAAACCATTGTAACAGGTTCATTGTCTGGCGATGTTGAATGGCTTACAACAGATAAAAAAATAATAAAAATACCCAAAAGCAGTATGGCATGAATGACAAGTATAAAATATACAAAAATTATATGGAACAAAAGCAGGACAACATGCATACATACATATGCGAATGCACTGGTTTAAGACCCCATGGTTTTCTATATACCCGCACTTACATATGCGAGTATAGCCATAGTTCCATGTGCATTTATGCTTACATATGTACATTCATACATACTCACACGAGTATATTTGAGCATGTAAGTATGTATATAAGAGCAGAAAATATTTGCAAATTTCACTAAAATCACGTACGAACTATTTTTATCAATGAAAAGAAGACTTGTTGCTTGTTTTTGGAAAATTCCACAAAAAAAAAAAATAAAACAAAAACGAACAAACGACACCTATTATGAAAATGAAAATAATACAAATAAAATGGGCTAAGCTAGAAAATCGATAGGGATACAATTCAATGAAATAAAGGCTATGGCATATGTGAGAAACACATACATACATACATACCACTTCCTTATGTACATACTCTCGGATGCATGCATTCCAATCAGTTACACCCGCAACGATTAAGAAGTGCTATGTGGACCGACAATGTCCTTAAAGTTAATCTCCTGTGGTTAGTAAACGTGTGCAAAAACAATACCCACCACCACCACCTGTGACGATTCATCGGGACAGACGACAACAACAAGACGCCTCTTATAGGAAACCACTCGGTCACTGGCCCGATTGAGAACACCACATCCTGGCATATCCTATGTACACACGTCAAGTCAATGAATGAATTGAACTCTCAAAGGCATATTGTTGTTGGCCAGGATTTGCCAAAAAAAGGAAAAGATTACAAAACTAGATTGAGCAGAAAAGTCAATGGTGGCTAAACGGGGAAAAAACACAGGTAGTTGTTGATCTCTGATCAATATGGTGGCTGTGTAGTGCAGGGAACAGGTAGTACAGCTCAAACACAAGTAGGGGAAATATTCGCACCGTCCAAAACCTGCCAATGGACCGAGTGAGCGAGCTAGCGAGCGGCGGCCGACCAATCAATGACAACGCCATTTCGAAATTTTAACAGGTATGTGAAAAATTTCGCACATTTTTGTTGTTTTAAGAAAATGAAGCAACCCAGCAAAGGAAGTTGAGCCTGAGAGAGCAAACACTCAGCTAACGGCGAGAAGAGGAAGTAGAGAAGATATTAAAACTAATGCCGCGGCAGTGTTTAGCATCAGTGTCAAACAGGTGATCATCGAGTAAAGATCACGTTCTCTAAGGATTTACAGTTAACAAGGATTTCGGGATTTTTTCCATTTACTCAACGAAGTGATTTACAAATAAAACGACGACGCAAGAAGATGACTTACAAACGCAGAGAAATGCGTAATTGCAATCAAGACAAATTAGGTAACAAGACTAGTTTATTTTGGGCAAAGAACAAAATTTCCAAATTAAAGTAGGCCCAACAAGTACAAATTTAATAAAAATTATCAAAATATTAATTTTAAGTTTGAACTTTAAGATTTAGTTCAAATCTGCAACTACAAAGGTTGATCAGTCAATAAATGTTTTAATTAATATATAATAATATTAATATAAAATAATTTAAAAATTTGGAAAATACCAATTTTACTTTTATATTTTGATATTTTTATATTTTGTTTATATTTAATCATTATTTTAAAATAATTCAGTTAAATTTTCGATAATTAAAAATATATTATTTTTTATAATAATAATTTATCAGGGCTGTTTTTCTTTAAGCCGGGATAACAAGCTGCGATAATTAAAATATATTTTAATTAAATTAAAATTAAATTAAAAAATAATTTTAGTTTAAATAATTTTACTTTACATAAAATTGTATCGTTTGATTTTTTCTATTTTTATAATAGTGATTTATCATTACATATATATTTACATATTATATATTTTTGTAAAATTACAAAATTAAAAAAAAATAATTTAAAAAATTGAAACAATTTTACTATACTTTTGATTATAACGGACACTGACATATCTTTTTATTAAATTACAAAAAAAAAAATAAAAATTTAAGCAATTTTAATTTTTTATAATATAATAATATAATATAATTTATCATTACATATTTATTAACAATTTTAATTAAAAAATTAAATTAAATTTAAAAAATTTAATTTTAAAAAATTAACAAATAATTTTAAAAATTTCAATAATTTAAAAAATTTCAATAATTTTAAAAATTTCAATAATTTTAAAAATTTCAATAATTTTAAAAATTTCAATAATTTTAAAAATTTCAATAATTTTAAAAATTTCAATAATTTTAAAAATTTCAATAATTTTAAAAATATCAATAATTTTAAAAATTTCAATAATTTTACTATACAATTACTATTTTGAGATTGTTTCATTTTTTAATTATAACGGACACAGAGTTTAAATTAAAAATAATTACTCAAATTAATTTAATTTATTAACTAATTCGATCGATATTCTTTATTTAAATAAAAAAGTTTGCGGGCTTTTTTCGCTGCTTTAAATTAATTAGTTCACATCATCAACTTATTTAGTTGGAAGAATTCACACAGCGTGCGAAATCAATCAATTTCAGTTTGAAATGACATAGGGTCGATTTCAAATGTCAAATTTGTGTGGGATATGACATTTGTAAATCGAGATTTTGCCATTTCAGCTAAATTTCGCATACAGTCTGAAAAGGCTATTAGCTGCCGATAATTATAGAACACTTGTGATCATATTTCTTTGTCCCTGTTAATACAGCAATCTCTGGAATTATCTTATATATTTCTTATAATAAATATATTTCAAAATTAAATATTTTTATTTTTATTTATGATTTTTTCTAACATTTTCTTCGTTTCTTTTTTCTCCCCCTAGGTTTAGCTAAAACCTGTGCCATGAAGGAAAAAAGTAAAAATGCTGCCCGCACCCGGCGTGAAAAGGAAAATGCTGAATTTTTCGAATTGGCCAAATTATTACCATTACCAAGTGCAATTACATCACAATTGGACAAAGCCTCCATAATACGCTTGACCACCTCCTATTTGAAAATGCGTCAAGTTTTCCCCGAAGGTAAGTACATAGAACAATCAACCATACTTACGAGTACATTGCAATCTCCTTTAATCTTGAGTTCATTCCCTTCTAATGATCCGCCACCATTTGTTAGTCCTTAATTCTTAAACAATTAGTGTTTGTTTTCCGGTGTTTACTGTCATGCACTCCGTTTAGTTTTTGTGTTCGAAAGAATGGGTCACGCGTTCGATCTGGTGTCCTTTATGTCCTACATAGCTGTCGTGTTGGGTTTAGGGTTTTGCCCCCTCACCAAAGTCACACACACCAGGAACTGGTGCTGTATCACGCGTTAATGTCCTGCGGCTATGTCAAATGATTGTGACGAAGTGTGTGACGGTAGACCATTCAATGGGAGGGTGGTTGAGAATTTCTTACAACGGAAGTATATCATATCGTTGTTGTATCATACGCAGCAGGACATTTGTTGATTGCAAAAATAATAAACACACACAGGACACGCAAAAAAACATACGTTTTCATAACCATGGGATTGCTTTTTTTCCTCAATTTAGTTTTTTGTTTTGAACAATGGCATTTCTTTTTAATTGGAATGTTTAGGAAACATTACGAAGAGAGGATGACATTCGACAAAATTAAAATAAACAAAATTTTAAGAATCGGTACTAGTTCAAAGGACGAAGAATTTAAATTTTGGAAAAACATTTTTTTAATCTAATAGCCTTTTCACACGAATGCATGCGAAATTTTGGTGGACTGCCATAAGGTCGATTTGCAAATTTGGTAGTGTAAATGGGCCTTGAGCTGAAATCGATTGATTTGACAGTGACAGTGTGAAAAGACTATAATAGCCTTGTCACACTGCATGCGAAATCTAATAAATTAATGATATAAGGTCGATTTTAAAATGTCAAATCTCATACAAGTTTGACAGTGTAAATGGGACAGTGACAGTGTGAAAAGATTATTATAGCATGGCAAATCAATCTATTTCAGCTCAAGGTCCATTTACACTACCAAATTTGCACTGTGAAAAGGCTATTAGATGTAAACCTCCTTAAAATCATTCCAAGATATATTAGGATGGGTCGATAAAAAAGTTATTAAAGATAATTTAAAGAAGATTAAAAAAATATTTATTTTTGCCACGCACTTTGACCCCGCGCATTTTGTTTTTCCTGTGTCTCCATTTATAGTCCGATCGTAACGTGCGACATATCATTGTTCTTAGAATCACAACAGCTACATTTTTTACATTGAACACTTTCGACTGCGACGTCAAGTTCTTCTGGAATCACGATTGTTCTAAACGTTTCTAAGCAAAAACAAATAAAAAATTAAATAAATCGTCTTCAAATTATCTTTAATTCTAGGGGGTGACCGATGCAACTTTATTTTTTTGTATGGGGTGCAACCCGGTCTAATATACCTTATGTTGTTTACCTAATCCAATCCGAAATCCGATTTGTTTTTCTTCCACAAAAACTTGTTACAATTTTTAAAAAAATAACAAGACCAATTTCCGTTTTGAAATGTTGCTGAAATGAAAATATTCGCAACTTGCCCTGAAAAATCATCTCCCTTTATACCCACAATTCTTTCAACATTCCCCCCCCCCCCCTCCACTAACGCCCTCTGGTCTTGTTCAACGAGAGACGACGATGACGGCGACAAAATGCTGAGTCGTCGCCGCCGTTGTGAAGCAGTTTTGTGGGGGAGGCAGAAAAATCTCTGTTTTAAATAAGGTGGTAATAACCATACCTAACCCATCATCGTCATTATAACCATTGACATCCCCCCAAGAACTTTTATAATTTTGAGCTCAGAAAAGAAAAAAGAGGACAAAAGGAATTTGTCATACACCCGACTTGCCCGTCGCGCGCCATCCCACCCAACAACGACATCAGTAAGTCCCGGCATGTTATTCTAATTATTTGAGCACACAACACACAGAAGCATATGGAGCAGCAAGGGTGGACGGGACGGAAGGAAGGAGAGACTGTTAGGCACAGTTTGACTTTATAATAAAACTGTTGTTTCCCACTTAAAGCTTCCTTTCGGTTTTTTTGCTCGTTGTCATTCCTAAGTGGGAACCAGAGAACGCAGCACTTCCTCTGTTCCCTGTGTGTGTGTGTGGTGGGAAAATGTTAGTGGGTGGTTATGGTTGGTGGCGTGTTTCTTTGGCGAATACACCGGCAGATATATGCAAAACAATGGGTGTCCCTCCCACCGAGTGAATGACTTTAATTGTTAAAAATATTTTGATGGCATCAAGCTGTTTGAGAACTCTTCTTCTTTTCCTTTCCCCTTCCCCATGAATGAAAACAAAAAATCAAGAATGTAGAAAATAATTCAAAATGCATGTTAATTTTATCCATTTTGCAGGTCTAGGGGAAGCTTGGGGTTCTTCACCTGCCATGCAAAGAGGTGCCACCATCAAGGAATTGGGTTCACATCTCTTGCAGACCTTAGACGGTTTCATCTTCGTTGTGGCACCAGATGGCAAAATTATGTACATTTCGGAGACCGCCTCTGTTCATTTGGGTTTGAGCCAGGTAAGTGTATTCCCGCATCATCATGGAAATTTATGTGCATAAATTTAAAAGTGCGCCAAAATGGCCGGGCAAAGGACTCTTGAAGAGTTGTTGCTTTGCTCTTGTTGTTCCTTTGTCGGGCCAGTGGAGCTTATTTGCATTTTATTCATTATTAATCACACTGATGATGATGTTTTTGTCTATTTTCAGGTTGAACTGACTGGCAATTCTATTTATGAATACATTCACAATTACGATCAGGATGAAATGAATGCGATACTGTCGCTACATCCCCATATGTATCAGAATCCGGTAAGTTTTAATATTAGAGTTGCCATTAGCGACGATTACTAAAGTAGTTTTGGTATGTTTACTCTCTCCCTTTCTTTCTCTCTCACTCTCTCTCTCTCTCTCTCTCTCTTATGCATATCTACTTTGTAACTTTTCAAAAACTCAGGATGCATTTATCAATTCTTTACACTTAACACAGACAAATCCCGCCTCAATTGGCAGTCCCAATGGCACAACAACCACTTATAGCGGCGGCGGCATGGGCGAACGTGGTTGCCACACCATTGAAATTGAAAAACAGTTTTTCCTGCGCATGAAGTGTGTCCTGGCCAAGCGTAATGCCGGCCTAACGTCAGCGGGCTATAAAGTGAGTTTTCAATAACTGAATAAATATATTTGGGAAAATTAATTTCTATTTCTGCTTTACTTTGTATAGGTTATTCATTGTTCTGGTTATTTAAAAGCCCGCATTTATCCCGATTATGGTGACGGCCAAGGTGGTTACATACAAAATCTTGGTCTTGTGGCGGTTGGCCACTCCCTGCCTACATCGGCCATCACGGAAATTAAACTCCATCAAAATATGTTTATGTTTAGAGCTCATATGGATTTGAAATTAATATTTTTAGATGCTCGGTAAGTTTTCAACGCATACATTATTTAAGGTTGGCAACTCTGAAAAATAAGATCAAATTTATTGACAACCATAGATGAGATTAACGGAAATTGAAACACATGTTGAGTGAGTTGGCAATTCCAAAGTATTTGTTGCGTAGAACTCAAAGTTGTTTTCGATTCGTAGTCGATATCGAGTATTTTTCTCTCAAATCTTCATATTTTTTGACTCAAACCTAGGCAAGAAAAAAATCACTGTTGGTTAACAGTCACAAATATTATTCGCACTTTAAGCTTTTTTATTGGCGACTGTGCGTTTTCTTAAAATTCCGCATTGTTGTAAATTGTGATGATTTTTAATTTTCAACGCTTCGTTTTCTTCAAATTACGGTTTGCTGTGAGTGCTGTATTCCCACGGGTTGTTGAATCAACTATTTAAGAAAAACGCAGCGTTGAAAATAAATCGTGTTGATGTGGACAAACCTTTATTGGCTTGCTGTTCAACGTAAAACACTTCGGTGTGCGCTAGACTTTGTGCAATTTTGAAACCAATATTACGGGTTCCAGAAAAAAACCGGTAACCGGTCCTTAAAAACCAGCAAAAATAATGAGATTTCTTGGACACACCTTTTCACACTACATGCAACATCAATCGATTTCAGCTTGAAATGTCATATGGTCGATTTTGTCAAATTTGTGTGGAATCTGACATTTTGCAAATCGTCCTTATAGCCTTGTCAAACTAGATGCGAAATCTAGATTAAATGACATAAGTCGATTTTCAAATGTCAAATTTGTCATTTCAGCTAGATTTCGCATTCAGTGTGACAAGGCTATTATGTCATTTCAGCTAGATTTCGCATGCAGTCTGAAAAGGCTTTTAGGCATTTTTAAGTGGTTTTACGATCACATCGCGTAACATATGTTTTGAGGGAAAGACTCAAGAATTGTGCATTTTTTGCGAGGAAAGAAAACGCCGCAAGATTTTTTATTTGATTTTGGAAAAAATTCCATCTCCTACATAATGTGATGCTTTTTTGATTTCTTTTTTATTCATTTATGGAAATTTTATATAATGTCAATATTTAATCAAGGCACTTTCGCTAACACCACTCACTTTTGCCAAACGGCAGCCATTTTTCCCCATCTTGTGCCTCCTCCACCTCCTTCCTTCATCTGACAACAACAATATACTCCAACCAAAAAGGAAGAAACAAAACACTCAACCAACACAACCCTGGATGCCTGGTTGTCCCCACCTTGTCCTCCCTTCGCCTATTTCACGACATCTAACCAACCCCATTTATACAATCCGAGCCTTCCAATCCCAACCCACCTACCTATCTCTCCCCACCCCATCGATTAGACAAAAAGCACTTGGTAAATGTAAAGAAATCCCGGACAAACATCATACAAAAGAAGAAATGAAAACAACAACACTGAAGTGTTCTACCCCAACGAACCAAAGCAAACAAATCATTTCCTACTTGAACGGTACGGTTTTGTCGTCTACAACTTTGATTTTGCATTTGCCAAGTCATTCATTCATTGTCTCCGGGAACAAAAGGGAAAAAAGAACGAACAGAAAAGGGGGAGGAAATAGGATATTGAGACGCACAATTACCCTTATGGTGTTAATTCGTAACAACAACATCAAACGACAAACATATTGTTCGGATAAATATGCATAGGCAAGAGATTCGTCCGTCGTTGTCTCTCTACCCTAGCGCCTGCCTATACTGCTCCTACCCTTTGGTTGTGTTAGGGGGCATACAGTATTGATTGTTTCCGTTTCTGTTTCACTTCTCGGATTGTTCCAATAATCATTGTTTCATTTTATTGTTTTACTTATTTTAATTAATATGAAGATTTTAAACATTTCTTTTTTTTAATTCTTCCCTTTCAGAGTATCACAACTGACGGGCTATGAACCTCAAGAACTCATTGAGAAGACCCTGTATCAGTATATACACGTACAGGATGTACTGCCCATGCGTAGTTCACACCAAATACGTAAGTTGGCCTCCCTAACCACCCATCCTCTGCCATCCATTTCATACGCACACACTCCCAGCTAAAGTGTTGGTGTTTCCACTGGGATTTTTGTCACAAGTTACTGTTTTGTTTTTCCCCAGTATTATTTTGCATTATTTGTTCAATTCATGTTGTTTATCCGGTGCATGGTGTTTTGTAAAAACATTTCACTCGACCCAAAGTGCACAAAAAAATCCTTACATAATCGTTTAATCCTTTGCTAAACGGCGAGCGTGTGCTTCGCAGAGTGATGGCTGGGCATTTTTCACATCCTGCCGGAATTTGTTGTTTTAATAATTTTCATTTTATATCTGTTGTTGTTTATTTACAGTTCTGTACAAAGGACAAGTTACCACCAGATACTATCGTTTCCTAACAAAAGGTGGCGGCTGGGTTTGGGTACAATCCTATGCCACTTTGGTACACAATAGTCGTTCTTCGCGACAAGTTTGCATTGTCAGTGTAAATTATGTTTTAAGGTAAGTTGCAGAACACTTTAATGAAAATATCCTACGAATGGTGGAGGGTATGAAACTCCAAGATCTGAAATTTGTCTCACGATATGTACATAATAGCATTGTAAAACCGAGATTTTTCGAGTTGTACGATAAATCTTAAAGTGTAAACTGCCCTTATACAGTACATTCCGTTCAGGCCATTTAACACTATCCTATTTTACTGGCATCTGACTACTTGTTTACTCGAGTTGAAGATGGTTGCCATATGTGTTTTTATAAAACCAGTCCTTATTCATTCATTCAGATATACTCCAAAAACCCACTTTGACAGGATTTCACCTGTCAAACTCCATATAAGAAAAAATCCAAAATCCAGAGAAAGTTTTTTTACAAAACCAGTTGGGAAATCTGATAGTATGCATTGATCATTATAATGCATTCAGATATGCACCGAAACCACACTTTGATTTCACCTGTCAAACTCCATATAAGAAAAAATCCAAAATCCAGAGAAAGTGGATTTTGGCTGTATATTCGAACGCAGTATAGTGTTTTCTAATGCATGTAAACTGCCCTTATACAGTACTGGACCTTATTCCGTTAAGGCCAATTCACACTATCCCATTTTCCTGGCAACTGACAACGCTACTTGTTTATATAGAGTTTGAAGTAAATTGCCGCATGTTTTATTTTATAAAACCAGTTAGGAAATCTTATAGTTTGAATCGGTCCATTCAGATATGCGCCCAAAATGCACATTGACCGGATTTCACCTTTCATTTTCCATATAAGAAAAATTCCAAAATCCAGAGGATGTGGATTTTGGCTGTATATTAGAAGGCAGTATTAGTATTTTTTAAAGCATGAGAGTAATTTCACCTCTTGTTGTTTCTGAGTTTTTCTACGAAAATTTCTTTAAACATTCCTGTAATCAATTATTAATTTTTCTTTCTCATTACTTTCCAGTGAACAAGAGGCCAAAGACTTAGTACTCAATGAAATCCAAACGGGTGTGATTAAAAGCGAACCCATCTCAACACCGGCACCCATACCCACACCCGCTCTACATGCCAGCCATGCGGCAGCCGTGGTCAATGTACCGCATCCGGTGGCAGCCATCAACAACAACAACAGCAAAAACGCTCTGCTCCGACAAACGCCCAGCCTGACGCCGAGTGTCCTCAGTGCGAGTCCGAAAATGGAGACCTGCTTTGAGGCCAGCGGTTCAATGGGTCACTTGCCCACGGCCGTAACACCCGTGTTAAGTACAAATTCAAGTTCAAGTAGTAGTAATACCAACAACAACAACACCAATAATGGTTACATCAACCAGCAGCATCACAGTACACATGTCATAGAACAGCTGCAGCAAGTACAGCATCCGCTGCAGGATCATCACCATCATCATCACCACCATCATCATCACAGCGAGCAACATTTGCATATGCAGCAGCAGCAACAACAGCAGCAGCAACACCATATGCATGATCTTCTGGACGGCCATCCGCAACAGGACAACAGCCTCAGCTACACGCAACTGTATCCGGTCAACGAATCCATTGTTAGCTCGAGCAGTTCTTTGGGCCACCATGACTTAATGCACCAATATCCGGATACGACCAGCAATGCCACTGCTGGTGGTGGTGGCGGTGGCTCCAGCCTATATTACAGCAATAATAACTTTTACTACGATGCCACGGTGGATGTATCGGCCGCATCTTTGATCAGGCCATTCTCGGCCAACTCGAACAGTTGTTCGAGCAGTTCGGAAAGCGATCGGCAACTATCGACCGGCAATGCCTCGCTGGTCAATGGCACATCGCCGTCCCAAACCACGTACAGTGATCTCAGTCATAGCTTTGAATTGAACTATTTCTCCGACAGCAGCTCCCACAATCAGCACCAGCAGCAGCAACAACAGCAACAACATCACTTGCCTCACAGCAATACCATCACCGAGTTAACATCACCTCACCACCAGGGAGCTTTGCATTTAACACAGTTGGATACAATACAACAGCAGCAGCAACAGTCCCAACACCAACATCTGCCTCTGCCGCAAATGGAATTGCAGCAACAACTCTCTGCGTCGCAGCAACAGTCGCAGGCCCCCCCACACCACCATCACATTGTGGCCAACAGTTTTACGGAGACTTTCAAAAATGTCAATGGACCCCACTATACCAGCGTGATAGTGGAGCCCCAGCACTACATCAACAATGAATTTGTACATTAACCTTTAAAGATTTTGTAGCCAAACGCAAAATCTTCTAAAGCCACCGTTACAAAATCACAGTCACAGTCGCTCTATCGATCTGTTGTTGCAATGATTCTATTCTATTTAATCAAAACGAAGAATAACAAAAAAGTGGCTGAGCCATTCAAATTATTTACATAATTTTGTTCTCAAATAGTCCCTTTTTTATTTTTCTAATATACATTAATTAGTTTTAAATATTTTATTTATTTGAAAATGCTTTCAAAACCCCTATTTTTCACAAATGTTGCAATTTTTACTAATTTATTTGTTTTTTTTTTTCTCTTTCAAATTCTCAACTACTAACCTCTACTTTCGAATGTATTCGTTTTTTTAATAGTTTTTACTTTGGATATTAATTGTTATTATATTATAGGTTATTTATATTACCCAGCTTTTTTAGTTGATAAGTTTAATTTTGTTCTTTCTTTTATAAATATACTTCTTTTTCGCAAAAACACAAATTTGTAAATAACATTGGATTATAAAAATAAACAACGTATGTATGCCTAATCTATTTATGAGCATTACTATATAAATATAACAATAAATATAAATATTATATATAAATATATACATAAAACAAATTTAATATTAGACAAATTATATACATATATGAGAAAACACAAAGAAAATCAAGAAAACACAAATATTTGTATTTATAATTGTAATTTTTTCTATAAACAAACAATTTAAGAAACAAAAACACAAACAAAATTGAAATTAAATCTAAATAATAAAGTGATAATTTAAAGAGAATGCAATGTTCAACATTTCAATGGGGGGAGAACAGGATTACACTGTGCAACATTTTTGAAGTCATTTCAAAATAACCATATACGGACACCGCTACATGATAAAAGACCAAAAAAAAAGACCCGTGTTTTTTTTTCCCCCAAAGTCATGCACTTTTTTTATGGGCCCCCAGAGATTTGAGGCCTCGGTGTAATTTTTGGAAAAAAGTGATCATATTCTCAGGCTCATATCTTGCAAACCGTTCGGAATTTACTCTCTGAGGCAAAGTTCTAGCTCTTGTCATAAAGAACAAAAATTGTGAACATATAAAATCAAAAAAACTTCATCTTCAAGGTCAAAATCGCAAAAAACTTAAAAAAATTCGATTTTTTTAACCTTTTTTCCCCTGTTCAGGTCCATAGGTAGCAAACCGCTGAAAATTCAGGGAAACAATCAACTACAAAAATGTACCTAAGATCTCAATAAACAACTTTCTAGAACATATGAACTTCCTAGGAATTATTCTTAACACCGTTTAGGTAGCGCTTAGGTAGCCGCAAAATTGAAAAATTTCCCAAAAATTTTTTAATTTCATTTGTTTTTTCTTTACTTCAACATTGACATACTATGCTATCTAATACAAAAATAATAAAAAAATATTCGTATTATGTTTATAATGTTGATGGCCCTGGACTTGCATATCGCACTCTCTTAAGTTGTGGATCCAAATCGTCCTCCGAATCGTCCGAATATGACTCTGATTCTTTGATTTCTATAACTTTGTCCGCTGAGTTCTCGTTGACGTCGCGCGGTGTACTGCCTTAATGTGAGCGTCGTGTCGCTTTTATATTGTGTGCTGCGGCTACATATGTGTTGTTAATGTTGTTGGTACAAATGGATTGCGACTACTTCGCTGCTTTGAATTGTCATGTGTTTTGTTAGTGCAAATTTTTGGACCGACGACTTTGTTGTTGTTTGTTGAATGGCATCGATGATGTCGTGTGGGTAAGAAATACTGGAATAAACAATTTTTCACTTTTGCGGCTACCTAAGCGCTACCTAAACGGTGTTAAGAATAATTCCTAGGAAGTTCATATGTTCTAGAAAGTTGTTTATTGAAATCTTAAGTACATTTTTGTTGTTGATTGTTTCCTTGAATTTTTAACGGTTTGCTACCTATGGACCTGAACAGGGCAAAAAAGGAAAAAATCTAATTTTTGGAAAATTTTTCACTTTTGCGGCTACCTAAGCGCTACCTAAACGGTGTTAAGAATAATTCCTAGGAAGTTCATATGTCCTAGAAAGTTGTTTATTGAGATCTTAGGTACATTTTTGTAGTTGATTGTTTCCCTGAATTTTCAACGGTTTGCTACCTATGGACCTGAACAGGGGAAAAAAGGTTAAAAAAATCGAATTTTTTGCGATTTTGACCTTGTTCTTTATGACAAGAGCTAGAACTTTGCCTCAGAGAGTAAATCAAAATTCCGAACGGTTTGCAAGATATGAGCCTGAGAATATGATCACTTTTTTCCAAAAATTACACCGAGGCCTCAAATCTCTGGGGGCCCATAAAAAAAAAGTGCATGACTTTGGGGGAAAAAACACGGGTCTTTTTTTTTTGGTCTTTTATCATGTAGCGGTGTCCGTATATGGTTATTTTTTTCGTGTTGCACTGTGTTATTGGAGCTCTAACAAAAATTCGGCCGGCCGAACTTTATATACCCTCCACCATGGATTCCACAGAGACTCTCGATTTTCGTAAAAGAGCAGTAATATTATAGGAAAATTTATTTTTTTTTATAACCAAACCAAAACAAATAAAAATATTAAAAAAATAATTTTTTAAATAAATATAATATTTTTATTATTTCAAGACACGCTTATAACACAAGGCTACCAATATATTTATACTATATATGGGCATTTCCACAGAAAGGTCCACCAAGACAAAATAATTAAAAGTTCTTGTAAACATTTTCATTTATCATATTTTCATAGAGAATTAAACAAATTTAACTAATGTAAACTAATTTTACATTAATTCATATCCTATCTTGAGATATTCGAATGCAAAGTCGCGCAAGTGCAACATTACTCGTATGAATATTTCTTTTGCATGTTTTGTTTTGATTAAAGTTCTTAAATAGAGGACTTTTGGTGTCTAAAATCTTTCAAGGAGTACAAAGAGTCAAAAAAGAAAGGATACGGAGTTATACGACTGCTATAAACTGTAACTTTTTGCTTTGTATTATCGCATATTTCGATGTCACGTTCGACATGGAAAAACAACATTTGTTGTTACCGTGTCTAAAGTACACGCAGAAAGATCATCAAATTTTGAGTACAAACAGAGATTTTTATACAATTAAAATAAAAAAATCTTACTGGAATATAAGAAAATTTGTGACCTTGGCCACGTGTGACATCTTAAGTGTGAAAATTGAAATTTAAAAAAACAATTTCTTACATAAATAATTTATTTATGTAAAAAATTCTTATTTTTATTATTTAAATCTATTTGAGCATAAACGGATGCCAATAAAGTAAAGAAAGTTAAAAATCGCAGTGAAAGTTGAACGAAGATCAGCTAAAATTACAAAACAATAAATAAATAAAAAACAAAATTTTATTGTTTGCTCTTATTATGTGAGAATAAATACATTGAATATTTCTGTTGATTAAAAAATATATATTAATTATAATTTCGTAAAAAGTAAAACAAAAACATGATGGAAAAAAATGTCACGTTCGACCAGGCTTAAAATTAAATTACAAAAAAAGTATTAATTATTTTTGGATGAAATCAAAGCCATTTTGAAGAGATATCAGTGCACAACGTTCTAAAATTGGTCACATTGAAATATTGCCACAGGGTTCGCTAAAATCGGCGTTTGAATGGTTGGCCGCGAAAACGATTTCTGTTTTGGTCACGTGCGAATGCCTTGGTTTTTTTAAATTATCTTGAAAACGAAAAAATACCCAAAATCCACATTAGCACCAATTAAACTGCTAATTAAGAGCTATAACTTAAGCATATGGTCAAAATAAAAAACCGTTTTATTTTGACTTTTTTGTCACTTTAAATGTGTACGACGGTCACGTTCGACATCATGGAAATGCCCATATATCGAAATAATACTTCAAGCCAATTCAAAAATTAAATATAAGATAGAAATCTTCAAAACAGCTTAAATACCATAAATATTAGTAAGTACAAAAGGGCAAGATAACCAACTTCATGATTCAACCAATTTTTGCCGTAAAAGTCAAAAAGTACGAATTTCGAAAAATCGTTTTTATTTTCCGTGTCTATGCAGTCAGAGGAATGTATACACCGAATTCTATGATTCTAGCTGCGGCCATTTGGTTGGTACTCTTTTTATCCCTTTTTCCCCTTTTTATAACTTTTTGCCCCATTTCAACCCCTACGAATAGAAATCACTTTATGGTGCACGTTTTTGTTATAGGGGGAATGTGCATTAGGGCGTACCTCAAAAAAAAAGTTCGCCGTACACCTTCAAATATGAAGTATTATTGAAAGATAGTTTCAAAAAAAATTTTTTTATTTTTTTATGCCGAACGTAGGGGTCGCGCTTTTACATTTTTCTATATAACTTCTGCATTTATAAACAGATTTTAAAGTGTGATACATCGATGTTTTTAACTCGACGAGGCCGATTTTTTTGTCTTTGAAGTCATTGAGCTCAAGCACCCCCTTCTGGTACTTACCCATCATATCTCAGTTGCTACTACCCTAATGTACCACTCTAATATCAGAAAATTAAAGCTCGCATAAAATCATGAAACTCTTCCTAAGGAAGTATGTCGATTTTCCCAGCAGAAAAAGTGTTAAACTAGTTTTTTTCTTATTTTACCGAGAGCATTGCATGTATTTATAAGTTGTTCTTTGAATCTTCGATGTTTACAGTCGGTTGTCAAAGTGTAATACATATATTGGTGTTTTTGGCCCATGCGTTGCTCATCGGTGACCGCCATAGCTGATTCATGCACAACATGAGCAAAACTACTTTGTCACATTGTTTCCCTATTGCAAATCGTTTTACCTGTGAAGTAACGGTCTATATTTTATTGTAACAATAGAAGAAATTAGTTCAGTAATAAGGCGTTGGTGGCTCAACAAAGCATTATTAAATATTTAAATTTCCATTATACAACGATAAAAAAACTAAAAAAATGTCTTTTACGATCAGAGCATTAAACAACACTATGTTACCGACTAAGTACGATGTTATTAATTATTTCTTGTATCTGCGGCATAACACTAATCCCAATAGAAAATTGAGTGCTTTTAAACAAGAAGCTTTCAGAAGCATTACCCTTTTATGGGAGCGGGCAGGCATTCCAATTATATCGGTATCAGGTGTTCGTAAACGGTTGGATAAACTTCTAGACGATTACTATAAATTGGTTAAAAGTCCATTGAAATGCAATGTAAATGAGTGGAATAAATTGTTCTCAATTTCGCGTTGTAAGTGTGGCATAGAAAGAAATGTTCCATGCAGTTGCACCGCCTCTGATAAAATCCCAGACGATGCGAAAGACTTTTTCATCGATCAATGGGGTCCACGGCTGATGACTTTGGATAATGTTTATCATATGATGTCGATGAAAAATTGCGGTGTTCAAACGTGCTCAATTGTTGCACCATCAAAAGCGGTATATACCGAGTTCAACAGTATTGGGTATCAACCAGGCAGCGATGAAGAGCTAGAATTTGAAGAAAATGTTGGCGATTCCTCAGAGAAGATTAAAACAACATTTACGGTGGCGGACATTTCTTTGCGTAATTTTAGTTCGGCTTTGGATCGCAGCGATACTTCAGTTCGCTACGGTGCCTTGCTTGCGACCATGTTAATAAAAGATTTAAAATTGTCTATTGCCGCAAAAGCCAAAGAAGAGTTATCTGCAGAAACAGCCGAAAATATATGTCAGTTCTTTGAAGGGCTTATCATCAATAAAAATAAAATATTTCGAGAACGTGTGAAGTTCCGTAAGGAAGCAAAAGCGGCGGCCAAATGCCATCAATTATTAAAGTGTATCTCTTTCGATGGCAAGAAAGAGCCAACTTTGAAAAAAGTAACCGAGGCAAATGTGACGCGAAATATTGTTTTAAATGAAGAACACATCACCATTGTAAAAGACCCTGATTCCAAATTCATTGGTTATGCTACGCCCACTGATAGCTCTGCTTTGGGGATCCAGAGGAGCATCGTGGATTACTTGAGTCGTGAAAACTTCAATTTGGATGACTTAGTTGCCATAAGTTGCGATGGAACTGCTACCAACACTGGGTACAAAAGTGGAGTCATTGTGAGAATGGAACGCCATTTACAGAGACCGCTGCAGTGGTCCGTGTGCCTTTTCCACTTCAACGAGTTACCATTTAATGCGCTGTTAAGATCATTGCTTGGAAAACAGAAAGGACCTGGAATCTGGCCCGGAAGTATCGGAGAAGGCATTCAAAATTGCATACACTACCCTGTAAGTTTAATATATTAATAGTGTTTCGTGTCCGTGTGTTCCGTATACTTTACTTGTGAGCATTTTATTAATTAATAATTCGCATATTTTGTTGCTTATTCCGTTTGGTCAGGTCAAACAAAATTTCGAACGCATTACAATGGATGAAATGCCAGCGAACATAGATGGGTGGAATATTCGAGGCGACCAGCTTTACTTGTATCGTATGGTTCGAGCCTTTCATACCGGAGAATGCGATGAAAAATTAGCCAGCGAGAAGCCCGGCGCTATTTGCAAAGCGCGCTGGCTAACAACAGCCTCTCGAATTCTGCGCTTTTATATGACGTGTACGCAACCCTCGATGGTATTGAGAAAACTGGCTCAGTTCGTTGTGAAAGTGTATGCACCATTCTGGTTTCTTGTAAAAAGCCAACCACTGGCAATTCACGGAAGTCGGAATGTTTTCCTTTATATTTGTTGGATTCGTCAGTTGCCAAAAGATATTCAAGAGGTCATCCGTCCGTTCATTGAAAATAACGGATATTTTTTTCATCCTGAAAATATTTTGTTATCGATGATAACAGACCCAGATCAACTAGTGCGTTCAGATGCCTATGATAAGATTTTATCAGCCCGCAATGAAGCCACGGGAAGCATTCGACAAATGTTCGGTCCACCAGTTCATAATTTTATCAATTTTGATAGTGACTCATATTTCAATATGATCGATTGGAAACAATTTGAATTGACTGAGCCGCCATGCTTGCAGTTTTTTTCGCAAGAACAGTTAGAAGCATTCCAATTTTCAGAAGAAATTATCGATTTACCAGGTTAGCACAAGAAAAACTTAATTTGATTGCTTTCTTTGCTGAACTCATTTATTTTCACAGATTATCCATGCCATTCTCAAAACACCGAGCGTTTTGTTCATGTTGTGCATGAATCAGCTATGGCGGTCACCGATGAGCAACGCATGGGCCACATCTTTTCTAAACTTGAGAGCCGCCAAAAATACACCCAACTTGAATCGCGTCGAAATATGGTTGATTAAAATTTTAATTGTACCTTAATTTTTATATTTATTGTTCTAAGAATTGAAATATGATGCGTAAATAGTAGAAGGGGGTTGTTGAGGTCAACGACTTTAAAAACTGAAAACCTGTTATGTGCGGGACAAAAACACCAATATATGTATTACACTTTGACAACCGACTGTAAACATCGAAGATACAAAGAACAACTTATAAATACATGCAATGCTCTCGGTAAAATAAGAAAAAAATAGTTTAACACTTTTTCTGCTGGGAAAATCGACATACTTCCTTAGGAAGAGTTTCATGATTTTATGCGAGCTTTAATTTTCTGATATTAGAGTGGTACATTAGGGTAGTAGCAACTGAGATATGATGGGTAAGTACCAGAACGGGGTGCTTGAGCTCAATGACTTCAAAGACAAAAAAATCGGCCTCGTCGAGACAAAAACATCGATGTATCACACTTTAAAATCCGTTTATAAATGCAGAAGTTATATAGAAAAATGTAAAAGCGCGACCCCTACGTTCGGCATAAAAAAATAAAAAAAATTTTTTTGAAACTACCTTTCAATAATACTTCATATTCGAAGGTGTACGGCGAACTTTTTTTTTTTTACTTGTAACCTGGTACGCTCTAATTCAATTTCAAGTAAGTAGAAGCAGAGATATTGAAAAAATAAGCTTACTCTAAAATATTGGGGTTATTATGGGTATTTTTAGTCCTTGTGAGGGAACATTTTTTCCCTTTGGGCCGATTTCGCCCAGTATCAATTCCAACCGATCTACGACTATAAGACGCATTTATGGAAAATTTGGACGTCCTAGCTCCTTTCGTTTAGATGCTAGCGTGCTTTCAACAGGCGGACGGACATAGCTAGATCGTCTTAGAATTTTATGACGATCAAGAATATATATACTTTATAGGGTCTCAGGTCGATATTTCATGGAGTTACAAACGGAATGACAAAGTTAGTATACTCCCATCCTAGTGGTGGAGGGTATAAAAAGGCTTTTCCAGTTCTTGTTTTGCAAATGTATACAACTGTTAATATATTTCACAATCAAACGCAAATTCATGTTCATTTAATCAGAAATAACAACATTTGAAAGTATAAATGCAGTATTGTAGTGGATATTGACTGCAATGATATCCGTAGCTGTAGTTTAATTGGTCGACAATCGGTATCCACAACCTAATGACTTATTATGACAATCATAATAGGGGATATGTACTGCGATATCCTGAAGGAAAAAGTTAGTGGAATCGTTGCCAAAATATCATGAAGATGTTGCTGAGTAAGTAGGCAGTCACTCTCACCATTATGGTATTATTTCAAATATATTTAAAGAAAAAAGTACAGCAGTTTTTCTGCAATCTTGCATCAGCATTGACGCTGCTAACGTGTTTGCAGTCTGCTAAAAATGGATGCTGATAATTAATATAGCCAAACTCAAATAAATACTAATATTGAAAACATAATTTTATGAATTAATATAATGTTTTTATTATTATTATTATATATATATATATATATATATATATATATATATATATATATGTATATATATAATTTCAAACCACGCTTATAAGGCAAGGCTACCAATACGTTTATACTATATATATCGAAAATCAAGTCAATTCATAAAGTAAATATTATTTCTTTATATCTTCAAAAAACTTAAATACTTCAAATATTGGTAGATAGTGTATTTCCATTCTATTCTAAGTCCTGCGGTCATTTGGTTCGTACCATTTTTATCCATTTTTCTTCCTTTACCCCCTTAAAGGTACGACTTTCTAAAATCTCTTTATTTTACTTGTCTATGAAATAATTGGAATGTACACACCGAATTGTAACCGTTTAGTTGTTACTATTTTTATCCCTCTGTTCTCTATCCCTTGGAAGTACGAATTTGAAAATAATTTTTTATTTCTCGTGTTTACGTAGTCAGAGGAATTTATACGCCGAATTTCATAATTCTAGCTGCGGCCACTTTTCCACCCAAAATGTACGAATTTCAAAAAATCCGTTTATTTTGCATGTCTACGTAATCAGAGGAATGTGTACACCGAATTTCATTATTCTAGATGCAGTCGTTTAGTTGGTACCATTTTAATCCCTCTATTTCCATTTTACCCCTTAAAAGTACGAATTTGGAAAAAAACTGCTCTATCTACTCAATTAGACGAATGGACTCACCGAATTTCGTGATTCTAAAGGGTGTTTTTTATTGGGGTATAGAACTTTAAGTTGGCATCACTTTTTTAACTGGCGGCAAATCGTGCAAATTTATTTCGAAAGTAATGGTTCAGTTCGCGAAGTTCACCGCAAGCTCCAATTGCTGTGCACGGTGGCAAATCGATTCATTCGGGTCCTCTTCAACACTTTGCTCTACAGCGGCAATTGTTTTTTCGGTGCGCACTGTTCGACGTCTCTGCGGATGCGTATTATCACATAGAGTAAACGTAGTGCGAAAACGATCCATGGTTAACCGAATTAATTGCTCTGATGGACGATTATGTCGACCATAAAATGGGCGGAGACGGTGAACTTCGCGAACTGAACCATTACTTTCGAAATAAATTTGCACGATTTGCTAGCGTTGTTCTTTTGTCAACCTGTTCATGATGAAATGGCAAACCAAACTAAATATTAATCACTTGACAGCTGACAAAATGGCCGCCAGTTAAAAGTGATGCCAACTTAAAGTTCTATACCCCAATAAAAAACACCCTTTAGCTGCAGTCGTTTGACAGGTACAATTTTTATCCCTTTTTGTCCAATTTCACCTCCTACGAAATCTGCAACCATAAGACACATTTAGGTAAAATTAGAACCTCCTATCTCATTTCGTTCGGAAGCTAGTGTGTTTTCAACAGACAGATGAACATGGCTATCGTCTTAGAATTTTACCACGATCCAGAATATATATACTTGATGGGGTCACCGACGAATATTTTAAGGTGTTACAAACGGAATGACGAATTGAATATACCCCCATCCTTAGGTGGAGTGTATAAAAATAAATGTTTATAATTTAAAAGCCTTTCAGATTGATGGCGAAAACGAATTTATTTTGGGGCATTAAAAAGACAATCACAATATCTTTCAATGGTAATAAATTCCCTTATATTAACATTTATTCTAAAAAGTGTTGTTAATAAAATTGCTAACTGGCTATATTCTTCTGTACACATGCTTCAAGATTCAAGAAAACGTTTTTTCTTTATTGCTAAAAACAGCAAACAGCTGCTTGCTATTTCAGCAGATACAAATCTGCTATCTCTTTTTCAGCAGAAAATCTGCTCTTACAGCAGACTTTTTGCTTTCTATTAATGACAAATTCCTTTGAGTGTATGCATCAAATTTAGGGTAATTTCTAAAATATATCTTACTGGTAGTGCCCGCTATTTCGAACGCGGAAAAGCCAGTTATTTATTATCAGTTTTATTCATCTCTGTTTTTGAGTAGTATTTATTGAAGTTTCATGTATCACTTATAATATTCATGTATCACTTATAATAACAACCACAGAGCCTTTCTCATGCCTCGATCTCATTTTCATAGATGCAGCCGCCAGTTTTATAACTTTTTGCTCCTCTTTCCCAAAAAGTACACATTTTTAAAAATTACTATAGGTAGCATGTGTTGTCGCTTCTCCCCTAAAAACATATAATTTATTTGGTACCACGTTTATGCCTTTTTATGCCGTCTTTATAAGTACAAATTTTGAAATAAGCATTTATGTCCCGCCTTTAAAATTTGCTGTACACCCTTTTTATCCCTTTTTGTACCGCGCACCCCGTAAAATTACAAATTTCGAAAAATCCACTTTTACTGCTCTTCTACGCTATCAGAAGAATTTACATACCAAATTTCACGACTATAGCTGTAATACTTTAATTGGTACCATTTTCATCCCTTTTTGTCTCGTTCACTCCTAAAAAGTACAAATTCCAAAAAAATTAATTACTTAAATTGGTACCATTTTTATCCCTTTTAGTCTTTTTCCTCCCTTAAAGTACAAATTTCGAAAAATCTCTTTTTGTAGCTTGTCTGCATGGTCAGTGCAAGGCACACACCGAATATCGTGTTTCTAGCTACTACCGTTTAGCCAGGACGAAGGTTCGATGTTTGTCCCATTTTACCCCCAAGTACGAATTTCGTAAAACCCTTTCTACGTCATATTTGGGAGCTACCCTGCAAATTTCATGGCTTCAGCCGTTTGGTCTGGGCGCTTGCCAATGGTAAGTCAGTAACGCAACTCTTTAATATAACGTTACCCAAAAATAAACCAGTAAGGAAAGGCTAAAGTCGGGCGGAGCCGACTATATGATACACTCCACTTTCTATTCAGTAAAAAAGTGAAATCGGAAAGAACATCTGAATGGGGGAACGCTGTGACCCACTTGTATGTTTAGAGGTGAAATATAGTATGTAAAGATTGACCAAAATCGGTTAAACATTTGGGTGCAACATTTGCATATATATAAATAAATGTATATCTAAATCTAAACCGATCTTACCCACATTCGAAATAGGTGTTTTTATTTAGATTATTAGATATTGTGCCAATTTTAAAGAAAACCGGGTACAATATGTGGTTTTTAGAGCGGAAAAAGTCAAATCGGGTGCGACATTTGTGTGGGGGCTATATCTAAATATGAGCCGATCTTATCCACTTTCTGCATAGGTGTTCCTAGCTAGATTATAAGGTGTTGAGCCAAATTTGAAGAATATCGGGTACAATATGTGGTTTCTAGAGCGGAAAAAGTCAAATCGTGTGCGACATTTGTGTGGGGGCTATATATTTAAATATGAGCCGATCTTATCCACTTTCTGCATAGGTGTTTCTAGTTGTATTATAAGATGTTGTGCCAAATTTAAAGAATATCGTGTACACTATGTGGTTTTTAGAGCGGAAAATGTCAAATCGGGAGCGACATTTGTATGGGGACTATATCTAAATCTGAACCGATCTAGCGCGCTTTTGCCGCAGGTGTTTCTAGCTAGATTATAAGGTGTTGAGCCAAATTTGAAGAATATCGGGTACAATATATAGTTTCTAGAGAGGAAAAAGTCAAATCGGGAGCAACATTTGTATGGGGGCTATCTCTAAATCTGAACCGATCTTACCCACTTTCTGCATAGGTGTTTCTAGTTGTAGTATAAGATGTTGTGCCAAATTTAAAGAATATCGGGTACAATATATGGTTTCTAGAGAGGAAAAAGTCAAATCGGGAGCAACATTTGTATGGGGGCTATATCTAAATCTGAACCGATCTGAACCACTTTCTGCACAGGTGTTTCTAGTTGTATTATAAGATGTTGTGCCAATTTTAAAGAAATGTGGATTCAATATGTGGTTTCTAGAGCGGAAAAAGTCTAATGGGGAGCGACATTTGTATGGGGGCTATATCTAAATCTGAACCGATTTTCTTCAAATTAAATAGCGTTCGTCCTTGTACCGAGAAACTTCGTTGTGCAAAGTTTCATTTGGTTCTGTCTACAATTGCGACCTGTATCGTGATTACAAGAATAGATGGACGGACAGACAGACGGACATTGCTAAATCGACTCAGAAAGTGATTCTAAGTCGATCGGTATACTTTACAATGGGTCTATCTCGCTTTTTTTGGGTGTTACAAACAAATGCCCAAAGACATAATACTCTCGTGGAGTGCATAAAAAGGCTCAACTAAATTTTTTTGCAAATCGAGATTTTTGGTTATTTTAACAAAACACAACATGTTAGTTGTTCATTATTATGTTTGAAAACAAAATTTTGAATTTGAATGTTTGAAATTGTTTATGTTTGTATGGAAATATGTCAAAAAACTATTATACGTATCGTCAAAACGACACGATAGTTCGAAAATTACATAATAGGCCTACTAGCTTAATTTTTTATGTAATTTACTCGCTTAACAAGAAAGCAGCTTACTACTCCCTTAGCTGTATTGCCGGATTTTTCCTGTTAATCCATTTAAGAAAAACCAATGTGTAGCAACGTTGCCATCTTAACTTATCAAGTATCTTAATTGTAAGCTAGTAAGCCCAATCGAATTTTGGCCGATGAAATTTGGTTATGAACCATTGTGCGTCGGTTAGCACTAACTTGAATTTATTTTGTTTGGTGTTACCGGCTCTAAAAGAAGCAATCGTCACAGAATTGCTTTGATTTACAACAAATCTTCATGTGTGAATATACCTCAACTTCTCAATAGAAGCAACGTGCAATGAAATCATCCATCCCAAAAGTATGCATTAAAAAGTTGAACATCTTTTATCTTATGCTTTACCTTCCCATTTCCTAAACGTGACGTTTTGGTGTTACCCAAGTTTCTGAGGTGAGTTTGGCAACTCATACAGAACACTTGGGTAATTTGGTACCAAAAAAACTGCTGCCAGTTAACAATAAAACTTTTGTAAAATTACCTTGTATGTTTTTGGCTGTATTTCAAAGCACTTTGTTCTCTTAAACAATTTGCATTTATCAGTATTTAAAAATAAAGAAATAAATGTACAAATTGATAGAACATAAGAAATCCAACGCCATGTTTGTCCCCTTTTCCACGGGCAAATTTTTATTTGGCAAATTTTTTGTTTTCTCTTTTGAAATTTTCGCTTGCTTTTCCACTAGCAAATTTTTCTTTGCCAAATTTGCGAATCAAAATACAAAAGAAAGAAAGAAACGTCAAAAGTGTTTACATTTTAAAGAATTTTTCGAAGAAGTGTATACATAATTTAAAATAAAAAATATAATAATAATATAATATAATAATAATATAATATAATAATAATATAATATAATAATAATTTAAAATATACATAAAATTAAAAATTAAATTTCACTTGCACAAATTAAAGCAACCGGTTTGTAAACAAAAGCCGGCTGTGTGTCAGTAAAACGAATAGGTTAAAAAGGAAATGTCAACAAAATTGTTTTCAACGAACAGAGCAAAGCAGAATTTGCGTGTACCGCAAATTCTGAACAGGCAAAGTTTTGTTTCTCTTCCTCGCACCCCTCTCGCCAACAAACTCAGAATTTGCCAAATAAAAATTTGCCTGTGGAAAAGGGGACTTTCATTTATCTAATTTTGAATGTTTTTTTTAATAAATTTAATAATATGAAAGACCTAAATCGTTTTATTGATTTTCTATTTCCCCCCAAATAAAAACGATGATGACTTAATTTTTAAGCTTTTTGTTCTTCCGTCTGGAAACAAAAAATGTTTATTTTAAATGTTATATGCATATGATATTAAGGCTGTTTTTTCTTTGATGTTTCTGTTGTTGTTGGTGGGGTTGCTGTTGTCGTTGCTGCTGATGTGTTGATTGGGCATCGACGTACAGATGAGTGTGATGATGTTGTAGCTGCTGTCTGGTGCGATGAGTTAACAGTGTGGTTTCTGTTGTATTTCGTCGTTCTCAAACAACAGTATTTTGTTGATCAATATTGTTGTTGTTGTCATTGCCCACATATTAGGCCTGTTCGATTGGGCTTACTAGCTTAATTTTTGTATGGAATTTAATCGCTTAACAAGAACCAAATGATGCAGTGCATAATATCACTGCTGCCGAAACCATTTACGGCAACACTTGTCAAGACTGAATAATGTTGCTCCGAAATGTAACTAAAATTGATATTAATAAATTAAAAGATTAATTAATCTTCATTTTGCGAGTGAAAAAAAATAAATAAATTTTAATTTCACCATACATGCTTCTTCGTCTGTTGTTTCTGCTGTTCTGTTGCTTTTGGTTTTCTTGTAATTCTAATCGTCGAAATTCACTTTGACAAATTTATAAAAACCTTTACTCATAACGTATTTTTTGCAAGTATCAAAATGCATGAAATTGGCAACTTGCATATTCATACTTACTATCTAATTAATTTTAACAAAGAAACTTCTGTAAAAGCTAAAATTTTCTAATTTGGAAAAAAAGAACATGGTGGAATTTTTTAAGGTACATAAGCACTGAACACCTAAACTTAGTTATTTATACAAAAGAAGCACGTGTAACTCTATATAAAAAAGATTTACAAAGTTGAATTCGGTATTTTTACACAAGTTTTTTCTGCGTGTGCTAAAACGCAAACGTGAGTGATTTTTTGCGTTGTGTTCTGTTTTTGTGGTCTGGTTTGCAGAGCTGGTGTCGAATTTGTGTTAACTTTTTTTAAGTTAAATTATTCGATTTATCGCAAACTATCGCGAACACTTACACGGAAGTGTTTTTTTAAAATATAATAATTCAGCACGAACATAACAAACGCCAAGTGATTTAAATAATTCCATTTTCCACGTACCCGTTTGCGAATTGGAAAAAAATCAAAACTATTTCAAGTTCTTTCTTTTGACGTCTAATAACTCGAAAGATTCTGGCTACAATACTTTAGTTGGTACCATTTTTATCCCGCTCATCTCTTAAAAGTACAAAAATGCATCTATATTGCATTTCTATGTAGTGAGAGGAATTTACATACCAAATTTCATGACTATAGCTACAATACTTAAATTGGTACAATTTTTATCCCTTTTTTTCCCACGTACCCCTTTAAAGGTACAAATTTCGAAAAATCCAATTTTACTGCACTTCTATGTGGTCAGAGGAATTTGCATACCAATTTTCATGATACTTTAGTTGGTACCATTTGTATCCCTTTTTGTCCCACGTACCCCCTTAAAGGTACAAATTTCGAAAAATCCAATTTTACTGCACTTCTACGTGGTCAGAGGAATTTGCATACCAATTTTCATGATACTTTAGTTGATATCGACAACATGTCCACTATTTTTGTTGTTTTATTTTAAGGCCCTCTATCGAAAAATGTAGTCAGATCGTGGGTCTCGGATATCACAAAATAAACTCAAATTAGTGCTAATCGAAGGTTATAACTGTCAGTTTGTATGGGGTGATTCCATTGGAACGGGTGTGACACTTTTGCTTAAATATGTTTAAATATCTCCCATATTCATTGACTGAGATTTTTACTATACTGCCAATTGAAAACGGCAGGTTAATCGGGATATTATTGCAAATATAAATGCAACGGTCTTGAGGTTTTACTTATTTTCTTGAATTTGGAAATGTTCTACCATTTCATGTCTTTATTCATTTTTGGTTATCAAAAGAGTAGTTCATACGCATTCTTCTAAAGTATGCGTTACCGACATCTCTTTATGAATATAGGAAATATAGGATATTTAAATTGTAACGGGCGTGACATTTTGACGGAAATCCTTTCACGACACCAGTCTATAACATTACGAATGTTTATCGCTGTTTTTTAAATTATAAATTGATTTTGAAATTTCGCCGAAAAAGGGTCAGTTAAAGTGGAATCATCATCAATTTATTTTGTTTGCTGTTACCGGCCCTTATTGTGACCTTCTATAAATGAAGCAACACAGAAGTAGAATTAGATTCCGAGTTTTCAATTTCAATAAATATTCATGTGTAAACATAACTCATGTTCTCAAAAGAAGCAACGAGCAATGAAATCATTCATCCCAAAAGTATGCATTAAAATGTTGAACACCTTTTATCTTCTGATTAAGCGCTGCTTACACTTTAAGATTTATTGTACGATAGATTATAATGAAAACTTAACAAATCTTGTATTTTTCCGAGGAAAAAAATTATTATCCGTAATAGCCTTTTCAGACTGCAGTTATAGATATCAAAACCGAACATGAAAAACATTCACAGAACTAGTTGTAGAATAACAGGTATGTACTGACTTCCACGTTGGTTTCAAATTTGACATTTGAAAATCGAGCTTATGCCATTTCATTTAGATTTAGCACGCAGTGTGACAAGGTAGTTACCAACGGTTATAGTCGGTTAAAAAAATATTTTGTGTTGACTTTTTTGGACTTAGCCTCGATAACCATCAATTTGACTTACACTGGATAAATATCCAGACTTAGTCCAAAATTTTTAATACAAATTATTTTTTCAAAATTTGTTTTCACACACATTGATATTGATGTTGGCGACAATTTTAAAAAAGAATTTTTTATTTTTAGTGAAATTTTAACATTTCATTTAGATTTTTGTTATTGCAGCTTAGTTATCCAGTTGTAACAAAATAGCCATAATATTGGTCTCTGGAAAGTTTTCATGTGTAAACACACCTTAAATCAGAAAAATGATTAATTCGAAGCATTTCTTTATATTTTCAAGATTCTCTCCGTTGGAATTTTACGTATTGCCCAAAACTTAAAAACTATTATTACGCTATACAGCACTGCGTTCGGATACACACCCAAAATCCGCTTTTGACAAGTTAAAACAATGCGAATATAATTTTTACAGCATTTCTAAACGCAACATAACACTATAATAAAGAATTCAGCCTTTTCTTGGAATTTGGCCTTTTCAGACTGCTTGCGAAATCAAGCTTAGCTCGATTTTTATTGTTACATTTTTATGGGAACTGTCAATTGTAAATCGATTTCAGCTTGATCTCGCATGCAGTCTGAAAAGGTTGTTAATGAAGAAATCAACTATTATTTGTATCGATATTGCAGTAAATTTCTTCACAAAATCCCCAATTGAAGATTTTGTTACTATATACGAACATGGCTTTAAATCCAGTACTGTGTAAAATAAAAAAGTCACATACGAAATTTTAAGTGAGATTTTGTTTTTCGCTTTGTATTCTAAAAAAACGCAACCAAAAGCCGAAAAACAACTCTGTCCTTTTATTGTAATCTTTTTTTGTTCAAACAAAATAAATGTTTGTTATAGTTTTTTCAGGCTGCATGCGAATTTAAGCGGTTTCAAGCTCAAGGTCGATTTTCAAAGGTCAAACTTGTATGGAGTCTCACATTTGTAAATCGACCTTATGTCATTTGTACTAGATTTCGCATGCCGTCTGAAAAGGCTATTAACCACTTGGTGCCATAAATGTGAAATCATTTAAAAATCAAATGTGTTAGTGCATTGTTTTAATGAAGATTTACTGTCGATTTATCGACCTAATGTCATTTCAGCCAAATTTCGCATGCAGTGTGACAAGGCTGTTAAATAGATCAAAAACGTTTTAGTGACGTCATACCATTTGTTTGCAAAGTATATATCATGTGTAGAGTTATATCGACAATTTCTGTTCTGCTTTTTTATTCCTGCCAGCTGCTCATCATCAAAAGCACCACAGCACAACGTTCATGTCGGCGCATAAGGGGTGTTTAGACGTACCAAATATTTGCGTAAAAGGGCTGTTCGGCAAATATTTTGAATTTGTGGGTGCGCTTTTGTGTTATTGTAAAAATTTTTTTATATATAGGGGGTTTAGAAGGTTACCAAATATTTGTAGAAACTTCTGTTTTCACAAAACCGATTATTTACAACAAACATCTGATTTACAACCACTCACATGCAATTGATTTGTAGAAAAACATTTTCGCTGAGATTTTAAAGTGACAACATGTGCCTTTACTGCGCGTGCGGCAGCAGTAATAGTGGCGACAATTCTAAAATAGGCTAAGAACCAAAAAATAAACCTAAAATAAAAGAATTAGGCGCAAGGAATGTAGAACCACTGCGTTTTAAAATATTAAATATTTTTAATGTTTTTCATTTTTTCCATTTCCCTGAGTGGTAAAGATTTAGTTATCGCATTTTCATAAATTAAAATAAATCGGTTAAATTCATTTTCTTCTTGAATTTGTGTCGCCTTATTTCTACTTTCGCTCTTTTCGAAAATTTTAACTCGCACATACACATGGAAAGTTCAGTAATATCTTTAAATTTGTAAAAAAAATAATTTGTAATGTTTCCGCTTCACTCAGATACGTCTGCTCACGTTGAAATTCAAGTTGAAGTGGCAAAAGCCAGCTACAAATACAAAAAATTTGTACAAATTTGGCAAAAATCAAAAATTTCTTATTTTTATTCAAAATTTTGCACAATAACACAAAAGCACACTCACAAATTCAAAATTTTTGCCCAACAGCCCTTTTGCGCATATATTTGGTACGTCTAAACACCCGTTTAAAATACAATCTTTTTCTATTTTCGTTCACACATTCGAATTTACACCGAAACCTAACGGCCAATCATTTTTAATTTTTCGACTTTTAAACACAAAGCATTGCCAGCTGGAAATTACACGCCAAATACAACACTGAACTTCGAAGAACTGTCATTGGGTGGAAACGAGTTTCGAATGAAATGTGAAACAAGTTCGAAAATATACGGCCATCTTTCTTTCTTTTTCGAAAAATCCTCACACAAGTGACAAGGTAAAACTAATTTATTTTAATAAATTTGCCAAAAAATATAAAAAACTGAAGAAAATACCAAACAAAAGTGAAAAGTGTAAACTATTTCATAATGTGATGCAAAAGTTCTGTGGAAATCCCGCTTCTATTACGGGAAAATACGAGAAATTGTGAAATCACACGTGTTTGGTGTCGTCTTTGGAGCTACTGTGAACAGTGCTGTGCAAAACGTCATTTTCAGTGGTCGTCCGTGCTAATCGTATATTTTGTTAATTTTACAATTTTAGAGCACATCAATATGCAATTGTTTGTACGTGGTTTGGAAAGTGTTGAGGCCCTTGAGGTCCAACAAGATGTTACCATTGCTGCCGTTAAGGTGAGTGTGTGAATGGGCGGGCGCCGTAAAGATCAGTGAGTTGTGAGTCAAAGTATCTCGTCAAACACTTGGCGATGAAGTGTTTGTGAACAGTCTAACCTCACTTTTTTTAGTGCCACTTCTGCTTCAGTAAAATTCCATTCATTACTAACTTGTGTTGTTTTTGTCTTTGTTTATCTTTCATTTACTTTAGGCACACATTGCCCAACTCCATGGTTACAATACCGAGGAAATCATCTTGAACTGCGAAGGCAATGCTTTGGCCAACGAAACCGCCATCTCTGCCTTGTCCTCCTTCGAATTGGACATTACCATTCCCATGTTGGGTGGTAAAGTGCACGGTTCTTTAGCTCGTGCCGGTAAAGTAAAGGGTCAAACCCCCAAGGTGGAGAAGCAAGAAAAGAAGAAGAAGAAGACCGGTCGCGCAAAGAGACGTATCCAATATAACCGCCGTTTCGTCAACACCGTGTCTGGTTTCGGTCGTCGTCGTGGCCCCAACGCCAACTCTGCTTAAGTGCAGTTGATGAAGATGATGATAGCTAGCAGTGCTTGAGTAGTTTTTAGTGTGTATACAAAACTAAAAATGTTGATTTTAGAATTTTCCACATAAAACAAAACAAAAACTGAAACGCATTTTTTATTTTTTTTATTCTTCCCATGACTAGGGCAGGGGTATATTGTATTTGTGTACTTTGGAAAATTAGTTGGAAAATAACGCTCGATTTTGATTGGCATATTTATGTTGAAAACGATGAAAGATGTACTCTGCAAGAATGACAAAGAGGGCACCCAGGAAACCTGCAAAGAGAGAAATACTTAATATGTAACTGAAATTCAAAAAATTGCAGTGTGCTCGCATAGAGGGTAAATTGTAACATATATAAATAAAATTATAACATTTTGTAGCAAATTTATGGAGGGACATATTTCGACAAAAAAACTTTACATCGGAATATCTTACGATCGAGCTCACCTCCTGGCGCCCTTAACTGTCTATACACAATGTTAGGCCTCAGAAACACAAATTATGCTGAGTTTCGAAAAATTGCTACTCCCTTGCAAAAAAGTTCAAAGACTTGAAGACGATGCACCTCAATCATGGTATTGGACCTCAGTGCAACTTTGACAATTATTAATAGAAAATTTACTGTTCAATATGTATAAAATAGATTTATTTTAAATTTAATAGTTTTTTTAATAGTATTTTCTATACATTTTATTCAGTTTCAAAGTAATTTTTGGATGTTAAATGACACAATTCCTCGTTGGAAATTGAAAGTGCTTTTATTCCGTAATAAAAATTTGTTTTAGATTTTCTGTAGAAGCAAAATTAGGATTACTTTCTATTTCCGAACGAACGAATCAAGGCCTGAAGTTTTTTTTTTTACCACTAGACTAAAAGGTTAAATATGATAAAATTTTAGACTTCGTCTAAAAATAACGATTTTATAATGTAAATCGAAAAATGTTTTCGTTCATAATGTAGCGATATTTTGACCCTAACAATTTAATTTGCATTTTTTTATTTGCATATGACTGAACTATCGCCCATGTGCTGACAACCGCATGATTTCCAAATCGCATTTTTTTTGGCGATTTCGAGTCTCTAAATTTTACATTTCTATTTAAAATTGCTATGTTTAACCAAACATCTTCTTCATTTATCCGCCAGTAAAGAAAGAAAACTGAAAACAATTGTTTAAAGTAAAAATGCGAAATTTAGAGACTCGAAATCGCCAAAAAAATGCGATTTGGAAATCATGCGGTTGTCAGCACATGGGCGTATATCTCAGAAAATTTTAAGACTACTTCCAAAAAAATAGAATTTACTAAAACAACACATCTATTCTACTCTACTTCCAAAATATTAAAACAATACAATCTTTATAAGTGGACGTTTTTTTATGAAAATTTCGGTTTCATCTTTTTGTATTTCAGATGACCTACATACATCAAGACAAATTACGACTTATAACAATTTTCTTTTAGGATAAATGGGTATTTAAATTTCCAATAACTACTGTTTCTGTTTCATGTTAGTATGAAAAAAAACAGAATTTTAATTTGATATGCACGCCTATTGCGAATTTAAAGGGAGTTTATTCCGGTGGAATTTTCTATTTTCTATAATTTTCTATAAAAGGGGATAATTCATGCACAGCGAAATTCACGATAGGCGGTTATTTGTTTATTTTCATGCAATAGTTTTCACTTATTTTCGTTGTTGCAGTGAAAATCACGGAATAACAAGCTGCGTAAAAACATAAATAAAGAGTTCATTTCTAATCAAAATGAAAAGTACAAAGTACAGTAGGTGTAAACCAAACTGGGACAAAGCGAACGTCTCTTTTAAACCAAATACACACCAAGTAAAAAATCGCAAATTTTGAGGTTATTTTATTAAATATATAAAGCAGCATTATAAAAGTTAGATGTTTTAAACAACTACTTCATACTATGTTATGGAACACCCCTTTTTTGAAAGGAAATTCGCCTATTGATCTATTGCGAACTGCAAACGTTTTCACTTCTTGTCCTGACTTATGAATGGTGTTTTCTACAAATCTGCCTTCTAAAATTTAGTTTTTGCAGCATATTTCAAATGAATGAAACACAAGCTCTTCTCCCCAAAAAAATTAAAGTCCAATAAGTCGACAAATACGTTACTTAGATAAGAGTTAATATTTATATTTAAAGTGTTTTCAATAATAAATAATTACACGGGAAAACATGATCAGTAACAGAAATTACACCTTACCTTAATTATAAAAGGGGGTAACTGACAATTTTTCGAAATCGCGTTTTTTACATATGGGCATCTCCCAGTGGCCCGGACGCGACATTCGCACGCCTTAAACTACGCCAAAAACAAGAAAGGAACTGAAAAGGTCGGCCAGCCTTTTTACTGTTATAAAGAGCTTAAAGAGTATTAAATTTTAAAAATATATCCTCAGGATTTAGTACAAAATTATAAACAATTTTACACGGAAACGAACGCGACAAAAAACAGAAGTACTTTTGGAGGTCTTATAGAAATATACAAAGTTCAGCGATTTTTTGAGAATTTTGTTTTTCCTTATATATGTATATGTAAATGAAGGTCAGACAATATATTTTGTTTGTAGCTTTATGAAATATGAGAATTATCTCTTAAATTTGTTTAATTAGGTACAGCAGAAATACGGACGCGACACAACGGACGGGCGAAAATTTCCAATCGTAGTAAAAAAATTAGTAATTTTCGTTATAACACTTCAACTTTTAATAAAAATAAAAGAGAACAAGTCAACTTCAAGTTTCATAATAAAAAAAGTCAAAATAAGGAAAAATAAAGTTAAAAACTATTAGTGTGGACTGATGTCATTTTTTTTTTGGTAGACCTTTTTTGGGAGATGCCCATATGGGCATTTCCCATGTCACTATGTAACAATTGTACGTTTCAATTTGATTCTAACAAGGGAAAACTAGAACTGAATTGTGTGGTCCTAAAATATTACCAAGCTTTTTTTGTATTTTCTCGGATTATTACAACTTTTTTTATTTTGTTTAGTAACTATAATGAGAAATGTGACGTGACGTTACGTGATGTGACATAAATTCTCTATTTGTTACAATGCATGAGACATTAGAATGGTCAATGAAATCAAATCAAAATACTGCACCATACTAATATTTCTTATCTATTACACTGTCTGACAGTCCATATTACACTTGAACCAGATGATATACTGTGGTGGTCACGAATTTAGCACACTTCACATGTGTTGTTTATAACAGCAAATAATTTGTTCTGATAATGAACTCTGAGCCAAACATTTGTTTTTACGTGTTGCTTATGGTGTGATCAGTATGCCCCGTATTTTTTTTGTATTCTTTTGAGCCTTTTTCTCGTACTCTCATATATTTGAAAATAATTCGTAATCTGGGATGGACACAAATTTAGCACATTTGATAAAAGTTTTTATTTTGTGTTTCATTTTGCGTTTAAATTAATTAATTGGTATGTATGGGTAATTTTTACTCAAATGGAAGTTATTATTTAAAAAAATTGTAATTAGACATGGCTAAAGGAAAATGTTGCATTGAGGCGCAGCGTAAGGCTATTTTGCAATTGAACGACAGTGGAAGTACCGCTGGAGATATTACAAACATTCTAAATTGATCCAGACAGATTGTGTGCAATGTACTAAAACATATTGGAACTTATTGGAGCTTCAAAAATGTCCCACAATGTCCTACACCGAGTAAAACAATCCATAAATAGGATTATTTGATTTATAGAACCTCCGTAGCAGATCCATTTAAAACTTCAGCTGTGATTCAGAGAGATTTTTAGGCAAAATTTGACATTAGAATATCCTCAAGTAGAAGAACAAATGAAAAAAAAAAATACTTGAATCCATTGTTCAACATAAGTCACACATATCAAAAAATGACTTACAGTGCCGAATTTTATTTGCTCAGGTGCATTTAGAAAAAACTCAAGATTTTTGGGAAAATATCGTCTGTATTGGCGAATCGAACTTTTTTCGGTTCGTATCTGATGGAAAGCAATACGAATTGCGCCCTCCAAACCTGCATCACAACCCAAAGTACAAATCTGACTCGGTAAAGCTCGTTGACGAAAATGTGATGGCGTGTACTACGTTTTCTGGACACGGTGTTGATCTCATACACAAAATCGATACACTGATGGATTAGTATGTTTACAAAAATCGACTTGTTGATACTATGATACCATATTCAGATAAAAACATGCCACTTAAGTGGCGTTTTATGCACGTCAACCATCCAAAACTCACTTAATGCCAATGAAGTACTGTTTGGAGCAGATCAGAATAGAATTTTAAAAATGGACCACCGGATCTCAATCCTACTTAGAATCTATAGAATGAACTTCAACAACATATTATAACAGTAAACCTAAAAATTTGCCCGGTTTGTTGAATGAAACTCAAATGAAACTTCAGATGAAATAAAACTGAAATGCAACAAGAGAAGCGAACAAAAGTAATGTTACATGGTCATCTTATCGTACGTAATATTTTAGAAAAATGCCGGGCAAAAAACATAAAAAGAAGTTGAAATATTTGCTTTACAAGGTTACATGTGGTAAGTGTGCTAAATTCGTGTCCACCACTGTACGTCTGAAACTATAGGTGAAATGAAATTAATTGGCGTTTTTAGTTTTTCATTTCCTCTTCCTGTTGTCCCTTGAAAGGAGATACAATCTTTCAAAACTAATTTTAAATACATATTCATAGCCTATGACACCGGTGTAAATGCCAAATTAAAAATGAGAATATGTGCTAAAAATAAATTGTTATTGTATATTATTGCAGCTGATAGTTGTTGTATCAACTGATTTGTGATAAAAGTTTACTTGCATCATCGCTCTCAATAAAGTAAATATTTCAGATAAAGGCGAATAAAACATGTACGGATAGACCCAATTTATACGGTGATATACCCTTCACTATTATGTCTTTGTGCATTTGTTTGTAATATCCAAAAGAAAGCGAGATAGACCCATTGTTTAGCATACCAATCGATTTACCAACTATCTATTCTTGTAATCAAAGAACAGGTCGCAATTATTATTATAATTATAATTGTTATTATATTATAATTATAAGTATTAATTATTATAATTATATTTAGTCCGATATTTACAAAAATTGGCACAATTAAGTTTTGCGCTCCAAGTACGGACGCTTGAAGCAAATCGGTTTAGATTTAGATATAGGCCCCATACAAATTTCGCTCCCGATTTGAAGTTTTCCGCTTTCGAAATTTGACAGATTTTCTTCAAATTTCTGGTGAAAATGAGTCAAATCGGTTCAGATTTATATACAGCTCCCATACAAATATTACTCTCCATTTGACTTTTCTACTTTAAAAACTACCTAAATTAATTGATTTTGATCAAATTTGCACAACACCTTATATTTTAATTAGAAAGAAAAGTTATTATAAATCCGCAACAGGAAGGAAATTCGCTACGTGAAATCAAAATCCCGCATTCGTCAAGTAATATATTTAAAAATAAAGAATGTTTTTGTAGACCTCCGTTGACGGATAAAGAAAAGTGCATATTTTCTAATAGAGTCCGAAAATACCTGGGAATTAGGGAGCCCAATTAAAAATCCCAGGCAGAATAAATTATCCTAGACATTGAGACACAATAAATAATATGTGATCTTTCGCGAACTTTAACCTCTGATTCGGGTGGAATTAAGTGGCGGCTTTTCTCAAATTTTGCCACTTTCAAAACTTAGACATTTTTACAATATTGTGGATTGTGTTTTTGCTAACTTTTATTTCAGAAATGGCTCCAATTTTATTCAGGACAACCTCACTTGAAATTAAAAAGGAAAATCCCGCAAAAGCCAGCAAAACTGCATTAATGCCATTGGAAAGATGGAGTTCTGTTCTTGTAATAACAACAACACCAGTAGGTGCAGAATTTACAAATATATGGAATATTTTGCAAATAATATATTTTATAAAAATACAGTTTATGTGGCGCAGCTACAAAAAATCCACGCACCCTTAAAATGACCCCAAAAACAATAGACGCGCGGGCCCTAGAGACCCGAAAATGGGCCCCGCCCACTTTTATACAATTGTGGGTAGTCAAATGAAAGGAAATTTCTTGCAGATGCAAAAAATATATCTTTGTGGACCCAGTAGATTGCCGCAAAAATGATAATCTGAACCTAAATTTAAGTGTGTGTACTAGGAAATGTCCTTTCATGAGAGTAGCCGGACCCATTTTCGGATCCCCAGGCCCTATGCCCATTTTTGACTTAATTTTCGTGTTTTTTGAATTAAACTTAACAAGACAGGCATTTTTTTGTTTTTGTAGCTCAGCCCCATAAACTATAAACTGCACTACAGCCAGAATTAAATGTGTAATTTTCTGCCTTTGAAATCAAATTTCATTTTTGTATTTGTGTTTTTGAACTGTTTGGAGTTTGCACAGAACCCTATTCAAAACAATTTTGGTTTTCTAACTTAATAACATTCCACATTCAATTATAATGAGCATCATTAAAGAATACATTCTCTTTCGATTCGAGTTGGATTGTATTGCCTTAGGTCATGTAAAATTCATATTCATTCATCTATATGAAGATTTTTTTGTGATGCATACAAGAATGCTTTAACTTTTCCTGGGAATTGTTTCTCTTTCGAAGTACTCTTATTTAATTGCAAATTCGATCGAAATTGAATTAAGTCCATATATGGTGATAATTGTGACATAAATATATTTTGCTCTGACCTGAGAGCTACACAACTCCAAATATTTGTACCATACATTTAAATTTACCTAAAAGCAAAACCAAAAAACATCCCTGCATATCGTCCAGATTTACTTTGTGATTTGTTATCTGCCTCATGACACCACGACCGCTGCACTTATCCATGGAAGGCAGATTAGTTTGATGCCATCTCTCAATGAAACCCATTTGATTGAGTCGCGTTATTTGCTCATTTATCAAAATCAAGTACGGACTATTACTGGGCATAATCATGGCTATCTGCTCGTCGAGGAAATTCTCTTTACCCAGCGAAAATTTGCACTCTTTGTCCTTCTCGAAATGTTTTTGTATGATCAGTTGGAGGTTTATGCGCCAGTCGATGTTGACACGTTCGCCATTTTTTACTGCATCGATATTTTCCTCTCGGGGACTACTGTAAATGGTGGCTTTTTCCAAATATTTGGTAAATTCGCTGCGCGTGGAAGTCTGAAATGTGATGATTGATTAGATGTAAATAAATGATATTTTGTAATTGAAGGTTGGGCAAAGTTCTATAATTTTTAAGAAATGTTTTAAACCAGAATTTATTTAATGATATATGTTCGATAATTCAGAAAATTCTTAATTTATCGTTCCGACCATTAAAACTAAATAAAATAAAGTCGGTATTATATATTCCACAATGTAATGAGTGTATTTTCCATACATAAGTTGAAAATTGCATTGAGTAATTCAAAGAAATTAAACTATAAAAAACAAGTAAGGAAAGGCTAAAGTCGGGCGGGGCCGACTATATAATACCCTACACCATTTTATGTAGTTCATATAAACTAAACAGTTACTATAAATTCATCTTTAGATAAAGTTAATGAGTATGGTAAATAATAAAGTAATTGATCCAGCAGATATTCCCAGTAAAGTAAATATAACATGATATGGATAAATTGATCTAGATCCAATGATAAATACAGATTATACAGCGGTAATAGGATGAATCGACGGACATTTGAAGGGGGACTATAACAACAATTGAGGCCTGTGCCAAAACATGCGCCTATATATTTCTCATTCACGGTAGGTATTCGTAGTTGAAACAAAATTTGATGAAGATCCGATGTAAGATGTGGTTTCTAGAGGTGTAATAGAGAAGAATGGGGCCCCACTTGGGATATACCAAAGTATGGGCATCTCCCAAACAAGTGTGGAAAGGCTAAAGACGGACGGAGCCGACTATATGATACACCCCACTTTCTATCTCACTACAATTCAATTCGGTAAAAAAATGAAATCGGGAAGGATTTTTGAATCCTGTAAAAGTAAGTGTTTGACAAAAAATGTTAAATCGGAAAGGACATTTGTATGGGGGTATATTGAAACCTAGAGCGATGTGACCCGCTTTCACCATGTATGTTTATTGGTGAAATATAATATGTAAAGGGAGCAACATTTGTATTGGGGCTATATCTGAATCTGAAACGATCTTACCCACTTTCACCATAGGTGTTTCTAGTTGGATTATAAGATGTTGTGCCAATTTTAAAGAAAATCGAGAACAATATGCGGTTTCTAGAGCGGAAATGTCAAATCGGGGGCGACATTTGTATGGGGGCTATATCTAAATCTGAACCGATCTTACCTGATTTCTGCATATGCGTTTCTAGTTGGATTATAAGATGCTGTGCCAAATATTAAGAAAATCGAATACAATATGTCGTTTCTAGAGCGGAAAATGTCAAATCGGGAGCGACATTTGTATGGGGGCTATATCTAAATCTGAACCGATCTTATCCACTTTCTGCACAGGTGTTTCTAGTTGGATTATAAGAGGTTGTGGCAAATTTAAAGAAAATCGGGTAGAATATGTGGTTTCTAAAGCGGAAAAAGTTAAATCGGGAGCGACATTTGTATGGGGGCTATATCTAAATCTGAACCGATCTTACCAAAATTCTGCATAGGTGTTTCTAGTTGGATTGTAAGATGTTGTGCCAAATTTAAAGAAAATCGGGTACAAGATGTGGATTTTAGGGCGGAAAAAGCCAAATCGGGAGCGACATTTGTATGGGGGCTATATCTAAATCTGAACCGATCTTACCCACTTTTAGCATAGTTGTTTGTAATTGGATTATAAGGTGTTAAGCCAAATTTGAAGAAAATCGGGTACTATATGTGCTTTATAGGGCGGAAAAAGTCAAATCGCTAGCGACATTTGTATGGGGGCTATATCTAAATCTGAACCGATTTCCTCCAAATTCAATACCGATGGTCCTTGGCCAGAAAAAATAACTTCTGCCATGTTTCATGACAATCGGACAACAATTGCGACCTGTAGAGTGCGAACAAGCTTAGATGGACAGCAGACGGACAGACGGACGGACGGACGGACGGACGGACAGACAGACATCGATTCAGCTAGTGATTCTAAGCCGATCCGTATACTTAAAGGTGGGTCTAGCTCAATTATTTCTTGGTGTTACAAACATTTGGCGCGAAACTAACTTATAATACCCTATTCCACGAAGTGGTGTAGGGTATAATGAATGGGACCCCATAGGTTCCCAAAATTTTTAATACATGTCATCTAGATGATTCCCTAGGGCGACATGGGATCGAGCCCAAATTTCGACTTTTTATGTTTCTAGCCGCGACTAGGGTTTGCATCCCGGGATTTCCCGTGAATTCTTATATTTTTCATTTCCTGTATCCCGCCAAATTCGTACGGGAATCCCGCGAGAAACTTTTACATATTTCTTTGCATATTCTTTCTATAATTTTCACAATAAAATTAAAAATGTTGTAGAATAATTTAACTCATATCGCTTTTAATTAGGTATGTCAAATGTTGCAGTTGGATAACAAACTATTTTTAAGCTGCGTTCGGATATACACCAAAAATCCACTTTTTCGGATTTTGCCTGTCGAACTCCATATGAAAAAATGTAAAATTCGGGAAAAGTAGATTTTGGGCGTGTATCCGAACGCCCAATTTTCATTTCTGAATTTCAATTTGTATTTTCTCAATTTCAACTGAAAACGGCGTAGTTGTAGATTATCTTTGAAATTGGTTGTAGTTCAACCAAGACCACTAGGTGGCGACTGTGAGTACATTCTATTTCACTATAAGCAAAGACCTAAAAGCCTAAAGACTGAGCATGACGTTTTCCAATAATACTATGAGGATATCTATTGTATATATTTTCTATTTTCCCATATGCTCAGTCTTTATAGTTCTAGGTCTTTGCTATAAGTACATTCTAATTCACTCTAATTCGCTTTTTCGTTTATAGCATTGAAAATTGAACGAAAAGATGTGAAGTAAATGTAAATTCAATGAGTCTTATGGCTTCACGTCAAATACCAGGCTTTATGTCGCTTTTATTTTTGATTTATTGAAGGTTTTAGAAAAAACTTAAAATTTTCTCATTCACTGACATCTGAATAATTTCCCGCGTACTACACAATTCTCTGAGAATTTTGTTAAATCTATCTTTAACGTCAATGCTTTCAATTTGTTTTTATTTTATTTTATCGCAGCAGTGTTGTCAATTATATTATATATATATTGTCGTTTTTCACATTGATTTACAGACACAGTTTTTACTGACATATAGAGAAACAGTTGCATTTTTTATTTCACACTTTCTCGATGCGAGAAGTTCTTATAAAAGTTACAGAACAGGGGTACAGGTCTTATGTTTGTACAATCGTTTAATACAAACAAAATAAAATAGTGTTTTGTTGTTTATAATAGAGCTGTTTTTTCTTTAAGTCGGAATAACAACCGCGATAACAAAAACGTTAATGATTTTTTTTTTTTCAAAATAAAATATTTGTTCATATTGTTCCCAACTACAATATAAATATTTGTATCAAAACATATTTTCAAAAAAATATTTTGAGTTGACTTTTTTGGCCTCCATAACCATAAATTTGACTTACACTGGAAAATTATCCAGGCTAAGTCCAAAATTTTTAACATAAAATTATTTTTTAAAATTTGTTTTTATACACACATTGATATTTAGGATTTTGCTATCACAACTTAGTTATCCAGTCTAACTAAACAGCCCAAACAGCGTTTCGATTTACCCAAAATCCATTTTTTCGGGATTTTGGAATTTTTTGATATGAAGTTTGACAACCGAAATCTGGTCAAAGTACGAACGCAGCATATTTTTAAACAATTAAGGAAAGGCTAAAGTCAGGCGGGGCCGACCATATAATACCCTAGACCACTCCCTGCGGATATACCTCGCTTTGATTACTAAATCCAAGTATTTCATGGGAGCAATTTTATGTTGTTCATATAAATTATACAGTTACTATAAATTCATATTTAGTCAAATTTAATTAATATGGTAAATACTAAAGTAATTTATCCAATTTTCCAGCAGATATTCCGAGTAAAGTAAATATAACATGATCTGGAAAAATTGATCAAGATCCAATGATAAATACAGATTATACAGCGGTAACAGGATGCATCGGGAGGACATTTGAAGGGGGCCTATAACAACACTTGCGGCCTGTGCAAAAACATGCGCCTATATATTTCTCATTCACGGTAGGTATTCCTAGTTGAAACATATCATGATCTGCAAAATTTGATGAAGATTCAATGTAAGATGTAGTTTCTAGAGCTGTAATAGAGCAGAATGGGGCCCCATTTGGTTTATACCAAAGTATGGACATGTGGGCATCTCCCAAACAAGTAAGGAAAGGCTAAAGACGGACGGAGTCGACTATTTGATACACTCCATTTTCTATCTCATTACAATTCAATTCGGTAAAAATTTAAATCGGGAAGGATTTTGTAAGGAAGGATCATGTAAATGTATGTGTTTGAGAAAAAATGTTAAATCGGAAAGGACATTTGTATGGGGGTATATTGAAACCTGGAACGATGTGACCCGCTTTCACCATGTATGTTTATTGGTGAAATATAATATGTAAAGTTTGGCCAAAATCGGAGCAACATTTGTATTGGGGCTATATCTAAATATGAACCGATCTTATCCACATTCAGCATAGGTATTCATAGTTCGATTATAAAATGTTGTGCCAATTTTAAAGAAAATCGGGTACAATTTGTGGTTTCTAAAGTGGAAAAAGTGAAATCGGGAGCGATATTTGTATGGGGGCTATATCTAAATCTGAACCGATCTAACCCGCTTTCGCCACAGATATTTCTAGTTAGATTATAAGGTGTTAAACCAAATTTGAAAAAAAAATCGGGTACGATATGTGCTTTATAGGGCGGAAAAAGTAAAATCGGAAGCGACATTTGTGTGGGGATATATCTAAATCTGCACCGATTTCCTCCAAATTCAATACCGATCGTCCTTGGCCAACAAAAACTAATTTCTGCCAAATTTCATGATAATCGGACAGCAATTGAGATCTGTAGAGTGCGAACAAGAATAGATGGACATCAGACGGACGGACAGACAGACATTGTTCAATCGATTCGCTGGTGATTCTAAGCCGATCCGTATACTTAAAGGTGGGTCTACCTCGCAATTTTATTGGTGTTACAATCATTGTCCAAGAGGTGGTGTAGGGTATAAAAACCAAACCATTATATTTGTAGGGTGTAAGTGTGTTCGGAATAAATGTTAGGAGGAAAAAATAAAAATGAATTAATTAACCCAACAGGGACGACTCCGGGACAGTTTTGGTTCTTGATATCATAAAAAATTATAAAAAATGGAATAGATTCAGAGAAAATGCAGAGGTTGAAAAAATATTGGGAGTCGGTCATACGTTTGACTCCACTAGCTAGCGGCCTCCTTGGGTCAGTAACACATTGAGTGCCAAGCGGTTTTGGCGCAAACCTTCCCAGGAGACCAAACATTTTTTGGGCTCTAAGTAAAAGCAATCACTGTCGTACGGAAACGTTCGACGTGGCACTCAATGTGTTAAGAGCGGTGGGGGCAAATTTTATAAAAATAATATTTTTGTCACCTTATGGCGTGGAGATTATGAATTAATAGGGGCCGGTCTTACAACCCCTCTGGGTGCAACTCCGAGGCAGTTTAGTGTTTTTTGGGCATTTTTACCCGTTTTTCATCACCTTTGACTCCAATTAGCGCCCACTTGCACCTATCAAACCACCCCCATTTTGTGGCTCATGCATTTTTTCCGAACCTAACAAAATAGGGGGTTCTAGCGGATCCAAATCAAATTCCTAAAAATCCCATACAACACTATCCCATCCCTATTATGTATACCTTCTCCATATTTGAACTCCTTGTGTAATTTACTTTTGTTTGAATAACCTTACATTAATGTAGGAGGCGTAGCCTAGTTTCAGCCAATAAACTGAACTTCTCACACCGTACGAAAGTGTATTTTTTGTAGGTGGATTGGAACGTATTTAATATGGGCCCAAACGGGAAATGAGAAAAGCATATGTAGCCTAAAAGTATGCACTAATTTTATATATATAATCTTTGGTACTGCCTAACCGACTTGTAGGCTATTCAGACTGTGTGCGAAGTTAAAGTGAAATCGATCAAGGTCGATTTAACCCTTAATATCCTGCTGGTTTCGAAAGGAACCAACCGAAAAAACCTATAAAAATAGTCGTAGAACAAATATTGTTCAGTATGACTTTTACAACATATATTTCAGCTCAAAAAAATCAAGATTAAGGGTTAAAAATGGCATATCTCTTATTAGGTTAAAAAACATAGTAATTTTTATAGTCCCACTTTCAACCAAGCCTCAAAATTTACAATCGACATTGTTGGTATCTCTAAAAGAACCACTACGTTCAGAGGATGCTCTTACTTAGACCACTTTCTTTCTACGCAACATTGAAAACATTAAACAATTGAAAACGATTATCGCAATAAAACCAAAAAAAAGTATTTTAATTCGAAAAAGTAATATTTTCTTCAATGAAGATGAAAGACAAAATATTTTATTTCAAGACAAAATTAGAAAATAATACGCATTTCGCATATTAGCAGGTTGTTGAAATTACTTTTACTTTACAAATAAAGTTGTCATAATAAATACAATAAGTAAAAACGGCGTTAATTTCGGTCGGGCCGAACTTTACTATATTGCTATATACGGTACTGTACGATTTTTGTAGATGTACAGTAATATTACAGGAAAATGTAAAATATTTGTAATATACATAGCTAAACCAAAATAAATAAAATAAGTAAGGTAAGACAAAAGTCGGGCGGGGCCGACCACTTTCTTTCTAAATACAATTCAATTCGATAAAAAAGTGAAAACGGGAAGGATTTTTGTTTTTTCCTAATCATAGACTGACCTGACCTGACCCAAATCTCAAATCGAGAAGAATATTTGTATCAGGGCTATATCCAAACATGGAATGCAGTGACCCACTTTCACAATAGTGGGTCACTTCCAGATCAAGTATAACGTGTTATGCTCAATTTGAAGAAATTCTGTGAAATACGTAAAGTCAATCCGGGAGCGAAATTTGTATGGAGGCTATATATAAATGTGAATCGATCTGACCCATTTTCATTTCATAAGTGTATCAAGTTGAAATATAAGATATTTTGCCAGATTTGAAGAAAATCTGTTAAAATATGTGGTATCTAGAGTGAAAAGAGTCAAATCGGGATTGAAATTCGTAAGGGGGCTATATCTAAATCTGAACCGATATTCTTCAAATTAAATAGCGTCTCATTTGGTTCTGGCTTATAAGACCAGGCTACCAATATTTTTTACTAAATATTCAAAATGAAATGAAATATGAAATATAATGCAAAATTCTTCAAAAAACTTAAATTTAGGGTATAAATATTGGGATAGTGGATAGTGGGTGCATTTTCAGCTACTTTCGTGTGGTTGGTTGTATTTCAATCCTATTTTAATTCCAAAAGGTATACATTTTGAAAATCCATTATCTCTCACGTAGACAGTGCAAGGTAACTTAACTTCAAGATTCTACCCACTTTTGCCGTAAAAGTAGAGGAGTTTCATTTGAACAGCAAAACATATCGGACGTACTTTTATTTTGCTGTCAGAAAAATAAAAAAATTTTCTTCAGAATTTTTTTCAACAAGAAATTTAATTTTCCCTGCTAATTTTTTCTCATTTGGAAAAAATCTACAATTAAATAGAATAAATTGAACATTTTATATTGTGATTCAAATCAGTGCTGGAGGAAATGGATCTTTCCATTTCTTCGGACCGGTTGAAGCAGAAAAAACCGCCCGATAAGGAGTTGGGAAGTCTTTTGAGGAATGCTGTTTTTCAAGACTGTTCTACTAGCATTCAAGATGAGAATACTGCTTTTTACAGAGCATCTATGGATCAAGATTGTACGAACATAAGTATGAGTAATTCGTTAGAATCCCTTAACTCTCACAATGGTTGTGAAAGGAATGTGTCAAAGTGCGGAAATTTGAATGCAAGCTCCATAGATGTCTCATTTGGTGCAAACTCCATTGATGTGACGCAGGAGAAAGCTACACATGTAAGTGGAATCACTGACTCGCAGACATCTCATGGCTTTGAGGTGCCGAATAAGAAGAAACGCTCATTTGTAGGCGCTTTTAGAGCAGATTTGCCATCCGGTAATTCTAGAAATAAGAAATGTAATAATGTTGATAAGGAACAGAATAGATTTGCCATTTTAGGGGACATTGATATTGAATCCCAACATGTCGAGCCGATTACATCTAATTTGAAAAATTCATCTTCAGTTAGGACTGCTGAAAGGGAAGTCACATACGAGAGGCGTTCGTTTAGTCCTCCGATTTTCCTCTTCAATGTGAAAGATCTCAAGGCTTTAATTGACCAGTTGAAGGCGAGAAAAGTAGTGTTTAGGATTGTAAACAAGTCACGGTATAAGAGCAAATTGTACCTGCAGGATCCTGAGGTACACGCGGAGATGATGACCCTTCTTAGAAATAAGAAGATAGAATCTTATTCTTTCACTCCTAAGGAGTTGAAGAAAACGACTCTTGTTATCCGTGGGTTGCATCACAATATGGACGTGGATGTGGTTAAATCGGCCATTAATGATATTGTGCCAAATTCGGTTGAGACGGTATCGAAATTCCAGACGGCTTTTTCGAGGAAACATAATGTCGATACGGGTCTATACCTGGTTACGCTTTGCACTGGTGGTAACGCGGGTGAAGTCCGCAGTATTGGTCAGATTGACTATCAGAGGGTAACCTGGGAAAGGCCGGATAAGAAACAACGTGAGGTTCAGTGTTGGCGGTGTCAGAAATGGGGACACATGTCGAATAATTGCAATCGCTCGTTGGTTTGTGTGAAATGTGGCGAGGACCACCCGCCAAGGTTGTGTTCTATGGAGGTAGGCTCTACCCCCTTTTGTGCTAACTGCAGGACTCAAGGACATACATCGAATTGGAGAGGATGTCCGGCTTATAGGCAGTATGTTGAGATTAAGGAACTCACTAGGAATTCTGGAAAGAAAATTAAAGAACAGGCTTTGACGAACGTGGCTGTGGCAACTCAATCTAGTTTAGTGCGACCGGATAATTTGTTTTCTGATATTTTGAGATCTCGCCCTGCGCTACCGGGTTCTACTGAGAAACCACCTCTGATTCAGGAATTTTTGAAGATCGCGAAGGAACTGTGCGGACAGGAGACTATTGAAAGTAAGGTGGAACGTTTTGTTAGGAATTTTAAGAGCTTATCAAAGGAACAAGCTAAGCGGGAATGCTTGGGCTTGTTGAAAGAGGTTGTGCAGACTTAGGGTCCGTAGATTTTTTAACCTTCTCACTTTTAATGTAAGATCACTAATCCACGCTACTCGGCGTGTTGATCTGTTAGATACCTTGAATTATGGTTGCATCGATGTTGCTTTTATTCAAGAGTCTATTCTAGGTACTGGTCAGGGATTTTCTCTGGGGAACTATATTTTGGTTAAGGATAATAGCGAATTAGGTGTTGGTATTTTGCTAAAATCTTCTTATAACTATTCTAGAGTGAATATTCCAGGCATCCCATTTCCGCATGTTTTTATTCGAATTGAGGTATTGGTGGACGGTTCTTCGAGAAGATTTTTATTCGGTTCTATTTATATCCCATGTAACTTTAATGGCGGCCGATTGCGTGACGGCCTTTCGATGGGACATTCGTTGGTGGGGATCTAAATTCGAGACACTCTTCCTGGGGCGATGTGTCAGATAATGACAATGGCAACAATCTTCTCAACTGGTTGCAATTGAATTCACTTTCCTTTGTTCGCATTTGTAATTCTTTTCCTTCTTATCCCAATGGTTCTTCTTTTCTCGATCATTTTTTGGTTTCCTCTGATCTTATTGATACCTATTCTTCGAATTATAGAGTATCTAGTCTTCCTTCTTTTTCAGATCACTTTCCTGTTAAATTGAGTTTAGATTTTCCGAATTTTGATATAATTGTGAATCAACCGCATTCTTTTGCTTCTTATGAGAATACTGATTGGAATAGATTTCGCCATGACATTAGTTGTGATCTTCTTAATTACTATCCCCCAATTGACCGTAATTTGAGTAATGTCGAGATTGATCACTATGTGGAGGAATTCACTACTACCATTAACTTTATTGCTAATATGCATTCAGAGAGACGTGTGTATAGACAGTGCAAATATATTTTGTCAGATGAGCTGAAGAGATTGTATAGGATTAAGTTTTCATGGCAGAAGGAACTTAAGAAATTATATAGGAGACATTTGAACAGATCGAGCTCTGAGTATGTGCTTCTATCGAAACAAATTCAATTGCTGGGGATAATGATCAAGGAACGTACGGCTCAGGAACAGGCGCAGACTTTTAAATCTAGATTACAGGGTATTCGACCAGGCCCGAGAGCATACAGGCAGATATTTAACGTTATAGGTAAGAGGAAGACTTCCCTTGCGGGGGACTTGACTGTCGATGGTATAACTATTACCGAACGTTCGCGGAAACTTGACGTCTTAAGAGACCACTTTGCTGGTGTTTATAGCGGGTCTTCTCCCATGGAGGATTTGGCTGATATTGAGCGTTGTATAGGGTCCTACATTGCAGATACTCCTCCTTCAATTACTAGTTTTTCGGACGGAAACACTTCACTGAATGATCAAAATTCAGCAGTATTTATTTCCACTAAGTTCCTCTTTGATTTGGTGAAATCTCTCAACGGTAAAAGATCTTCTGGTTCGGATAATATTTCTAATTTTCTTATTAAGAAGTTTCCTGTAAAGGCGATTGAGTTCCTAGTTATAATTTTTAATAATTGTTTGAACAATAGTTATTTCCCTGACTGTTGGAAGGTGGCGAAGGTTATCCCGATACCGAAGAAGGCCAATGTTACTGAGTTGGATAATTTGAGACCGATCTCCCTGTTATCGAACTTAGGAAAATTATTTGAGAAGGTAATGAGAGTGAAAATGGATATTGGAGTTAACACTGATTATATTCCGGATTATCAGTTTGGCTTCAAGGCAGGACATTCAACGGAACATGCATTGCTAAAATTTCAGGATGATGTCGTTTGTAAATTGAGGCAAAGGGTATGTACAGTAGCAGTGTCACTGGATGTGGAAAAGGCTTTCGACAAGGCTAACCACGCCGGTATAATGTACAAGATGACGAATATCGGGTTTAATCACCACATGGTCAAGCTTTGTCGGAGTTTTTTTGACAACCGGAAATTTTTTGTTCAATGTGAGGGGTCGGAGTCGTCGCTGGCTGAGGTACGTTGTGGTGTCCCTCAGGGTTCTATTTTGGCGCCGCATTTCTATAACATTTATATGAGCGATTTCCCCCATCGATTTCAGGGATGCCAGGGGATTCTGTATGCGGATGATGCTTTGCTTTATGCTCACGCAGAGTCTCCTGACATTGCATTACTAATCTTTAATCTTTCCCGTTATCTTGTGGTGATTAATGACTTTTTCTCACATTGGGGTATAAAGATAAACACTTCAAAGTGTCAGGCAGTTTGCTTGAGGAATGCGTCGGGCAAATGCAAGACCTTTGTTGTGCCACAGAGCAAGAACCTCGGGTTGTTTCTGAATGGACAGGAAATTCCTTTCACTGATAGTTTCAGGTATTTGGGTGTACACTTCACGAAACTGATGAAGTTTAATAAGCATGCAAGGCTGGCAAATAGAATCAAGGGTGCGATTTCACGGTTATTGACGAGTAGGTCCTTACCAGTGGAAACTAAACTTTTGATCTATAAGGTGAGCATACGACCGCTGTTGCTGTATGCATTCCCAATTTGGTTCATCATTTCGCCAACGGTGATGAAGGAATTTTCTGCTCTGGAAAGAAAAATATTGCGTTTATGTATCGGCAAAAGTTTCCGGTCTGTGAACAGACGTTATTCGAATGAATATATTTATGAAAAGGCTGCCGTTATTCCGTTACCGGCTTATGCACTGTATAGAATATCGTCATTTGTTAACCGCCTTCCGTCGGTCCCGAATTCTCTTATTGGCGACATTATTGACAATCAGGCTCTCTTCAACTGGTCTAACACCAACTATCTCTCACCACTCGGTATTAGTGAATCCGATTTGCTTTTTAGTTCCCTTTCAGCAACTCCGAATTTTTACAAGAAGTCCATGTTTGGCTCTCATCGAGGTTAGCGTATTCTTGTAATGAATTTACTTCTACACTTTCTTGACTTTTTTATAATTTTAGTTTATATTTTAGTTTACTCTTAGTTTTAAGATTTAGTTTATAAGATTTAGTTTTAAGGATATATTTGTAAGAGTCTAACCTCTCTGTTAAATTAATGCCGGGAGCAAGCATGTAATATCTAATTTATAGCTAACACATATCGATTAACGTAACGCTTTCCTGTAAATATAAAACACGAGTTGTAACACCTTTTATGTCCATTAAAATAATACGCAATAGTTTTAAGAATTCCATTATAACATTTTTTTTTCTCAACTTGTCATATAATTATAAAAAAGTCTCAATAAACTTCAACTTCAACTTGCCGTAAAAGTAAAAAATACGAATTCGGAAAAAATCTTTTTTTATGAGTCTATGCAGTCAGAGGTATGTATACACCTTAGGGCGGGTTGATTTATATTTTTAAAAACGTGTAGCAAATAAAAAACTACATAAAATTCTAAGAAAATTCTCCGAAGAAACCATGTATCTAAAATAAAATCCTAATCCGCACCTATCGACTTGGTTGGTTTATATCCATATTTATCCCTCTATTCGTATTTGACCCCGTATCTACTCTGATAGAGGAATGTACATACCGAATTTCGTGTTTCTAGCTGTTGTCGATGGGTAGGTATCAGTTTTATCCCGTTTCGCCCATTTCCCTGTGGACCGATTTTGCCCTTTTGCAATCCCAACTACAACTAAAGCGTGGTTAAATTGTAAGGGCCGATGTTGAATGTGAATCACACCCAAACTTCAAGTTTTTTTTTGCATTTCATTTGACATTTCTCAATTTCAGACTAACTCAATTTGGATCATCAATTAAATCGTCCAAATGAGCGTGCAATCGGAAAAATCGTGGAAAAACTTGAGTAAACCGGGTCTGTAGGAGATGTAACAAGTAAAAACGGCGTTAAGTTCGGTCGGGTCGAACTTTATATACCCTCCACCATGGATTGCATTCCACAGAGGATGTCGATTTTCGTAGAAGTGCAGTAATATTACAGAAAAATATAATTTTTTTATTATAGCCAAACCAAAACAGATACAAATATTGAAAAAATAATTTTATAAATATAATATAATATTTTAATTATTTCAAACCACGTATATAAGGCAATGCCAAAAATACGTCAATTCAAAAAATTAATATTCTTATATTTATATTTTCAAAAAGCTTAAATACCATGCTACAGTTGGTTGTATTTTCATTCTATTTTAATTCCAAAAGTACAAATTTTGAAAATTTGATTTGATTCATGATTCAACCATTTTTTGCCGTAAAAGAAAAAGTACGAATTTCGAAAAAACTTTTTATTTTGCGTGTCTATGCAGTCAGAGGAATGTATACACCGAATTCCATGATTCCAGCTGCGGCCATTTGTTTGGTACCATTTTTACCCCCTTAAGAGTACGACTATCTAAAATCTCTTTATTTGACGTTTCTACCCAATTAGAATTTCATTATTCTAGCTGTAGTCGTTTAGTTGGTGCTATTTTTATCCCTCTGTACCATTGTATTCCTTGAAAGTACGAATTTCGCAAAATCCGTTTATTTTCCGTGTCTGCGCAGTCAGAGGAATGTATACTCCGAATTTCATGACTCTATCTGCGGTCATTTGGTTGGTACTATTTTTATCCCCTTTTTTCATTTTTACCCCAAAAAGTACGAATTTGGTTGGTACAATTTTTATCCCTCTATTCCCATTTTAAACCTTAAAAGTACGAATTTGGAAAAATACTTTTATATTATGTCTCTACTCAGTTAGAGGAATGTACACACCGAATTTCGTGTTTCTAGCTGTTGTCGTTTAATATGTACCATTTGTATCCCTTTTATGCCCCATTTCACCCCCTACAAATAAGAATAACTTTATGGTGCACGTTGTTTGGTATAAGGAGAATGCGCATACCAAATATCAAGCAAATATAAACAGATATATTCAAAAAACATGCTTAAATACGCTAAAATATTAGGGACTATTATGGGTGTTTTTAGTCCTTGTGAGGGAAAAATTGTTCCCTTTGGGCCGATTTCGTCCAGTTTCAATCTCAACCGATCTGCGACTATAAGACGCATTTATGGAAAATTTTAACGTTCTAGCTCCTTTCGTTTAGATGCTAGCGTGCTTTCAACAGACGGACGGACGGACATGGCTAGATCGTCTTGATCGTCATGACGATCAAGAATATTTATACTTTATAGGGTCTCAGGTCGATATTTCAAGGTGTTACAAACGGAATGATAAAGTTACTATAGCCCCATCCTGGTGGTGGAGGGTATAAAAACACCAGTGCATGTTCGTACTGCAGATAGTGTGGCTGAAGAGCCGTCCACCTCAACTCATCGTCGTGCCCAACAACTGCACCTCTCACTCTCGTCGTTGATGAACATTATGCATACAGACTTGCAGTTGCACGCTTACAAGGTGCCATCGACCCAAGAACTAAAGCCTCTTGACCATTCCAAACGTCGTCAATGGTCAGAATGGTGACAAGAAATGGCAACAGTGGATGATCAATTTTCGAAGAAAATCAGCTTCAGTGATGGAAAAAGAAAATCAGCTCAGTTGATTCGTCAATAAGCAGAATTGCTGCATTTGGGCGAATGATAATCCAAGAGTGATAGTCGAAAAACTAATTCACCCACAAAGAGTCACTCTTTTGTGCGGTTTATGGGCTGGCGGTATCAGCGGGCCGTATTTTTTCCAAAATGAGGGCGGTCAGGCAGTTACTGTGAATGGTCTTCGCTATCGTGAGATGATAACGAACTTTTTATGGCCCGAATTGGAAGATATGGATGTGGACGATATGTGGTTTCAACAGGACGGTGCCACTTGCCACACAGCTAGCGAAACAATGGCTCTTTTGCGCGACAAATTCAATGGCCGTGTTATCTCACGTGGTGGCGATGTCAATTGGCCGCCAAGATCATGTGATTTGACTCCGTTGGACTTCTTTCTTTGGATTTATTTGAAAGAAAAGGTGTACATCGATAAGCCAGCAATAATTCAAGAGCTAAAGGATGAGATAATTCGGCACATTAACGACATAGAACCTCACTTATGCCTCAACGTCATCGATGGTCGATTTGGACCATCGGATGGAGGTGTGCCGTCGAGGCGGCCATTTGGCCGATATTTTGTTCCATACATAATTGAACCATACCAATATTATCATAATAGAAAGAAATGACAATAATTTCCTAAATAATTTGAGTTTTCAAAATCAACATCGGCCTTTAGAATTTAACCAGCCTTTATAAGACGCATTCATGCAAAATTTGAAAAGGCCTAACTCCTTTCGTTTAGATGTTAGCTTGCTTTCAATAGATCGCCTTAGAATTTTATGACGATCACATACATATATACTTCATAGGGCGTCAGGTCGATATTTCATTGTGTTACAAACGAAGTGACAAAATGAATACACCCCCATCCTAAGTCGGACGTTATACAAGTAACAATGACGTGTTCTTCTTAACATTTACACCGATTCCTGAATACCTCAATTGTTTTCGTTTGAGGGCCTCGATGAAGAGTCCATATAATTCTGATTTATTAAATAATAGCTGAATTAATTGCTTACCGCGGCATACTTTTCGAAATATGTACCATTCCGCAAACCATACTGCTCGTATTCGCTATGTTTGTAGAGTTGAAAGAAATAATCCAAACCCGGCTGGAATTTGGGGAATGTCAGGAAGGCCACCAGATTGCCGCAGTATGTGGTGACAATAACAATGACGACAATCCACCAGAAACCGATTACCAAACGACCGCTATCCGCTTGAGGTAAGTACATGCCACCTAAAAGAGCAAAGATACACAATTTCAAAATATTCTCAAAATTTATTTGAAATGAAATCCGAACCTTGTTGCAATAATGCTCCATAAATGTACCAAAAACAATTTTTAACGGTAGAAAATCCTTTGACCTGTAAATGTTGGACTGGCACCAAGCGATTTATGACATAGAGGACGGGTGAGGTTATTAGAATTACGCCGACCAGAGATGCCCACGTCTGAAATTATTGAACGATTTTTTTGAAAAAAAAACAGTAAGGAAAGACTAAAGTCGGGCGGGGCCGACTATACGATACACTCCACTTTCTATCCGAATACAATTCAACTCGGTAAAAAGTGAAAACGGGAAGAATTTTTGTATGTTTCCATATCATAGGCTAATATGACCTGGTCCAATTTGTCAAATCGAAAAGAATATTTGTATCGGGGCTATATCCCAACATGGAATAAAGTGACTAACTTTCAAAATAAGTTCTTCCAGTTCAAATATAACGTTTGGTGGTCACTTCAAAGAAATTCGGGGAAAATTTGTGGTTTCTGGGGCGGAAAAAGTCTATCCGGGAGCGAAATTTGTATTGGATCTATATGTAAATCTGAACCGATCTGACCCATTTTCACCATGGGTGTTTCTAGTTGAAATATAAGATATTTTGAAAGATTTGAAGAAATCTGTTAAAATATGTAGTTTATAGAGTGGAAAAAATGAAATCGGGAGAGAAATTTGTGTGGCAGCTATATATAAATCTGAACCGATCTGGACCATTTTCACCACAGGTGTTTCTAGTTGAACTATAAGATGTTTTGCCAATTTTGAAGAAAATCTGTGAAAATATGTGGTATCTAGAGCGGAAAAAGTCAAATTGGGAGCGAAATTTGTATGGGAGCTATATATAAATCTGAACCGATTTGACCCATTTTCATCATGGGCGTTTCTAGTTGAAATATAAGATAGTTTGCCAAATGTGAAGACAATCTGATACAATATGTGGTTTCTAGAGCGGAAAAAATCAAATCGGGAGCGAAATTTGTATGGGAGCTATATATAAATCTGAACCGATCTAACACATTTTTACCACAGGTGTTGCTAGTTGAAAAATAAGATGTTTTGCTAAATCTGAAGACAATCTGATACAATTTGTGGTTTCTAGAGCGGAAAAAGTCAAATTGGGAGCGAAATTTGTATGGGAGCTATATATAAATCTGAACCGATCTAACACATTTTTACCACAGGTGTTGCTAGTTGAAAAATAAGATGTTTTGCTAAATCTGAAGACAATCTGATACAATTTGTGGTTTCTAGAGCGGAAAAAGTCAAATTGGGAGCGAAATTTGTATGGGAGCTATATATAAATCTGAACCGATTTGACCCATTTTCATCATGGGCGTTTCTAGTTGAAATATAAGATAGTTTGCCAAATGTGAAGACAATCTGATACAATATGTGGTTTCTAGAGCGGAAAAAATCAAATCGGGAGCGAAATTTGTATGGGAGCTATATATAAATCTGAACCGATCTAACACATTTTTACCACAGGTGTTGCTAGTTGAAAAATAAGATGTTTTGCTAAATCTGAAGACAATCTGATACAATATGTGGTTTCTAGAGCGGAAAAAATCAAATCGGGAGCGAAATTTTTATGGGAGCTATATATAAATCTGAACCGATCTAACACATTTTTACCACAGGTGTTGCTAGCTGAAAAATAAGATGTTTTGCCAAATCTGAAGACAATCTGATACAATTTGTGGTTTCTAGAGCGGAAAAAATCAAATCGGGAGCGAAATTTGTATGGGAGCTATATAAATCTGAACCGATCTGACCCATTTTTACCGCAGATGTTTCTAGTTGAACTATAAGATGTTTTGCCAATTTTGAAGAAAATCTGTAAAAATATTTGGTATCTAGAGTGAAAAGAGTCAAATCGGGAGTGAAATTCGTATGGGGGCTATATCTAAATCTGAACCGATTTTCTTCAAATTAAATAGCGTTCGTCCTTATCCCGAAAAACGTAGTTGTGCAAAGTTTCATTTGCTTCTGTGTACAATTGCGACCTGTATCGTGATTACAAGAATAGATGGACAGACAGACAGACAGACAGACGGACGGACATCGCTAAATCGATTCAAAAAGTGATTCTAAGTCGATCGGTATAATTAACAATGGGTCTATCTCTCTTCCTTTTGGGTGTTACAAACAAATGCACAAAGACATAATACTCTCGTGGAGTGTATAAAAATAAACAATAACACTATACAACAAAAAAGAAAAATTGTGTGCACAAAACGAAAAAATTTATTTTTTGTGGTATTTTTTTTATTTTAATTTTTTACATAAATTTTTGTGGTTGGATATATATATTGGTACTATCGCCCCCGCTTATATGTTAAATTATAGGTAATCATGATGGCTACATATATTGCGAATTACACTTTCACATCGAAACAGTGGTTTAGGAACAGCCTTAAAAAATTTGGGAAACAAATTTTTTTTTCGAAAAAATCTACATATTTCACGAAAAAAAAAAATCATAAAATAGAAAAAAAGTTGGAAGAAGTATTTTGTTTTACTTTTTAATAGCTAACATTCTAACGTAAAAAAAAAAACAATGTTTATATGTCACAAGTAAGGAAAGGCTAAAGTCGGGCGGGGCCGACTATATGATACACTCCACTTTCTATCGGAATACAATTCAATTCAGTAAAAAAGTGAAACGGGAACATTTTTTGTGTTTCCTAATCAAAGGCTAATATGACCTGGTCCAACTTGTCAAATCGAGAATAATATTTGTATTGGGGCTATATCCAAACATGGAATGAAGTGACTAACTTTAACTTTCTCTGAAAATACGCGGTTTTTGGGGGAATGAAATTTGTATCAGAGCTATATTTAAATCTGAACCGATGTGACCCATTTTCACCATAGGTGTTCCTAGTTTAAATGTAAGCTGCTTTCCCAATTTTAAAGAAAATCTGTTAAAGAATGTGGATTCTGAAATTTGTATGGGAACTATATATATAAATCTGAACCGATCTAACAAATTTTTACCACATGTGTTTCCAGTTGAAATATAAGGTGTTTTGCGAATTTAGAGGAAAATCTGTTAAAATATGTGGATTCTAAAGCGGAAAAATTCAAACGAAATTTGTATGGGAGCTATATATAAATCTGAACCGATCTAACACATATTTACCACAGGTGTTTCTAATTGAACTATAAGATGTTTTCCCAATTTTAAAGAAAATCTATTAAAATATGTGGATTCTAGAGCGGAAAATTCAAATTGGGAACAAAATTTGTTTGGGAACTATATATAAATCTGAACCGATCTAACACATTTTTACCACATGTGTTTCCAGTTGAAATATAAGGTGTTTTGCGAATTTAGAGGAAAATCTATTAAAATAAGTGGATTCTAAAGCGGAAAAAATCAAATTGGGAACGAAATTTGTATGGGAGCTATATATAAATCTGAACCGATATACCACGTTTTTATCACAGGTGTTTCTAGTTGAAATATAAGATGTTTTGCCAAATTTTGAAGATTATCTGTTGTAATATGTGTATCTAGAGTGAAAAGAGACCAATCGGGAGTGAACTTCGTATGGGGCTATATCTAAATCTGAATCGATTTTTTTCAAATTAAATAGCGTTCGTCCTTGTACCGAAAAACTTCGTTGTGCAAAGTTTTATTTGGTTCTGTCTACAATTGGTACATGTATACTGATTACAAGAATAGATGGACAGACAGGCGGACATTGCTAAATCGACTCAGAAAGTGATTCTAAGCCGATCGGTATAATTAACAATGGGTCTATCTCACTTCCTTTTGGGTGTTACAAACAAATGCATAAAGACATAATACTCTCGTGGAGTGTATACAAATCTATGGATAAATGTTATAATACTACTTGTGGACGCCAAAAAATTCATGATTTTTTTAATTTTTGTATAAATAGCGCGATAAGTCCGTTTACAAATTATTTAAAAGATATAGTTTAGTTTATAGTTTTATTTTTTAATAGCTGGCATTTTTACGAAGAAAACAAGGTATTTTTGAAGAAAACCTACGAATAAATGTAGAAGTAAGGGAATTTAAAACAAATAAAAAAGGCATTAAGTTCGACCGAGCCGAACTTTATACACCCTCCCCAAGGATTGTATTCCACAGAGGATGTCGATTTTCGTGGAAGTGCAGTAATATTACAGGAAACTATAATTTTTTAATATATCCAAACCAAAACAAATACAAATATTGAAAAAAATAATTGTATAAATAAATATAATATTTTAATTATTTTAAACCACGCTTATAAGGCAAGGGCAATACCCAATTCAAAAAATAAATATTTCTATATTTATGTTTTCAAAAAGCTTGAATACAATAGATATTGGTAGATAGTGGGTGCTACAGTTGGTTGTATTTCCATTCTATTTTAATTCCAGAAGTACAAATTTTGAAAATCCATTATCAGACGTACATAGTGCAAAATAACCTAACTTCATGATTCAAACAATGTTTGCCGTAAAAGAAAAAGTAAGAATTTGAAAAAATCTATTTATTTTGTGTGTCTATGCAGTCAGAGGAATGTATACACCGAATTCCATGATTCCAGCTGCTGCCATTTGGTTGGTGCCATTTTTACCCCCTTAAGAGTACGACTATCTAAAATCTCTTTATTTGACGTTTCTGCGCAATTAAAATTTCATCATTCTAGCTGTAGTCGTTTTGTTGGAACTATTTTTATCCCTCTGTACCATTGTATCCCTTGAAAGTACGAATTTCGAAAAATCCGTTTATTTCCGTGTCTACACAGTCAGAGGAATGTATGACTCTAGCTGCGGTCATTTGGTTGGTACTATTTGTAACTTCTTTTTCTATTTTAACTCCAAAAGGTACGAATTTCGAAAAACCCGTTTCTTTTCCGTATCTACGCAGTCAGAGGAATGTATACTCAGAATTTCATTATTCTAGGTGTAGCCGTTTGGTTGGTACCATTTTTATCCGTCTGTACCCATTGTATCCCTTGAAAGTACGAATTTGGAAAAAAACTTTTATTTTTCATGTCTACGTAGTCAAAGGAATGTATACTCTGAATTTCATGACTCTAGCTGCGGTCATTTGGTTGGTACTATTTTCATCCCCTTTTTCCATTCTGACCCCAAAAGTACGAATTTCGAAAAATCAGTTTATTTTCCGTGTATACTTCGAATTTCATGATTCTAGCTGCTGTCATTTTATTGGTACTATTTTTATCCCCTTTTTTTCATTTTAACCCCAAAAAGTACGAATTTTGATAAATCTGTGTATTTTACGTGTCTATGCAATCAGAGGAATGTATACACCGAACTTGATTATTCTAGGCGCAGTCGTTTGGATGGTACCATTTTTATCCCTATATTCTCTTTTTATCCCTTAAAAGTACGAATTTGGAAAACATACTTTTATATTATGTCTCTACTCAGTTAGAGGAATGTACATACCGATTTTCGTGTTTCTAGCTGTTGTCGTTTAATATGTACCATTTTTATCCCTTTTTTGCCTCATTTCACCCCCCACAAATAAGAATCACTTTATGGTGCACGTTTTTGTTATAAGGGAATGCGTATACCTAATATCATATAATATAATATAAACAGACATATTCAAAAAACATGCTTAAATACGCTAAAATATTAAGGATTATTATGGGTATTTTTAGTCCTTGTGAGGGAAAAATTTTTCCCTTTGGGCCGATTTCGCCCCATTTCGCCCCATTTATATCCCAACCGATCTACGACTATAAGACGCATTTATGGAAAATTTGAACGTTCTAGCTCCTTTCGTTTAGATGCTAGCTTGCTTTCAACAGACGGACGGACGGACGGACATGGCTAGATCGTCTTAGAATTTTATGACGATCAAGAATATATATACTTTATAGGGTCTCAGGTCGATATTTCAAGGTGTTACCATCGGAATGACAAAGTTAGTATACCCCCATCCTGGAGGTGGAGGGTATAAAAAATCGTATGTCATGTTGTACAAAGTTTTTGCTTAAATTGATGTAGCGAAGACGACATATACTACTACAATAAGGATCACAATTATCCATAGAATTTCCTTAACTTGTCGTTATGATACCAGCTATTACAAACTAAAATATTCTGTTATCTAATTTGTAAAGGGATTTTTGTGCTATTTAAACAAAACTTAAAAAATTACGATTTAAAAAATCTTTTGTGTCCATAAAGAGTACCATAACATCTACATTTATACATAGATTTTTACATATAATCATTCTTTTTTTTGCGCTAGAATGTTAGCCATTAAAAAATAAAACAAAATACTTTTGTCCTATTTTTTATGATTCTTTTTTTCGTGACACCAAAGGTAGATTTTTTTTTTTCAAAAAAAAAAATTAATTTGTTCCCAAATGTTTTGGAGGCTGTTCCTACACCACTGTCTCAATATGAAAGTGTAATTCGCAATATTTGTAGCCATTATGAGTGTCTTTAATTTAACATATAACTAGATGTTATAGGACTTAAATTTCCCAAATGAGGGTGCAAATATTTAAGGTACCTTCGTCGAAAATTGGAATTAGAAAAAATTAAAAATAAAATATCATAAAAAAATTTTGTAATATCGTTTTCGAGTTTAGAAAGTCAAAATATTTCAGAAAATTGTATACACGACTCTTCGACAAAATTTTTGTTGCATAGTTTTGTTGTAATCTGCATTGTAATGTTAATTTTATTTTACCTCCAATGTAAATGGTGCTGTAAATAGATAAATACGACTGACTTCGTCCGGTTTCCGAGAGATGAACGAGTATTTCTGTATACTTATGGGTATGGTATAATTGAAGTGCTTCTTGTCGGGCTCATCAACGGTGGCTGCAACAGCTGCCATGAAAAACTGAAATAAATTGGAATTGATTACGATTTTAAGTATGTACTAGGCTTTCACATCAATGTTTTAGGGCGGTACAACACCAGAGTCTGTCTGCTATGAAAGTAAAGCCTGACTTTCTTGTTGAAACGGCAATCAGCTGTTCGCTGTTTCAACAACACGTTTCTCTGCTGTTTCAGCATACAATTCCAGCTAATCGTCAAATGTTTATTTGTTAAATTAGTAAATAGTTTATTGTTTCGCCAAATAACTATCAATAAATGTTTCATTCAATTATTTACAATGAGTTTGTTGTTATAACAAAAAATTTGCTTTAATAGCTGAAAAAGTGTCTGTTGATATGCAAATTAATGTAACACAGTTGAATGAAGTTTTAAATACATGCGTATGTTCTGAAATAGCATTTCTCCCATTTTTTTCAAACTCACCTTATTCGCCTGAATCATTTCCACCACCTGATACGGGAGGACATACGTCAAGGAGCCCAAAAGACTGTCCTGAAATCAATTAAATCTACATTAAGAGAGACAATGGGGGGAGACATTTCAGTGTATGACTAACCGTGTCATTCAGATTGAGATGTTCGTCATTGGCATCAACTGCATTAATATCGTAAAGTTTATACGTAAAATTAAGCAAGCGTGACAGCTCTTTCAGAATTTCCATGACAATGCCCGAATGATGGATAATTGAACCCCGATGGTCCTTTTTCAGAATTTGCCAAGGAGGGCGCTGAGATAAATAACCCGAATACATTTAGGATTAGTTTTTCAAGGTAGACACGGCAGTCGGAGTCGCTAGGTTTTGTGCAACTCAGTTTCCATCAAAAGTTTCAATCTATTGCAGGGTTGCCGTATTTCAGCAATATCTACATATAACCTTTATTGATTCGAAGCTAAATCTCCCTTTCGATAGATAGTGAATTGCATATTAACCTGCCACATTGCCCGGTTTATGATGGATACATACGTGCATTGTTACTATGTCCAGAGTTATATTGCGAAAGTAATGTGTAATGTGGGGAAATGCCAATTCTTCTGTCACAAATCCCAAAACCGAAGTCCAATAGCCCACATTGACAAACTCAAAATATTGATTAGGATTGGCATAGGACTCTGGAAATAATAGAATCTGTTTTAAAATTGTATTGCAAATAAATTAATTCAATTCGGTCGAATGGACGCTCGAACTCATTTTTTAGAATTCGAGCGTCCATTGTAGTTTTAAGGGATTAAATGGGATCAAAATTGTACCACCGCCCAGACAAACGGTTCGGCCTAGAATCTTAAAATAACCAGTAAGGAAAGGCTAAAGTCGGGCGGGGCCGACTCTATGATACACTCCACTTTCAATCCGAATACAATTCAATTCGGTGAAAAATTGAAAACGGGAAGGTTTTTTGTATCCTGTAAATGTATGTGTTTGACAAAAAATTTTAAATCGGAAAGGACATTTGTATGAGGATATATTGAAACCTGGAACGAAATCGGTGAAATATAAAATGTATAGTTTGGCCAAAATCGGTTAAACTTATGGGAGCAACATTTGAATTTGGGCTATATTTAAATCTGAAACGATCTTACACACTTTCACCATAGTTTTGTTTAGTTAGATTATAAGATGTTGTGCGAAATTTAAAGAAAATCGAGCACAATATGTGGCTTTTAAAGCGGCAAAAGTCAAATCGGGAGCGACATTTGTATGGGGCCTATATCTAAATCTGAACCGATCTAGCCAGCTTTAGCCACAGGTGTTTCTAGTTAGATTATAAGATGTTGTGCCAAATTTAAAGAAAATCGATTAGAATATATGGCATTTAAAGCGGAAAAAGTAAAATCGGGAGCGACATTTATATGGGGCTATATGTAAATCTGAACCGATCTTACCCAATTTCTGCATAGGCGTTTCTAGTAAGAATATAAGATGTTGTGCCAAATTTAAAGAAAATCGAGTACAATATGTGGTTTCTTCAAAGGAAAATGTCAAATCGGGAGCGACATCTGTATGGGGACTATATCTAAATCTGAACCCATTTGACCTATTTTCACCATAGATGTTCTTAGTTTAAATATAAAATGTTTTGCCAAATCTGAAGATAATCTGATACAATATGTGGTTTCTAGAGCGGAAAAAGTCAAATCGGGAGCGAAATTTGTATGGGAGCTATATATAAATCTGAACCGATCTGTTCGATATTAACCATGGGAGTTTCTAGTGGGAATATAAGATTTTTACCAAATCTGAAGACAATCTGATACAATATGTGGTTTCTAGAGCGGAAAAAGTCAAATCGGGAGCGAAATTTGTATGGGAGCTATATATAAATCTGAACCGATCTGTTCGATATTAACCATGGGAGTTTCTAGTGGGAATATAAGATTTTTACCAAATCTGAAGACAATCTGATACATTATGTGGTCTCTAGAGCGGAAAAAGTCAAACCGGGAGAGAAATTTGTATGGGAGCTATATATAAATCTGAACCGATCTAACACATTTTTACCACAGGTGTTTCTAGTTACAATATAAGATGTTGTGCCAATTTTAAAGAAAATCTGTTGTAATATGTGGTATCTAGAGTGAAAAGAGTCAAATCGGGAGCGACATTTGTATGGGGCCTATATCTAAATCTGAACCGATCTAGCCCGCTTTAGCCACAGGTGTTTCTAGTTAGATTATAAGATGTTGTGCCAAATTTAAAGAAAATCAATTAGAATATGTGACATTTAAAGCGGAAAAAGTCAAAGCGGGAGCGACATTTATATGGAGCTGTATCTAAATCTGAACCGATCTTACCCAATTTCTGCATAGGTGTTTCTAGGAAGATTATAAGATGTTGTGCCAAATTTAAAGAAAATCGAGTACAATATATGGTTTCTACAGAGGAAAATCTCAAATCGGGAACGACATTTGTATGGGAGCTATATATAAATCTGAACCGATCTGTCCGATATTCACCATGGGAGTTTCTAGTGGGAATATAAGATGTTTTACCAAATCTGAAGACAATCTGATACAATATGTGGTTTCTAGAGCGGAAAAAGTCAAATCGGGAGCGAAATTTGTATGGGAGCTATATATAAATCTGAACCGATCTGACCGATATTCACCATGGGTGTTTCTAGTTACAATATAAGATGTTTTGCCAATTTTAACCAGTAAGGAAAGGCTAAAGTCGGGCGGGGCCGACTATACGATACACTCCACTTTCTATCCGAATACAATTCAACTCGGTAAAAAGTGAAATCGGGAAGAATTTTTGTATGTTTCCTTATCATAGGCTAATATAACCTGGTCCAATTTGTCAAATCAAAAGAATATTTGTATCGGGGCTATATCCCAACATGGAATAAAGTGACTAACTTTCAAAATAAGTTCTTCCATTTCAAATATAACGTTTGGTGGTCACTTCAAAGAAATTCGGAGAAAATTTGTGGTTTCTGGGCCGGAAAAAGTCTATCCGGGAGCGAAATTTGTATTGGATCTATATGTAAATCTGAACCGATCGGACCCATTTTCACCATGGGTGTTTCTAGTTGAAATATAAGATTTTTTGAAAGATTTCAAAGAAATCTGTTAAAATATGTAGTTTATAGAGTGGAAAAAGTGAAATCGGGAGAGAAATTTGTGTGGCAGCTATATATAAATCTGAACCGATCTGGCCCATTTTTACCACAGGTGTTTCTAGTTGAACTATAAGATGTTTTGCCCATTTTGAAGAAAATCTGTTAAAATATGTGGTATCTAGAGCGGAAAAAGTCAAATTGGGAGCGAAATTTGTATGGGAGCTATATATAAATCTGAACCGATTTGACCCATTTTCATCATGGGCGTTTCTAGTTGAAATATAAGATAGTTTGCCAAATTTGAAGACAATCTGATACAATATGTGGTTTCTAGAGCGGAAAAAATCAAATCGGGAGCGAAATTTGTATGGGAGCTATATATAAATCGGAACCGATCTAACACATTTTTACCACAGGTGTTGCTAGTTGAAAAATAAGATGTTTTGCCAAATCTGAAGACAATCTGATACAATTTGTGGTTTCTAGAGCGGAAATAGTCAAATTGGGAGCGAAATTTGTATGGGATCTATATATAAATCTGAACCGATTTGACTCATTTTCATCATGGGTGTTTCTAGTTGAAATATAAGATAGTTTGCCAAATTTGAAGACAATCTGATACAATATGTGGTTCTAGAGCGGAAAAAATGAAATCGGGAGCGAAATTTGTATGGGAGCTATATATAAATCTGAACCGATCTGACCCATTTTTACCACATTTTTACCACTATAAGATGTTTTGCCAATTTTGAAGATTATCTGTTGTAATATGTGATATCTAGAGTGAAAAGAGTCAAATCGGGAGTGAAATTCGTATGGGGGCTATATCTAAATCAGAACATATTTTCTTCAAATTAAATAGCGTTCGTCTTTATCCCGAAAAACATCGTTGTGCAAAGTTTCATTTGGTTCTGTCTACAATTGCGACCTGTATCGTGATTACAAGAATAGATGGACAGACGGACGGACGGACGGACGGACATCGTTAAATCGATTCAAAAAGTGATTCTAAGTCGATCGGTATAATTAACAATGGGTCTATCCCGCTTCCTTTTGGGTGTTACAAACAAATGCACAAAGACATAATACTCTCGTGGAGTGTGTAAAAAAATCGGAACGGGCACTACTTTATAGCATGAATGCGAACAAAATAATAAAGAGTGATTTTTTTGAGGTTAGGATTTTCATGCATTAGTATTTGACAGATCACGTGGGATTTCAGACATGGTGTCAAAGAGAAAGATGCTCAGTATGCTTTGACATTTCATCATGAATAGACTTACTAACGAGCAACGCTTGCAAATCATTGAATTTTATTACCAAAATTAGTGTTCGGTTCGAAATTTTTTATCGACAAATTTTCTTCAGCGATGAGGCTCATTTCTGGTTGAATGGCTACGTAAATAAACAAAATTGCCGCATTTGGAGTGAAGAGCAACCAGAAGCCGTTCAAGAACTGCCCATGCATCCCGAAAAATGCACTGTTTGGTGTGGTTTGTACGCTGGTGGAATCATTGGACCGTATTTTTTCAAAGATGCTGTTGGACGCAACGTTACGGTGAATGGCGATCGCTATCGTTCGATGCTAACAAACTTTTTGTTGCCAAAAATGGAAGAACTGAACTTGGTTGACATGTGGTTTCAACAAGATGGCGCTACATGCCACACAGCTCGCGATTCTATGGCCATTTTGAGGGAAAACTTCGGAGAACAATTCATCTCAAGAAATGGAAATTCTTGGCCACCAAGATCATGCGATTTGACGCCTTTAGACTATTTTTTGTGGGGCTACGTCAAGTCTAAAGTCTACAGAAATAAGCCAGCAACTATTCCAGCTTTGGAAGACAACATTTCCGAAGAAATTCGGGCTATTCCGGCCGAAATGCTCGAAAAAGTTGCCCAAAATTGGACTTTCCGAATGGACCACCTAAGACGCAGCCGCGGTCAACATTTAAATGAAATTATCTTCAAAAAGTAAATGTCATGGACCAATCTAACGTTTCAAATAAAGAACCGATGAGATTTTGCAAATTTTATGCGTTTTTTTTAAAAAAAAGTTATCAAGCTCTTAAAAAATCACCCTTTATTTTGCTCTTTTCGTACTTTTGTGGGTGAAATTGAGTAAAAAGGGATACAAATAGTACCAATCAAACAGACGGAGCTGGAATCATGAAATTCGGCGGGTATATACCTCAAAATGCTTACAAACGCAAAATGGAGGAATTTTTCGAAACTCGTACTTTTAAAGGGGCAAACGGGAAATGAGGGATAACAAGTAAGAAGGCGTTAAGTTCTGCCGGGCCGAATCTTATATACCCTCCACCACGGAGTGCATTCCACAGTATTACCAGCAGATTAAAGGATGTCGACATAGAAGTACAGAACCATATTACGAAAATTGTGATATGTTTATGGACATTACTATATTTGATTACTATTTCAAACTATAATGTATACTTATGCGCACTGTTTAAAATCAACTACTATATATAAATAAAATGCTGAAATTGTGAAAGTGAACATGCCTAATATTAGGCGATTGTTAGTCGCCATTAGAAAGAAGCATTTCCAGATACAGACAAAGTGATAAGAAAAGTATAAATTTTAAAGATATCCCCATTCTCCGCCTAAATGTACAAATTTCGAAAAAACCCTTTTTCGAGTCTTCATAGTCAGAATGTATACACCGAATTTCATGATTTCAACTTCAGCGGTTTGGTAGGTCCCATTTTTATCCCTCTTTTTAATTATATCCCTTAAAAGTACGAATTTCGTAAAATCCCTCTATTTTACGTGTCTATGCAATTAGAGGGATGTACACACCGAATTTCATGATTCTAGCTGTTGTCGTATCATTGGTACCATATTTTATCCCTTTTTGTCCCATTTCGCCCGCTAAAACTTTTATTTTCTTTGCGGTGCTTCCAAGCTACAAGATGAATATCCGCAACAAATTTTAACTGTATGAAAATAAGAAATTTAATTAATAAGCCAAGGCTACCAATATTTGTATACTATATATATAATGGATATAATACTTCAATTCATAAAGTAAATGTAAGGGAACAATCATAAATACCCTAAATATTGGGGGATAGAGAGTGTTCTTTCAGCTACAGTCGTTTGGTTGGTTGTATTTCCATCCTATTTTAATTTCAAAAGTATAAATTTTGAAAATACCTTATCTCTCACTTACGCAGTATAAGACAACTCCATGATTCTACCATTTTTTGTCGTAAAAGCAACTAAATAAAGTACGAACTTGGAAAAAATATTTTACGTGGCTATGCAGTCAGAGGAATGTATACACCGAATTTCATGATTCTATCAGCGGCCATTTTGTTGGTACCATTTTTATGCCCTTTTTCCAATTTTGCCCCCTCAAGAGTACGACTATCTAAAAATCTCTTTATTTTACGTATCTACAAAATTAGAGGGACGTACTCACTGAATTTCATCATTCTAGCTGTATTAGTTTAGTTTGTACTATTTTTATCCCCTGTAGCCATTGTATCCATTGAAAGTACGAATTTGGAAAAAACGTTTTATTTTTCGTGTCTACGCAGTCAGAGGAATGTATACTCCGAATTTCATGATTCTAGCTGCTGTCATTTGGTAGGTACTATTTTTATCCCCTTTTTCCATTTGAACCCCAAAAAGTACGAATTTTGGAAAGTTCTTTTATTTTACGTGTCTACGCAATCAGAGGAATGTGTATATCGAATTTCATTACTCTAGGTGCAGCCGTTAGGTTGGTACTATTTTTATCCCTCTATCCCCATTTAACCCCTTAAAAGTACGAATTTAGAAAAAATACTTTTATATTATGTATATACTCTATTAGAGGAATGTACACGCCAAATTTCGTGTGTCTATCTGTTGTCGTTTGATAGGTACCATTTTTATCCCTTTTTGTCTCATTTCGCCCCCTATAAATAAAAATCACTCTATGGTGCCCTTTTATACTACAGAGGGAATGCGCATTGAAAATATCAACTAAATACAAGCTAATATGTTCAAAAAACATGCTGAAATACTCTAAATATTAGGGGTATTTTCAGTCCTTGTGAGGGAAAAATTTTTCCCTCTGGGCCGATTTCGTCCACTTTCAATCCCAACCGATCTACAACCATAAGACACATTTAGGAAAAATTTGAACCTCCTAGCTCATTTCGTTCGGGCCGCTATCGTGCTTTCAACAGACAGACGGACATGGCTATATCGTCTTAGAATTTTACCACGACCCAGAATATATATACTTTATGGGGTCTCCGATGAATATTTCAAGGTGTTACAAACGGAATGACAAAGTGAATATACCCCCATCCTGGAGGTGGAGGGTATAAAAAGGTGCCAACCACACGACTACAATCATGAAATTCGGTGTGTATATTCGTCTTACGGCGTTACAAGGAATTTTCCGAAAGTTGTACTTTTAAAGGATTAAATGGGCTAAAATTAGTACCAAACGTCTGTGCCTACAATCTTGAAATGCGCCCAAGCAAATATTTATGTAAAATTCGTATTTTTGGGTTTGAAGTTGGGCAAAAAGGAATAAAAACAAGTAAGGAAAGGCTAAAGTCGGACAGGTCCGACTATATAATACCCTACACCACTCCCTGCGTATATACCTCGCTTTAATTACTAAACCCAGGTGTTTCATGGGAGCAATTTTATAAATTAAATTCATCTTTGGTCATATTTAACGAATATGATAAGTAATTGATCCAATTTTCCGCCAGATATTCAGAGTAAAATAATATAACATTATCTGGAAAAGTTGATCAAATACTGATTATACAGCATTAATAAGATGAATCGGGAGGAGATTTAAAAGGGGCCTATAACAGCACTTGGGGCCTGATCCAAAAATGGGCCTATATATTTCTCATTCACGGTAGGTATTCCTAGTTGAAATATATCATGATCCGATATAAGATGCAGTTTCTAGAGCTGCCAATAATAAAAAGGGGACCAATTGTAAGGGCGCTACATTAAATAGTGGACCCTTATATCACTTTCAAAGTAAGTATTCTTTATTGAAATACATGATCTGCAAAATTTTATCAAGATCCAATGTAAAATGTGATTTATTGGGTGATAATAGTGTGAATGGGGGCCGATTTGTATGGGGGCTATACCAGAACATTGACCTATATAGCTGGCTTTCAAAATAGGTGTTTCTAGTCTAAATGTGACCTTGTGTGGAAAAATTGATCAAGATCTGATGTAAAATGTGCATTTTAGAGCAGTAACATTGTAAATCGGTGGTATATTTGTATGGGGGCTATATCAAAACATGGACCCATGTGGTCCACTTTCCTGTTAGCTGTTTCTAGTTCAAATATAAAACGACCCTGAAAATTTTGTCATGATCCAATGTAAGTTCTTGAACAGTAATAGTGTAAATTATAGGGATATTTGTATGGAGGCTATATCTAAATCTGAACCGATTGCCTCCAAATTCAAAACCAATCGTCGACGGACGGACAGACAGACAGACATCGTTAAATCGATTCAGCTGGTTATTCTAAGCCGATCCGTATGCTTAAAGGTGGGTCTAGCTCGAATATTTCTTGGTGTTACAAACATTTGGCAGAAAACTTACTTATAATACCCTAGTCCACGAAGTGGTATACCATTGACCTCAAAAGTGAAAAAAATCGTACAAACCAAATTGGGGAAATTGGGATGAAGATGGTACCAACCAATGTATTCAACTAGAATATGAAGAGGGTATTAGAAATTCGTTGTGTACATTTCTCCGTGCATGTAGACGCGCAACATAAATTATTTTTTGGAAATTTGTACGTTTAAGGGCGGCACGAAAAGGGGTAAAATGGTACTCACTTATTAACATAAAATAATTATTAGTAATTTGAGACAAAAAGGGATAAAAAATAGTGCCTACCAAAATATTGCACTAGAAACGTGAAGTTCTGTGCGAACATTATAGTCATTAGCCCCGTCGAAAAAAAATATATATAAAATGTTTGTTCTATTTATAAGTTCAGATTTCAAGCCATCCAACGGTATAGAATTTATATGTAAAAGGGATTTAGGACATACTTAGGGTCTTAAATCATCCTGAGTTACACTTTTTCTATCCAAAATGCTTAATATCTATTCCGTAGAGTGCGGGTATAATTATCCCAGAAAGAAACGGGCAAATAATTTTCTACTTTATATAATTTTTTTGTAACAAAATTGTTTCAGTTTGTGTGGCTGCGTATAAATTGATGCCACAATATAAATTATTTTTTGTTTAATTTGTACAAGGGGGACAACAATTTCATGATTTTAGCTACAGCCGATGCTTGGTGCCAGTTCCACTCCTTTTCCATTTTGACCCTAAAAGTACGAATTTAGAAAAATGCATTCCTTTTTTTCCGCGTTTACGTAGATAGACGAATGAAAATACTAAATATCACAATTCTAGCTACAGCCGTTTGATTGTTGCCAAATTTAATCCCATTTAGATCCTGATGGTACGAATATCGAAAGATCTCTTTATTTTTTGCGTCACCTCAGTCAGAGAAGTGTGCACACCGAATTTCATTATTATAAAGAGTGATTTTTTTGAGGTTAGGATTTTCATGCATTAGTATTTGACAGATCACGTGGGATTTCAGACATGGTGTCAAAGAGAAAGATGCTCAGTATGCTTTGACATTTCATCATGAATCGTCTTACAAACGAACAACGCTTGCAAATTATTGAATTTTATTATCAAAATGCGTGCTCTGTTAAGAAAGTTCATTGCGCGCTTCCATTTTATGGTCAGTTTAATCGACCCACTGAAGCGGCTATTCGGGCTATTGTGACTAAATTTCGCACCAAATTTACATTGTTGGACATTAAACCACCAACACGCTTACGTAGAGTGCGAACTGAAGAAAATATCGCAGCTGTATCGGCCAGTGTTAATGATGACCACCAATTTTCGATTCGTCGCCGTTCGCACCAATTGGGTCTCTGTTACTCAAAAACGTGGAAATGCCAAAATTGGACTAAGCGGATGGACCACCTAAGACGCAGCCGCGGTCAACATTTAAATGAAATTATCTTCAAAAAGTAAATGTCATGGACCAATCTAACGTTTCAAATAAAGAACCGATGAGATTTTGCAAATTTTATGCGTTTTTTTTTAAAAAAAGTTATCAAGCTCTTAAAAAATCACCCTTTATTAGGCGATTGTCAGTCTCCATTAGAAAGAAGCATTTTCAGATACAGACAAATTCCGCCCAAATGTACAAATTTCGAAAAAACCCTTTTTCGAGTCTTCATAGTCAGAATGTATACACCGAATTTCATGATTTCAACTTCACCATTTTTATCCCTCTTTTTAATTATATCCCTTAAAAGTACGAATTACGAAAAATCCCTCTATTCTACGTGTCCATGCAATTAGAGGGATGTGCACACCGAATTTCATGATTTTAGCTGTTGTCGTATCATTGGTACCATATTTTATCCCTTTTTGTCCCATTTCGTCCGCCAAAACTTTTATTTTCTTTGTGGTGCTTCCAAGCTACAAGAGGAATGTCCGCAACAAATTTTAACTGTATGAAAATAAGAAATTTAATTAATAAGCCAAGGCTACCAATATTTGTATACTATATATATAATGGATATAATACTTCAATTCATAAAGTAAATATAAGGGAGCAATCATAAATACCCTAAATATAGTGAGGATAGTGAGTGTACTTTCAGCTACAGTCGTTTGGTTGGTTGTATTTCCAACCTATTTTAATTTCAAAAGTATAAATTTTGAAAATACCTTATCTCTCACGGACGCAGTATAAGACTACTTCATGATTCTACCATTTTTTGTCGTAAAAGCAACAAAATAAAGTACGAATTTGGAAAAAAATATTTTACGTGGCTATGCAGTCAGAGGAATGTATACACCGAATTCCATGATTCTATCGGCGGCCATTTTGTTGGTACCATTTTTATCCCCTTTTTCCAATTTTGCCCCCTCAAGAGTACGACTATCTAAAATCTCTTTATTTTACGTATCTACACAATTAGAGGGACGTACTCACTGAATTTCATCATTCTAGCTGTATTCGTTTAGTTGGTACTATTTTTATCCCCTGTAGCCATTGTATCCATTGAAAGTACTAATTTGGAAAAAACGTTTTATTTTTCGTGTCTACTCCGAATTTCATGATTCTAGCTGCTATCATTTGGTAGGTACTATTTTTATCCCCTTTTTCCATTTGAACCCCAAAAAGTACGAATTTTGGAAATTTCTTTTATTTTACGTGTCTACGCAATCAGAGGAATGCATATATCGAATTTCATTATTCTAGGTGCAGCCGTTAGGTTGGTACTATTTTTAGTACCACTATCCCCATTTAACCCCTTAAAAGTACGAATTTAGAAAAAATACTTTTATATTATGTATCTACTCTATTAGAGGAATGTACACGCCAAATTTCGTGTTTCTATCTGTTGTCGTTTGATAGGTACCATTTTTATCCCTTTTTGTCCCATTTCGGCCCCTACAAATAAAAATCACTCTATGGTGCCCTTTTATGCTATAGGGGGAATGCGCATTGCAAATATCAACTAAATACAAGCTAATATGTTCAAAAAACATGCTGAAATACTCTAAATATTAGGGGTATTTTCAGTCCTTGTGAGGGAAAATTTTTTCCCTCTGGGCCGATTTTGTCCACTTTCAATCCCAACCGATCTACAACCATAAGACACATTTAGGAAAAATTTGAACCTCCTAGCTCATTTCGTTCGGCCGCTATCGTGCTTTCAACAGACAGACAGACATACAGACAGACAGACAGACGGACAGACGGACAGACGGACAGACGGACAGACGGACATGGCTATATCGTCTTAGAATTTTACCACGACCCAGAATATATATACTTTATGGGATCTCCGATGAATATTTCAAGGTGTTACAAACGGAATGACAAAGTGAATATACCCCCATCCTGGAGGTGGAGGGTATAATAAGTACTTCCACGCACGCTTACAAAAAGTTGAGAAATAAGTACTTCACGCACGCTTACAAAAAGTTGAGAAATAAGTACTTCCACACACGCTTACAAAAAGTTAATATATAAGTACTGGGTGGTAAGTATGTTGGTTGGCGTTGTTGTGTATTGTGGTTGGTGGTTTGAACACACAAGTTGCAACTTCATTATATTTCAAAATTTGTATGATGAACAACGACACCACGGCAAGCGAACGTATACACAAAAAAGTACAGTTGTAAAAAGTAACAAAAGGAACAGAATAATAAGAAGAATGGGAAATGTATTTTCCATTCTTCTTATTGTTGTTGTGTTGATAATATAGTATTATACTATTTTAACAATAAAATAATTTTTATACCCTCCACCTCCAGGATGGGGGTATACTAACTTTGTCATTCCGTTTGTAACACCTTAAAATATCTACCTGAGACCCTATAAAGTATATATATTCTTGATCGTCATAAAATTCTAAGACGATCTAGCCATGTCCGTCCGTCTGTCCGTCTGTTGAAAGCACGCTAGCATCTAAACCAAAGGAGCTAGAACGTTCAAATTTTCCATAAATGCGTCTTATAGTCGTAGATCGGTTGGGATTGGAATGGGGCGAAATCGGCCCAAATCCCTCACAAGGACTAAAAATACCCATAATAATCCCTAATATTTTAGCGTATTTAAGCATGTTTTTTGAATATGTCTGTTTATATTTGCTTGATATTTGGTATGCGCATTCCCCTTATAGAAAAAACGTGCACCATAAAGTGATTCTTATATGTAGGGGGTGAAATGGGGCAAAAAAGGGATAAAAATGGTACATATTAACAACAGCTAGAAACAATTCCTCTAATTGAGTAGATACATAATTTTATATTATTTTTTCCAAATTCGTACTTTTAAGGGGTAAAATAGGAATAGAGGGATAAAAATGGTACCAACCAAACGGCTGTACCTAGAATAATGAAATTCGGTGTATACATTCCTCTGAGTGTGTAGACACAGAAAATAAACTGATTTTGCGAAATTCGTACTTTTTGGGGTTAAAATGAAAAAAAGGGATAAAAATAGTACCAATCTAATGACCGCAGCTAGAGTCATGAAATTCGGAGTATACATTCCTCTGAGTGTGTAGACACGGAAAATAAACAAATTTTTCGAAATTCGTACTTTTTGGGGTTAAAATTAAATGGGGATAAAAATAGTACCAATCAAATAACCGCAACTAGAGTCATGAAATTCGGAGTATATATTCCTGTGACTGCGTAGACACGGAAAATAGACGAATTTGTCGAAATTAGTACTTTCAAGGGATATAATGGTACAGAGGGATAAAAATAGTACCAACTAAACGACTACAGCTAGAATGATAAAATTCTAATTGCGTAGAAACGTCAAGGGGGTAAAAATGGTACCAACCAAATGGACGTAGATGGAATCATGGAATTCGGTGTATACATTCCTCTGACTGCATAGACACGCAAAATAATTTTTTTTTCCAAATTCGTAATTTTTCTTTTACGACAAAAATTGGTTGAAACATGAAGTTAGGTTATTTTGCACTATGTACGTATGATAATGGATTTTCAAAATTTGTACTTTTGGAATTCAAATAGAATGGAAATACAACCAACTGTAGCACCCACTATGTACCAATATTTATGGCCTTGAAAATATTTTTGAAAATATAAATATAAGAATATTTATTATTTGAATTGACGTATTGGTAGCATTACCTTATAAGCGTGGTTTGAAATAATTAAAATATTATATTTATTTATAAAATTAATTTTGTATTTGTTTTGGTTTGGCTATATTAAAAAATTATATTTTCCTGTAATATTACAGCACTTCTACGAAAACAGACAACCTCGGTGGAATGAAATCCATGGTGGAGGGTATATAAAGTTCGGCCCGGCCGAACTTAACGCCGTTTTTACTTGTTTTTAATTCCAATATAGTTCATCAAATTAACTTTAACTGATTCTGCTAAGAATCCACATTCACATCCATCACCAATCGAAAATATCAAATCCGTTCAATCTTCGAGCGACGGTCGCGGCAGCATCGAAATGACTGGAAGACAAAGCTACACACAACTCAATGTATACCAAAACATGGATGTTTTGTTACTAATAAGTACTTTTGTAAACCATTATAAGGAGGTGATTATTTCATACTTCAAAATAATGCAGGGCGTAATGAGCTCTCATTACTAGGTAATGCCAATACTAATGAGGTGTCATTACCAAGTTTTTGCTGGGAGTCTTATGGCACAACACAAATGTTAAAGAATGACAGTGTTACCACAGTTTTTCTGTAAGAAAGAAAAAAACAAATAAAAAGTTAAAATTTTACTCAAAATAAAAAAATCTTTTTTTCAAATTATCGCCAATCATTGTGTGTATGAAAACAAATTATTTTATGCTAAAAATTTAGAACTTAGTCAGGATAATTATCTAATTTATGGTTATCGAGGCTACGTCAAAAAAACTTTGAAAAATTTTTTTTGAAAATTTGTTTTGATAAAAAGAAAGAATGTGAAATAATAATTTTTTATTTTAAGTAAAAATTTAACTCTTTATTAACGTTTTTGTTATCGCATCTTCTTATCCCTGCATAAAGAAGAACAACCCTCTTGAATTGAAAATTTCTTGGTGCCGTGTTATTAAATTTTACTTCTTGGTAATTGCAATCGAAATCGTCATTTTGATCCAAAAACTCTTACTCTGGGTAATTCACCGCAGCTTAATCGCTACTTACCCTTCCGTGGCTTATTGTGTTCTTGACTTCTGCCCCACGATAAGGCTGTGTCAATGCGCCATCTGGAACAAGTCGAGCATTTACTGTGATTCTTCAAATATTCCTAAGAACGAACAATTTCTTAAATTATTTTTCATTTTATATTCCCACCAAGCATAGTCTCACACATTACCTTCATTGTCTTTAAAATATCATCTTGTTTCTCCTTTTTCGTATATCTTAAGGCCTCCCATTCCTCATCGGATATCTCACCATAAATCGATTGTTCCTCCGTTATCAGTTTCGATATGGACAGCACAAAGGCCATTGAAAGCTCCTCTATGGTACAGTTTAATGAATTCTAAAAGAAAAGGGGAAACTAGACAATTGAAATGAAAATAATAAACAGCGAATTCCTACATCGCAATTGGGCAATGTTTCATTTAGAACGAATGCTATGTTGGCACCCTCCTCGAGGTTTTGTGTCACAGCCATGGCATCAAATGTCCTGAGATGCTCTTCGAGCACAAAGAACAACCATTGATTGTTCACATGAAACATATCCATGCTGTCGGCCATCTCAATGATGTCTTCGTAGAATTTCGAAAATACAATGAATTGATTGCACTCCCGCGGATGTGTCTGGAATGGCACAAGGGCGTCACGTATGGCCTGGCGCTTCTTCTGAGAGCGCAGACGGTCATTGATGCTGTACAGGTACAAGGATATGGGTACGATATTGTTTTTCGCACTCTCGTGTACCACCGATTCGACCAATTTGGTGTTTTCATTGACCAGAGTATCATCCATAATGACCACAGCCGTCTTCCAGGGCAGAATGTTCTGTACTTTGGCATCCAGTATCATTTGGGGAAATTCCTCCCCTCGCCCGACAAATGGTATCTGGAAAATGAAGTGGAAGTAACAAGACAATTACAAAGCGGCGGCCTGTTCATTTACCATTAATGCCTGATTAAGGGGCAAACGTGGACAGTCCGCATCCGTTATGGATATCATGAGAACTGAAGTGGATCTGGTTGCCTTGAAAAATTTCAGTGTATTTTCACAGTTCATTACTGTCATGGCGGCTATGAATTCTGGAATAAAGGAATCAATTTTTTATGATTAACACTTTATGGATATTAGGCCATATCAATTTGCTTTCTAATAATCAACCTCAGGAAATAAAAATTATAATGAAAACGTAAAAAAGAGAAATGAAATGGACTCCATCCACTAAATGTTGGCGCCCTTGACAGACATTTTAAAGGACGATTTCCGGAAGCGTAGTTGTGTCTAGCACATTAACTACACTATGCTACAGAAAAGAAAAATGTTGTGTCCAAGCCGACAAAAATATTTTTTGTGTGCATTGCTGATCCCTAAAATCAACACAAAAATAAAATTTAAGGGTATTTTTTTAATTTTTTACTAAAATTTAAAATTCGTCGAATTTATACTCTTATTTTGGTTATATTTGTCCGATATAAATGTTCAATTAAAATTAATTATGATGTTTATAAATGTTGCGAATTACACTTTCATATAGAAACAGCCTCCAAAAATTTGGGAACAAATTTGCTGGCACGGAAAAATTAAAGAATTGTAAAAATAGAAAAACAGTCGGAAAACGTATTTTGCTTTTAATAGCTAAAATTCTAACGCAAATAACAATGTTTATATATAAAAAATCTATGGATAAATGTAGAAGTTATGATACTCTTTGTAGACGCAAAAAAATAAAATTTTTAATTGTTTATGTTTTAGTTTGGCTCAAGGTCCTTAATGAGTAAAAAGACATAGTATTCTTTTTTATTATACCCTCCACCTCCATGTGGAGGGTAACACCTCGAAATAACGACCTGAGACCCTTTAAAGTATATATATTCTTGATCGTCGTCTTGCTCATGAGCCCAAAAACTTATATGTACTTGAACAATGTGGAAAAATTGTAAATATCGTAAATACTGACTAACTTAACTAATAGACACAAAATACATTCTTAGAAATAATTACCATAATTAATTAACTCTTTGATAAATGTTTATTTTATAAATAAACCAGTAAGGAAAGGCTAAAGTCGGGCGGGGCCGACTATATGATACACTCCACTTTCTATCAGAATACAATTCAATTCGGAAAAAAGTGAAAACGGGAAGAATTTTTGTATGTTTCCTAATCATAGGCTAATATGTCCTCGTTCAATTTGTCAAATCGAAAAGAATATTTGTATCACGGTTATATCCAAACATGGAATGAAGTGACCCATTTCACAGTAGGTTCTTCCAGTTCTCAATTTTAAGTAATTAGATGAAAATACGTGGTTTCTGGGGCGGAAAAATCAAGTCGGGAGCGAAATTTGTATAGTAGCTATATATAAATCTGAACCGATCTGACTCATTTTCATCCTGGGTGTTTCTCATGCAAATATAAGATATTTTGCCAAATTTTAAGAAAATCTGTTCAAATATGTGGTTTCTGGAGCGGAGAACTCAAATCGGTAGTGAAATTTGTATGTGGGCTATATCTAAATCTGAACCGATCTGGCTCATTTGGTCTGTTTCATTTGTGTTTCTAGTTTAAATAGAAGATGTTTTGCCAATTTTGAAGAAGATCTGTTAAAATATGTGGTTTCTACTGCAGAAAAAGTCAAATCGGGAGTGAAATTCGTATGGGGGCTATATCTAAATCTGAACCGATCTGGCTAATTTTCACCGTGAGTGTTTCTAGTTTAAATAGAAGATGTTTTGCCAATTTTGAAGAAGATCTGTTAAAACATGTGGTTTCTACAGCAGAAAAAGTCAAATCGGGAGTGAAATTCGTATGGGGGCTATATCTAAATCTGAACCAATCTGACCAATTTTCACCACAGGTGTTTCTAGTTGAAATGTAAGATGTTTTGCCAAGTTTGAGGAAAATCTGTTTTAATATGTGGTACCTAGCGTGAAAAGAGTCAAATCGGGAGTGAAATTCGTATTAATTCAAATTAAATAGCGTTCGTCCTTATCCCGAAAAACTTTGTTGTGCAATGTTTCATTTAGTTCTGGCTACAATTGCGATCTGTACTTTGATTACAAGAATAGATGGACAGACGGACGGACGGACGGACGGACATCGTTAAATCGATTCAAAAAGTGATTCTAAGTCGATCGGTATAATTAACAATGGGTCTATCTCGCTTCCTTTTGGGTGTTACAAACAAATGCACAAAGACATAATACTCTCGTGGAGTGTATAAATAGTTAAATTTGCATGTAGTTATTATATTTTAAAAATGCAACTTATGAATTTAAATAAATAAGTATTAATTTAAACTAATTTACAGAAGTAAAAATTTACAAAACAAAAATTGCGATCATACAAAGTTATATACATAAGGAAGAAGAAACCTAAGGTACAGAGGGATAAAAATAGAACCAACTAAATGGCTACAGCTAGAATGATGAAATTCGTTGTGTACATTCTTTCAACTGCGTAGACACGTAAAATAAAGAGATTTTAGAAAGTCGTACTCATAAGGAGTAAAATTGGAAAAAGGGGATAAAAATGGTACCAACCAAATGGCCGCAGCTAGAATCATGGAATTCGGTGTATACATTCCTCTGACTGCATAGACACGCAAATCAAAAAGATTTTTTCTAATTCGTACTTTTTGAACTTTTGAAGTTAGTTTATTTTGCACATCTCACGTACAGATAATGGATTTTCAAAATACTACTTTTGTAATTAAAATAGAATGGAAATAAAGAGTGATTTTTTTGAGGTTAGGATTTTCATGCATTAGTATTTGACAGATCACGTGGGATTTCAGACATGGTGTCAAAGAGAAAGATGCTCAGTATGCTTTGACATTTCATCATGAATAGACTTACTAACGAGCAACGCTTGCAAATCATTGAATTTTATTACCAAAATCAGTGTTCGGTTCGAAATGTGTTTCGCGCTTTACGTCCGATTTATGGTCTACATAATCGACCAAGTGAGCAAACAATTAATGCGATTGTGATCAAGTTTCGCACTCAGTTTACTTTATTGGACATTAAACCAACCACACGAATGCGTACAGTGCGTACAGAAGAGAATATTGCGTCTGTTTCTGAGAGTGTTGCTGAAGACCGTGAAATGTCGATTCGTCGCCGTTCGCAGCAATTGGGTTTGTGTTATTCGACCACATGGAAGATTTTACGCAAAGATCTTGGTGTAAAACCGTATAAAATACAGCTCGTGCAAGAACTGAAGCCAAACGATCTGCCACAACGTCGAATTTTCAGTGAATGGGCCCTAGAAAAGTTGGCAGAAAATCCGCTTTTTTTATCGACAAATTTTGTTCACCGATGAGGCTCATTTCTGGTTGAATGGCTACGTAAATAAACAAAATTGCCGCATTTGGAGTGAAGAGCAACCAGAAGCCGTTCAAGAACTGCCCATGCATCCCGAAAAATGCACTGTTTGGTGTGGTTTGTACGCTGGTGGAATCATTGGACCGTATTTTTTCAAAGATGCTGTTGGACGCAACGTTACGGTGAATGGCGATCGCTATCGTTCGATGCTAACAAACTTTTTGTTGCCAAAAATGGAAGAACTGAACTTGGTTGACATGTGGTTTCAACAAGATGGCGCTACATGCCACACAGCTCGCGATTCTATGGCCATTTTGAGGGAAAACTTCGGAGAACAATTCATCTCAAGAAATGGACCGGTAAGTTGGCCACCAAGATCATGCGATTTGACGCCTTTAGACTATTTTTTGTGGGGCTACGTCAAGTCTAAAGTCTACAGAAATAAGCCAGCAACTATTCCAGTTTTGGAAGACAACATTTCCGAAGAAATTCGGGCTATTCCGGCCGAAATGCTCGAAAAAGTTGCCCAAAATTGGACTTTCCGAATGGACCACCTAAGACGCAGCCGCGGTCAACATTTAAATGAAATTATCTTCAAAAAGTAAATGTCAAATTTTATGCGTTTTTTTTTAAAAAAAAGTTATCAAGCTCTTAAAAAATCACCCTTTACAACCAACTGTAGCACCCACTATCTACCAATATTTGTGGCATTTAAGCTTTTTTGAAAATATAAATATATGTAAGATATTTATATTTATTTATATATTTATTTTTATACACTCCACGAGAGTATTATGTCTTTGTGCATTTGTTTGTAACACCCAAAAGGAAGCAAGATAGACCCATTGTTAAGTATACCGATCGACTTAGAATCACTTTCTGAGTCTGTCCATCTATTGTTGTAATCAAATTACAGGTCGCAATTATAGTCCGATCTTAACAAATATTGACACAAATAAGTTTTGTAGATCAAGGACGAACGCTATTTAATTTGAGGCAAATCGGTTCAGATTTAGATATAGCCCCCAAACAAGTGTGGCTCCCGATTTGACTTTTGCCGCTTTAGAAACCACATATTGTACTCGATTTTCTTTAAATTTGGCACAACAGCTTATAATCCAAGTAAAAACCTATGATGAAAGTGGCTAAGATCGGTTCGCATTTAGATATACCGCAAATACAAATGTTGCTCCCAAATGTTTAACCGATTTTGGCCAAACTAGACATATTATATTTCACCTATTTCGTTCCAGATTTTAATATACCCCCATACAAATGTCCTTTCCGATTTAACATTTTTTGTTAAACACATACATTTACAGGATACAAAAATCCTTCCCGTTTTCACTTCTTCGCCGAATTAAATTGTATTCGGATTGAAAGTGGAATGTATCATAGAGTCGGCCCCGCCCGACTTTAGCCTTTCCTTACTTGTTTTTGAATTGACTTGAAGTATTATTTCGATCATTCCGTGTCAAACCGAACACATTTTTTACATCACCATTTCCGATTTCGTTGAAACTTTGTACGATAACTAAACTTTATAAAATATTTCATTCGTAGAAGACGAAAAGAACCGATGCGAAAATCAAGAAAAACATGCCGAGGTATGAACATTGAAAATGGTGTAATGAGAAAACGCGTGGGCACAATTAGATTCGATTTAGCAATGTCCGTCTGTCCGTCCGTCTGTCTGTCCATCTATTCTTGTAATCACGATACATGTCGCAATTGTAGACGGATCCAAATGAAACTTTGCACAACGAAGTTTTTCGGGATAAGGACGAACGCTATTTAATTTGAAGAAAATTGGTTCATATTTAGATATAGCCATACGAATATCACTCCCGATTTAACTCTTTCCACTCTAGATACTACATATTAAAACAAATTTTCTTCAAAATTGGCAAAACATCTTATAGTTCACCTAAAAACACCTGCGGTAAAAATGTGTTAGATCGGTTCAGATTTATATATAGCTCCCATTAAAATTTCGCTCCCGATTTGACTTTTCCGCTCTAGAAACCACATATTTTATCAGATTGTCTTCAGATTTGGCAAAACAACTTATATTTAAACTAGGAACACCTATGGTGAAAATAGGTCAGATCGGTTCAAATTTATATATAGCTTCCACACAAATTTCACTCCCGATTTGACTTTTTCCACTCTATAAACCACATATTTTAACATTTTTTCTTCAAATCTAGCAAAATACCTTACATTTCATCTGGAACGTCCATTGCGAAAATGGTGCAGATCGGTTCAGATTTATATATAGCTCCCATAAAAATTTCGCTCCCAATTTGACTTTTTCCGCTCTAGAAACCACATATTGTATCAGATTGTCTTCAGATTTGGTAAAGCATCTTATATTAAAATAAGGAACACCTGTGGTGAAAATACGTCAGATAGGATCAGATTTATATATAGTTCCCATTCAAATTTCGCTCCTGATTTGACTTTTTCTGCTCTAGAAATCACACATTTTACCAGATCTTCTTCAAATTTGCTTAAATATCTTATACTTCCTCTAGGAAGACCCATGGTGAAAATGGGTCAGATCGATTCAGATTTATATATAGCTCCCATACAAATTTCGCTCCCGGATTGACTTTTTCCGACCCAGAAACCACTTATTTTCAGAGAATTTCTTCAAATTGAGCATAACACGTTATGCTTGAACTAGAAGAACATATTGTGTAAGTGGGTCACATTCCATGCTTGGATATAGCCCCGATACAAATATTCTTCTCGATTTGACAAATTGGGTTGGAAATATACAAAAATTCGTCACGTTTTCAGTTTTCTACCGAATTGAATTGTATTCGGAGTAAAAGTGGAGTGTATCATATAGTCGGCCCCGCCCAACTTTAGCCTTTGCTTACTTGTTTTGAATTGACTTGAAGTGTTATTTCGATATATATAGTGAAAACGTATTGGTACCCTTGCCTTATAAGCGTGGTTAGAAGTAATAAAAATATTATATTTATTTATAAAATTATTTTGTCAGTATTTACATTTGTTTTGGTTTGGCTATATAAAAATAAATAAAAAAATAAATAAAATAAAAACAAGTAAGGAAAGGTTAAAGTCGGGCGGGGCCGACTCTATGATACACTCCACTTTCTATCCGAATACAATTTAATTCGGTGAAAAAGTAAAAAGGGGCAGGATTTTTGCATCCTGTAAATGTGTATGTTTGACAAAAAATGTTAAATCGGAAACGACATTTGTATGGGAGTATATTGAAATCTGGAACGAAATAGGTGAAATATAAGCCAAAATCGGTTAAACATTTGGGAGGAACATTTGTATTTGCGCTATATCTAAATCTGAACCGATCTTAGCCACTTTCACCATAGGTTTTTTACTTGGATTATAAGCTGTTGTGCCAAATTTAAAGAAAATCGATCTACAGCGGCAAAAGTCAAATCGGGAGCTACATTTGTTTGGGGGCTATATCTAAATCTGAACCGATCTTACCCAATTTTTGCATAGGTATTTCTAGTTGGATTATAAGATGTTGTGCCAAGTTTAAAGAAAATTGGATACAATATGTGGTTTCTAGAGCGGAAAATGTCAAATCGAGAGCGACATTTGTATGGGGGCTATATCTAAATCTGAACCGATCTTACCTAATTTCTGCATATGTGTTTCTAGTTGGATTATAAGATGTTGTGCTAAATTTAAAGAAAATCGAGTATAATATGTGGTTTCTAGAGCGGAAAATGTCAAATCGGGAGTGACATTTGTATGGGGGCTATATCTAAATCTGAACCGATCTTACCTACTTTCTGCAATGGTGTTTATAGTTGAATTATAAGATGTTGTGCCAAATTTAAAGCAAATCGGGTACAATATGTGGTTTCTAGAGCGGAAAATGTCAAATCGGGAGCGACATTTGTATGGGAGCTATATCTAAATCTGAACCGATCTTACCCAATTTTTGCATAGGTGTTTCTAGTTGGATTGTAAGATGTTGTGTCAAATTTAAAGAAAATCGGGTACAATATGTGATTTCTAGAGCGGAAAATGTCAAATCGGGAGCGACATTTGTATGGGAGCTATATCTAAATCTGAACCGATCATACCCAATTTTTGCATAGATGTTTCTAGTTGGATTGTAAGATGTTGTGTCAAATTTAAAGAAAATCGGGTACAATATGTGGTTTCTAGAGCGGAAAATGTCAAATCGGGAGCGACATTTGTATGGGAGCTATATCTAAATCTGAACCGATCTTACCCAATTTTTGCATAGGTGTTTATAGTTGGATTATAAGATGTTGTGCCAAATTTAAAGAAAATCGGGTACAATATGTGGTTTCTAGAGCGGAAAATGTCAAATCGGGAGCGACATTTGTATGGGAGCTATATCTAAATCTGAACCGATCTTACCCAATTTTTGCATAGGTATTTCTAGTTGGATTGTAAGATGTTGTGTCAAATTTAAAGAAAATCGGGTACAATATGTCGTTTCTAGAGCGGAAAATGTCAAATCGGGAGCGACATTTGTATGGGGGCTATATCTAAATCTGAACCGATTTGCCTCAAATTAAATAGCGTTCGTCCTTGATCCACAAAACTTACTTGTGCCAATTTTTGTTAAGATCGGACTATAATTGCGACCTGTAGTTTGATTACAACAATAGATGGACAGACAGACGGACAGACAGACAGACGGACAGACGGACAGACGGACAGACGGACAGACGGACAGACGGACAGACGGACAGACAGACAGACAGACAGACAGACAGACAGACAGACAGACAGACAGACAGACAGACAGACAGACAGACAGACAGACAGACGGACATTGCTAAATCGACTCAGAAAGTGATTCTAAGTCGATCGGTATGCTTAACAATGGGTCTATCCCGCTTCCTTTTGGGTGTTACAAACAAATGCACAAAGCCATAATACTCTCGTGGAGTGTATAAATATAGATTTTCCTGTAATATTACTGCACTACTACGAAAATCGACAGCTCTGTGGAATGCAATCCATGGTGGAGGGTATATAAAGTTCGGCCCGGCCGAACGCCGTTTTCACTTGTTTTGTGTTCAATTGATTTTTTTCTGAATTAATAGACCCTTGGAAGCAAAAATTTTTATTCTAGTCTTAGAATAACTCATTGGTCGAATTATTTGGAGGTGTTTTCAGGAATGTTTAGCTCACATATGGTTTGACCCAGTGACGAAATATTTTGCAGATCATCATTAAACAATCCAAACTTTATTTTCGTGGGGTGACTGGAAATTGTCTTTCCATTTGTATGGCCCGCGACCCAGCCTAACTCCTACTCAGTGAGGGTATAATTATGAATTTGGTAAAAATAGTTTTTTTGGTTCACGTTGGGGAATAGGGAAATGTTTGTATAAAATTAAGTTATTATAAGGCGAAATTTAAAAAAAATGCTTATATACTCAAAATATTAGGCGGTATTTTCAGTCCTTGTTAGGGAAAATTGTTTTCCTCTGGACCGATTTCGGCCACTTTCAATCCCAAGCGATCTGCAACCATTATGCGGAATCCATATATGTGAAAAATTTTAAACACCTATCTCATTTAAACACCTATTTCAACAGACAGACAGACAGACAAGGCTAGATCGTCTAAGAATTTTAAAACGACCCAGAATATATATACTTTTTGGAGTCTCCGATGATGAAGGTGTTACAAACGGAATGACAAAGATCCTATGGTGATGGGTATACAATTTTTAACATCTCTTCATTTTCCGTCGAACACAAACTATTTTCTATGTTCTTCTTTATGTATGTAAGATGAAATTCTTTTCACTTTATCAAAAACAGCGATGTGTGAAGCAATTGGAAAAATAAAATTGGAACTGTTTCACTAACCACCGAACACACTTTAGGAACAATCCATTTGTTACACTTCAATCACTCCTCCTCGACTTTAGGAACAATCCCCTTAAAAAGCACCAATTTCTGTTACACTTAAGTCAAATATTGCAGTTGGATGACAAAATATTTTTAAACTGCGTTCGGATGTGGACTCAAAATCCACTTTTTCGAATTTTTCCTCTCAAGCTCCATATTAAAACCAGTAAGGAAAGGCTAAAGTCGGGCGGGGCCGACTATATGATACACTCCACTTTCTATCAGAATACAATTCAATTCCGAAAAAAGTGAAAACGGGAAGATTTTTTGTATGTTTCCTAATCATAGGCTAATATGTCCTGGTTCAATTTGTCAAATCGAAAAGAATATTTGTATCACGGCTATATCCAAACATGCAATGAAGTGACCCATTTCGCAATAGGTTCTTCCAGTTCTCAATTTTAAGTAATTCGATGAAAATACGTGGTTTCTGGGGCGGAAAAATCATGTCGGGAGCGAAATTTGTATAGGAGCTATATATAAATCTTAACCGATCTGACTCATTTTCATCCTGGGTGTTTTTCATGCAAATATAAGATATTTTGCCAAATTTGAAGAAAATCTGTTAAAATATGTGGTCTCTGGAGCGGAAAACTCAAATCGGGAGTGAAATTCGTATGTGGGCTATATCTAAATCTGAACCGATCTGGCTCATTTGGTCTGTTTCATGGGTGTTTCTAGTTTAAATAGAAGATGCTTTGCCAATTTTGAAGAAGATCTGTTAAAATATGTGGTTTCTACAGCAGAAAAAGTCAAATCGGAGTGAAATTCATATGGGGGCTATATCTAAATCTGAACCGATCTGGCTAATTTTCACCATAGGTGTTTCTAGTTGAAATGTAAGATGTTTTGCCAAGTTTGAAGCACATATGTTAAAATATGTGGTTTCTACAGCAGAAAAAGTCAAATCGGGAGTGAAATTCGTATGGGGGCTATATCTAAATCTGAACCGATCTGGCTAATTTTCACCGTGGATATTTCTAATTGAAATATAAGATGTTTTGCCAATTTTGAAGAAAATCTGTTAAAACATGTGGTTTCTACAGCAGAAAAAGTCAAATCGGGAGTGAAATTCATATGGGGGCTATATCTAAATCGGAACCGATCTGGCTAATTTTCACTGTGGGTGTTTCTTGTTGAAATATAATATGTTTTGCCAATTTTGAAGAACATCTGTTAAAACATGTGGTTTCTACATCAGAAAAACTCAAATCGGGAGTGAAATTCGTATGGGGGCTATATCTAAATCTGAACCGATCTGACCAATTTTCACCATAGGTGTTTATAGTTGAAATGTAAAATGTTTTGCCAAGTTTGAGGAAAATCTGTCTTAATATGTGGTATCTAGCGTGAAAAGAGTCAAATCGGGAGTGAAATTCGTATGGGGGCTATATCCAAATCTGAACCGATTTTCTTCAAATTAAATAGCGTTCGTCCTTATCCCGAAAAACTTTGTTGTGCAAAGTTTCATTTGGTTCTGGCTACAATTGCGACCTGTACTTTGATTACAAGAATAGATGGACAGACGGACGGACGGACGGACATCGTTAAATCGATTCAAAAAGTGATTCTAAGTCGATCGGTATAATTAACAATGGGTCTATCTCGCTTCCTTTTGGGTGTTACAAACAAATGCACAGACATAATACTCTCGTGGAGTGTATAAAAATTAAATCCGGGAAAACAGATTTTGGGCGTGTATCTGAACGCCAAGAACAAAGAATTTAAAGTTTTTGAAGCGACAGGACAAAGAACAAACATTTCATTTAATACTATACTCACTAGTAATGTGAACGATGTGTCGCGTCCACATTTTCCAATAAAATAAGAAATATCAGATCTTTAATTAATTTTGAAACTTGAAAAGATGTTTGAATTGATCTCACATTGCTCTTAGTTATATGAATTCTGTAACAGTTTCGTTGTGAAATATATATTTATTTTACTTTAATAAAATGAGAATGTTTCATTGGAAAAAATAAGCTTAACTCATGGTAAACAGTATATTGATGATTTCCCGTGCTGTCCCGGGATCCCGGGAAATTGAAAAAATAATTCCCGTTTCCCGGGAAATAAAAAGTACAGGAAAATGCAAACCCTACTTAAAATCTTCTGAAAATGGGCCATGACATTCACATTATGTTCACGCACCGAACACACTTTAGGAACAATCCATTTGTTACACTTCAATCACTCCTCCTCGACTTTAAAAAGCACCAATTTCTGTTACACTTAAATCACTCCTCCTCGACTTACCCTTTTTCAAACGTACACCAGTCCAGGTGAAATATTTCACATTTATACCACCATTCTTGAGATTTTCGCGTATTGTGTCACTTAAAATCTTCTGAAAATGGGCCATGACATTCACATTATGTTCACGCATATAATCCTGATCCACTACGACGGCCAATGAGGCATTTGCACTTATGAACGAGGAATAATCGTTGTATTCCTGAGCCAAGAATATGGGAAAAACACTTAGAAGACAACAACTTGAGAGAAGAGAGAATTTCATTGCAACGTCTTTAGCGGTTGAAACACAACTGAATTGTAAAAGCTTGAAATGGCGTTAGAATCCGGCTGAAAGACATGTCTATGAATCCTTGTTCATTGAATTTTGCGTGTGACGAGTTCAATGAGGGCTGTAATGAAAAATTCAACAACAACAGCGATTTTTTATAGATTCATTGACCACACAATTGTAACTGAAAGTGAAAACAATACCTGTAAATAAAAACCACACAGCCTGATTGGAGTGTAGGTAGTTTTCCACCGCCGCCACCGTGTGATTGACATATTGCGGTTAAAGTTGGATGTTGTTGTTGAAAAGTTAATGGAATGCAGGTGTTCGGGTGTGGTTTCTGTTGAGACCAGACTAGACTACACCCGACCAGCCGATGTTTGTGGTGGTTTTACGATTATCATAAAATAATTATGGACTTTTTTTAATTTACATCCTTGGACACAAGTGTGAACTGTGAATTAAATTAACTTTATGACCAAGGATAATATCGGCAATCGTATTTATGCGGAATACATTTATAGAGGCAAACAAAATGCTAATTCGATAAAATACTACATATTTGAAAACTGCAAAGAAAATTTGAACGTCGCACAGTGGGGCCTTTTGACTTTTTTCGTTGCAAAAATCACAAGTTTTAAACTAGTGAACACATTTACAAAAGTAAAATTTTGTTGCAAAGAAGACATAATAATCTTTAAAATGATACTATGTGATCGATCTCAGACTTACTGGGAACTTTGAAAACAGACGTCTAATATTCTAATATTTCTTTCTTTTCGAAAACATTATATTTCTACACCATTTCCAATTGAAATTGGGAAAATTCCAATTGAAGTTGAGAAATTCCATTTAAAATTAAGATTTTCTATTTCAATTTGAGAAAATTCCAATTGAAATTGAGATTTTCCATTTGAAATTGAGAAATTCCATTTGAAGTTGAGATTTTCTATTTCAATTTGAGAAAATTTCAATTGAAATTGAGATTTTCCATTTAAATTTGAGAAAATTCCAATTGAAATTGAGATTTTACATTTGAAATTGAAAATATTCCAATTGAAATTAAGAATTTCCATTTTTAAATGAGAAAATTCCAATTGATATTGAGATTTTCCATTTGAAATTGAGAAAATTCCAATTGAAATTGAGATTTTCCATTTGAAATTGAGAAATTCCATTTGAAATTGAGATTTTCTATTTCAATTTGAGAAAATTCCAATTGAAATTGAGATTTTCCATTTGAATTTGAGAAAATTCCATTTGAAATTGAAAATATTCCAATTGAAATTAAGAATTTCCATTTTTAAATGAGAAAATTCCAATTGAAATTGAGAATTTCCATTTCATATTGAGAAAATTCCAATTGAAATAAGGAATTTCCATTTGAATTTGAGAAAATTCCAATTGAAATTGAGATTTTCCATTTTAAATTTAGATAATTCCAATTGAAATTGAGAAATTTCTTATTGAAATTGAGAAAATTCAGATATTTATATTTTCACGCAGGAAAAAGATTGAATTGTCTTCTGCAATAAACAGTTTCAAATGCTATTTTTAGAAACATGTGTATATTGTATGCACATCTCTGTGGTCCTAAATTTGGCAGTAGAATTTATTATCGATTCGAGATCCCTTTAACCTTGGACCAAATAACTACGATATCATTATGTAGCTGCAAGTGGAAGTTTTGAAAGACTGGTTCCAGTAAGCTGCAGAATTAAGCGTTATTGTATACCAAAACAAGTTTATTTAAATTACTCATCTACTCAGAACTTTCTTTTGTTGAACGCGATTTGACTGAACCGATTCTTCTATTCAGTATAATAATTCCAGTAGCTGTGTAATTACACGTTCGTTAGAGACGTGCTGAAAGAACATCATAAGATCGGGAACAAACTCTGGATGAGCCCTATTTTTTGTGGCACAATTAATTTAATTATGTGCATTCAATAAATCGTCATGTATGGTATAAAGCACTTCAAAACACATAAGATTTATGCCAAAGCAGAATTATTCTTAATTTCAAATGGAATTTTCTCAATTTCATTTGAAAATTTCTCAATTTGAAATGTAAATTCTCTTTTTCATTTGGAATTTTCTCAATTTGAAATGAAAATTCTTCATTTCAATTGGAATTTTCTCAATATGGAATGGAAATTCTCAATTTCAAATGGAATTTTCTCAATATGAAATGGAAATTCGCAATTTCAATTGGAATTATCCCAATTTGAAATGGAAATTCTCAATTTCAAATTTCTCAACTTGAAATGAAATTTCTTAATTTTTCTATTGCAATTTTCTCATTATGAAATGGAAATTCGCAATTTCAATTGGAATTATCCCAATTTGAAATGGAAATTCTCAATTTCAATTGGAATTTTCTCAATTATAAATGGAAATTCTCAATTTCAATTGGAATTTTCTCATTACGAAATGGAAAATCTTAATTTCAAAAGGAATTTTCTCATTATGAAATGGAAATTCTCAATTACAAGTGTTATTCTCTCAATTTCAATTGGAAATGGTGTAGTTAGTTTCTTTTGTTACCAAACTAATCATTTTTTATTTACTTTTGCTCTAACACAACATACATTCATATATTTATCAACTGAACCCCGCCCGCTTCTCCAGACAAAAACAAGTAAGGAAAGACTAAAGTCGGGCGGGGCCGACTATATGATACACTCCACTTTCTATCCGAATACAATTCAATTCGATAAAAAAGTGAAAATTGGAAGGATTTTCCTAATCATAGGCTGATATGACCTGACCTAATTTGTCAAATTGGGAAGAATATTTGTATCGGTGCTATATCCAAACATGGGATGAAGTGACCCACTTTCACAATAGGTTTTTCCAGTTCCAGTTTAGTATAACGTATTATGCTCAATTCGATGAGATTTGGTGAAAATATGTGGTTTCTGGGGCGGAAAATGTCAAGTTGGGAGCGAAATTTGTATGGGAGCTATATATAAATCTGAACCGATCTAACCCATTTTCACCATGGGTGTTTCTAGTTGAAATATAAGATAATTTGCCAAATTTGAAGAAGATCTGTTGAAATATGTGATTTCTGGAGCACAAAAAGTCAAATCGGGAGTCAAATTTGTGTGGGAGCTATATATAAATCTGAACCGATCTGACCCATTTTCACCATGGATGTTTCTAGTGGAATTATAAGATAATTTGCCAAATTTGAAGAAGATCTGTAGAAATATGTGATTTCTGGAGCACAAAAAGTCAAATCTGGAGCAAAATTCGAATGGGAACTATATATAAATCTGAACCGATCTGAACTATTTCACAACAGGTGTTCCTAGTTTAAATATAAGATGCTTTGCCAAATTTGAAGACGATTTGATGAAATATATTGTTTCTAAAGCGGAAAAACTCAAATTGGGAGCGAAATTTCTATGGGAGCTATATATAAATCTGAACCGATCTGAGACATTTTCACCACAGGTGTTTCTACTTGAAACATAAGATGTTTTGCCAATTTTGAAGAAAATCTGCTAAAATATGTATATCTAGAGTGAAAAAGTTCAAATAAGGAGTGAAATTCGTATGGAGGCTATATTTAAATCTGAACCGATTTTCTTTAAATTAAATAGCGTTCGTCCTTCGTTGTGCAAAGTTTCATTTTGTTCTGTCTACAATTGCGACCTGACAGACGGACATTGCTCAGTCGATTCAAAAAGTGATTCTAAGTCGATCGGTATAATTAAAAATCGGTCTATATCGATTTCTTTTGGATGTTACAAACAAATGCACAAAGACATAATACTCTCGTGGAGTGTATAGACACATACCGAAAAATCTAAATTAGAGTTTATACTGTTATTTTTTTCGTGCTTAGTTTTTGATGCCAAACTATTCTCAGATTTGGATGTCATCTGTCATACAAATTTGGAGAAGAAATTCTGTTCCAAAGCCATTTTTTCAAATTTTTCTGATTTGGCTATCTACTCATACGTTAATTTGTGACTGCAAAAGTGGCTGAAAATAAAATAATATAAATAATATAGTTCAATAAATGGAGCAGCATATAACCGAAGGTTGTAATTCGCTACAACGATTTTGTTTAAAGCATTTACATTTATGGCATATCGCATTATCATCAATTCCATTATTACGCGGTTAATAGCATTTTGGTTCCAAAGTTTTCAGGCTAAAATAGGACAAATAGTGGCAGTATTTCAAAAGATACTTTTCACATTTTTTGACTTTACAGCCACTATTTGTACTACCCCGCGTAACTTTTTATCATATTGAGAATACCAAAATATTTTTATGGTATATGATTGCTCGCTTCATCCGGAATATTTGTGTCAGAAATGTTTCAGAATCCTGGATAGAGAAAGTTAAAGATTAAACTGTATGATTCATAATTACTCTTAAAATAAAGGTGAAAATTAGTTTTTTCGCTCTCCTGAAAAGTTGTGTTTTTGTCCATAGCCACTTATGAATATAAGCCCTCGATAGATCAACCAGTTTTCTTCGTTTGTCGAAATGGATTTGTATTATCATTACAAACTCCCAAAACATTTAGAAGTAACAGAAACCGTCATCCCTGATGAAAATAGGTCACATCGGTTCAGATTTAGAAACAGCTCCATAAAAATGTCGCATCGCTAATGTTACAAACCACACATTACAAACGGAATATACGAATAGCCATACCATATTATATTTGGCTTGTGAACAACTGTTGTGGAAGTGGAATATGTGGGGCAATGTTTTGATATAGCCCTTATACAAATGTCCAAATCGATTTCTATACTCAGAGAGGGGTATATCATACATATAACACAAATTGTATTTTATTTATTGTATTAAAGTATTGTACTTTCTTTTGTATATGTAAGAAATGTCTATATAAAAAATTCGGAGGTTACTCCAATACTTTTTCGCAGAAACGAAGGATTTCATCTCGCCAATAGATTTTTACATAATTATTAATTTAGAGGTAAATTGCTTTTCAATGATTTCATTCCAATTGGATATACTACAAATTTGTCCAAAGTTTGGCACTCATAGTTAAGCTACGGGTTAGCATCAAGCAAATTATTTGCTTTTATTAAGAATGTTTTTATGTGATAGTGATTCTTACCTAAACTTTTTTAAAATTTCTAAAGAAAAGTTAAAAGTTTAATCTCCAAACATTTATTGTAGTACACAATTAAAAATTCATAAGATATTGCTCTAGTCAAATGTCGAGAAGTGGCGAAATTAGCATTACACAATCTTGAAATTGGCACAATTCGTTTAGTTTGTTTGTCTTTTTCATAACCTTTGTCCTAAATTCAAGAAAGTGTGCACGATTTTTTATGTAATTTTCGTGGTTTTACTGCAGAATTACCATTTCAGACGAGTTTTTTTAAAATAACTTACAAATTCTATATTTTATATGTTCGAAACCTCTCTGGAGGGTTTGAACCCCCAAAACCCCCCCTTGCGCACGGCCCTGCCTAGTTCCTTTCGGTTAGATGCTAGCGTGCTTACAACATGAAAAATAGCCCCAAAAACATTTTTTTAAAACATTGGGGGATTTTTATACCCTCCACCTCCAGGATGGGGGTATACTAACTTTGTCATTCCGTTTGTAACACCTTGAAATATTGACCTGAGACCCTATAAAGTATATATATTCTTGATCGTCATAAAATTCTAAGACGATCTAGCCATGACCGTCCGTCCGTCTGTCCGTCTGTTGAAAGCACGCTAGCATCTAAACAAAAGGAGCTAGAACGTTCAAATTTTCCAAAAATGCGTCTTATAGTCGTAGATCGGTTGGGATTGAAATGGGGCGAAATCGGCCAAAAGAGAAAAATTTTTCCCTCACAAGGACTAAAAATACCCATAATAATCCCTAATATTTTAGTGTATTTATGCATGTTTTTTGAATATATCTGTTTATATTTGCTTGATATTTGGTATGCGCATTCCCCTTATAGCAAAAACGTGCACCATAAAGTGATTCTTATTTGTAGGGGGTGCAATGGGGCAAAAAAGGGATAAACATGGTACATATTAAACGACAACAGCTAGAAACACAAAATTCAGTGTGTACATTCCTCTAATAGAGTAGATACATAATATAAAATTATTTTTTCCAAATTCGTACTTTTAAGGGGTAAAGTGGGAATAGAGGGATAAAAATGGTACCAACCAAACGGCTGTACCTAGAATAATGAAATTCGGTGTATACATTCCTCTGATTGCATAGACAAGTAAAATACACGGATTTTTCAAAATTCGTACTTTTTGGGGTTATTATGAAAAAAGGGGATAAAAATAGTACCAATCTAATGACCGCAGCTAGAGTCATGAAATTCGGAGTATACATTCCTCTGAGTGTGTAGACACGGAAAATAAATTGATTTTTCGAAATTCGTACTTTTTGGGGTTAAAATGAAAAAAGGGGATAAAAATAGTACCACTCAAATGACCGCAGCTAGAGTCATGAAATTCGGTGTATACATTCCTCTGACTGCGTAGACACGGAAAATAGACGAATTTGTCGAAATTAGTACTTTCAAGGGATACAATGGTACAAAGGGAAAAATAGTACCAACTGAACGACTACAGCTAGAATGATAAAATTCTAATTGCGTAGAAACGTCAAGGTGCTAAAAATGGTACCAACCAAATGGAATCATGAAATTAGGTGTATAAATTCCTCTGACTGCATAGACACGCAAAATAAAAAGTTTTTTTTCCAAATTCGTACTTTTTTCTTTTACGGCAATAATTGGTTGAATCAAGAAGTTAGGTTTTTTTCACTATGTACGTCTGATAATGGATTTTCAAAATTTGTACTTTTGGAATTCAAATAGAATGAAAATACAACCAACTGTAGCACCCACTATCTACCAATATTTATGGCTTTGAAAATATTTTTGAAAATATAAATATAAGAATATTTATTTTTTGAATTGACGTATTGGTAGCATTACCTTATAAACGTGGTTTGAAATAATTAAAATATTATATTTATTTATAAAATTATTTTTTCAATATTTGTATTTGTTTTGGTTTGGCTATATTAAAATAAAAAAATTATATTTTCCTGTAATATTACTGCACTTCTAAGAAAATCGACAACCTCTGTGGAATGCAATCCATGGTGGAGGGTATATAAAGTTCGGCCCGGCCGAACTTAACGCTGTTTTTTTTTTTTTGCAATTTTTGATTTTTTATTGGCATCTTCTGAGCTTTTAGAGCGGAATGTTGGTTTGTTCAGTAAAGTGAAGTGCTCGTGAACGGTGGTATGTAAAGAGTGATTTTTTTGAGGTTAGGATTTTCATGCATTAGTATTTGACAGATCACGTGGGATTTCAGACATGGTGTCAAAGAGAAAGATGCTCAGTATGCTTTGACATTTCATCATGAATAGACTTACTAACGAGCAACGCTTGCAAATCATTGAATTTTATTACCAAAATCAGTGTTCGGTTCGAAATGTGTTTCGCGCTTTACGTCCGCTTTTTTATCGACAAATTTTGTTCAGCGATGAGGCTCATTTCTGGTTGAATGGCTACGTAAATAAACAAAATTGCCGCATTTGGAGTGAAGAGCAACCAGAAGCCGTTCAAGAACTGCCCATGCATCCCGAAAAATGCACTGTTTGGTGTGGTTTGTACGCTGGTGGAATCATTGGACCGTATTTTTTCAAAGATGCTGTTGGACGCAACGTTACGGTGAATGGCGATCGCTATCGTTCGATGCTAACAAACTTTTTGTTGCCAAAAATGGAAGAACTGAACTTGGTTGACATGTGGTTTCAACAAGATGGCGCTACATGCCACACAGCTCGCGATTCTATGGCCATTTTGAGGGAAAACTTCGGAGAACAATTCATCTCAAGAAATGGACCGGTAAGTTGGCCACCAAGATCATGCGATTTGACGCCTTTAGACTATTTTTTGTGGGGCTACGTCAAGTCTAAAGTCTACAGAAATAAGCCAGCAACTATTCCAGCTTTGGAAGACAACATTTCCGAAGAAATTCGGGCTATTCCGGCCGAAATGCTCGGAAAAGTTGCCCAAAATTGGACTTTCCGAATGGACCACCTAAGACGCAGCCGCGGTCAACATTTAAATGAAATTATCTTCAAAAAGTAAATGTCATGGACCAATCTAACGTTTCAAATAAAGAACCGATGAGATTTTGCAAATTTTATGCGTTTTTTTTTTTTAAAAAGTTATCAAGCTCTTAAAAAATCACCCTTTATTAACGTAATAACATGTGTATTTTTTGATGAAAAAAAAAGGAATTCTAAACTTATTTTTGTGAACGATATAAGGATATTGATAAATATGAATGTTGGCGCGATGGATATAAAGACAGGGTCAATTTAATGACCAATGTAACATGCGTATTTGCACAAAATTACGTTAATCATAATCATGATGAAGAAGGAAATAAATATAATGAATTATGTGCACTAAATCGCATTAAAGATGAAAGTGCGAACATTGCTGGGGCACTTCGAAGAAATGTTTTTGATATCAGTTTCGGCAACAAGGAGATACATTAAATAAAAATATCCATTTTAATGTATCTCCTTGTTGGCGAATAGTTATCTATTAACAATTGCTTTTGAAAAATGTATCTATTTAACAATTGTTTTTAATTGAAATTTTGTAAACTTCGAAATATATTAAATTATAGATCTTATCAAATGTTTTATACAATTAAGAACCAGTAAGGAAAGGCCAAAGTCGGGCGGGGCCGACTCTATGATACACTCCACTTTCTATCCGAATACAATTCGATGAAAAAGTGAAAACGGGAAGGTTTTTTGTATCCGGTAAATGTATGTGTTTGACAAAAAATGTTAAATCGGAAAGGACATTTGTATGAGGATATATTGAAATCTGGAACGAAATAGGTGAAATATAAAATGTATAGTTTGGCCGAAATCGGTTAAAGTTTTGGGAGCAACATTTTATTTGGGCTATATTTAAATACGAACCGCTCTTACCAACTTTCACCATAGTTTTGTTTAGTTGGATAAGATGTTGTGCCAATTTTAATGAAAATCGGGTACAATATGTGGTTCTATAGCGCAAAAGTCAAATCGGGAGCGACATTTGTATGGGGGCTATATCTAAATCTGAACCGATCTTACCCAATTTCTGCATAGGTGTTTCTAGTTGGATTATAAGATGTTGTGCCAAATTTAAACAAAATCGTGTACAATATGTGGGTCTAGAGCGGAAAATGTCAAATAGGGGGCGTCGTTTGTTTGGGGGCTATATCTAAATCTGAACCGATCTTACCGAATTTCGGTACAGGTGTTTCTAGTTGGATTGTAAGATGTTGTGTCAAATTTAAAGAAAATCGGGTACAATATGTCGCGTCTAGAGCGGAAAATGTCAATCCAGGAGCGACATTTGTATGGGGGCTATATCTAAATCTGAACAGATCGTATCCAATTTTTGCATAGGTGTTTCTAGTTGGATTATAAAATGTTGTGCTAAATTTAAAGAAAATTGGGTACAATATGTGGTTTCTACAGCGGAAAATGTCAAATCGGGAGCGACATTTGTATGGGGGCTATATCCAAATCTGAACCGATTTGCCTCAAATTGAATAGCGTTCGTCCTTGATCCACAAAACTGACGTGTGCCAATTTTTGTTAAGATCGGACTATAATTGCGACCTGTAATTTGATTACAACAATAGATGGACAGACAGACGGACAGACGGACAGACGGACATTGCTAAATCGACTCAGAAAGTGATTCTAAGTCGATCGGTATACTTAACAATGGGTCTATCTCGCTTCCTTTTGGGTGTTACAAACAAATGCACAAAGCCATAATACTCTCTTGGAGTGCTATATCTAAATCTGAACCGATCTTACCGAATTTCGGCACAGGTGTTTCTAGTTGGATTGTAAGATGTTGTGTCAAATTTAAAGAAAATCGGGTACAATATGTCGCGTCTAGAGCGGAAAATGTCAATCCAGGAGCGACATTTGTATGGGGGCTATATCTAAATCTGAACAGATCGTATCCAATTTTTGCATAGGTGTTTCTAGTTGGATTATAAGATGTTGTGCTAAATTTAAAGAAAATTGGGTACAATATGTGGTTTCTAGAGCGGAAAATGTCAAATCGGGAGCGACATTTGTATGGGGGCTATATCCAAATCTGAACCGATTTGCCTCAAATTAAATAGCGTTCGTCCTTGATCCACAAAACTGACGTGTGCCAATTTTTGTTAAGATCGGACTATAATTGCGACCTGTAATTTGATTACAACAATAGATGGACAGACAGACGGACAGACGGACATTGCTAAATCGACTCAGAAAGTGATTCTAAGTCGATCGGTATACTTAACAATGGGTCTATCTCGCTTCCTTTTGAGTGTTACAAACAAATGCACAAAGCCATAATACTCTCTTGGAGTGTATAAAAATCACAGGATTATTCCTAATTCTACGAACTGAATTTAATATTTTTAGGTTTCCCTTCTGTCAAGCTGTTTGCCGAAATAGGAGCACACGGAAAAAACTCGTACAATTTTTAAGTTCATCAAAGCCTGCATATACGTACTATCATAAAATTGCGGCGGTCCCATTATTTCCCCCAACACTTAATAAAGGAAGCAACGAAGTATTTATACACTCCACGAGAGTATTATGTGTTTGTGCATTTGTTTGTAACACTCAAAAGGAAGTGAGATAGACCCATTGTTAATTATACCGATCGACTTAGAATCACTTTCTGAGTCGAATTAGGAATGTCCGTCTGTCTGTCTGTCTGTCCGTCTGACCATCTATTGTTGTAATCAAATTACAGGTCACAATTAAAGTCCGATCTTAACAAAAATTGGCAGAAATAAGTTTTGTGGATCAAGGACGAACGCTATTTAATTTGAGGCAAATTGGTTCAGATTTAGATATAGCCCCCATACAAATGTCGCTCCCGATTTGACATTTTCCGCTCTAGAAACTACATATTGTACCCGATTTCCTTCAAGTTTGGCACAACATCTTATAATCCAACTAGAAACACCTTTGCAGAAATTCGGTAAGATCGGTTCAGATTTAGATGTACCCCCCATACAAATCTCGCTCCCGATTTGACATTTTCCGCTCTAGAAACCACATACTGTACCCGATTTCCTTCAAATTTGGCACAACATCTTATAATCCAACTAGAAACACATATGCAGAAATTAGGTAAGATCGGTTCAGATTTAGATATAGCCCCCATACAAATGTCGCTCCCGATTTGACATTTTCCGCTATAGAAACCACATATTGTACCCGATTTCCTTCAAATTTGGCACAACATCTTATAATCCAACTAGAAACACATATGCAGAAATTAGGTAAGATCGGTTCAGATTTAGATATAGCCCCCATACAAATGTCGCTCCCGATTTGACATTTTCCGCTCTAGAAACCACATACTGTACCCGATTTCCTTCAAATTTGGCACAACATCTTATAATCCAACTAGAAACACATATGCTGAAATTATGTAAGATCGGTTCAGATATAGCTATAGCCCCCATACAAATGTGCTCCTGATTTGACGTTTTCTGCTCTAGAAACCACATATTGTACCCGATTTTCTTTAAATTTGGTACAACGTCTTAAAATCCAACTAGAAACACCTATGCAGAAAGTGGGTAAGATCGGTTCAGCTTTAGATATAGCCCCCATACAAATGTCGCTACCGATTTTACTTTTGCCTCTTTAGAAATCACATATTGTACTCGATTTTCTTTAAATTTGGCACAACATCTTATAATCCAAGTAAAAAACCTATGCTGAAATTGGGTAAGATCGGTACAGATTTAGATATAGCCCAAATACAAATGTTGCTCCCAAATGTTTAACCGATTTTAGCCAAACTACACATATTATATTTCACCTATTTCGTTTCAGATTTCAATATACCCCCATACAAATGTCCTTTCCGATTTAACATTTTTTGTCAAACACATACATTTACAGAATACAGAAATCCTTCCCGTTTTCACCGAATTAAATTGTATTCGCATAGAAAGTGGAGTGTATCAGAGAGTCGGCCCCGCCCGACTTTAGCCTTTCCTTACTTGTTAATTTTTGCGGTGGGGCAATTTTTCACTAGGGTCACCGCTCGCAGAGCCATGGAGGGTATAAAAATGTTGTAAGTTAATGTCTGAGGGAATTCTTATTGTCAGAAATATATTGTGAAATCTTTATGGGTGAATTTGACCCTTTTCCCGCTTGTAACATGTAAAAACCCAAATTTGCGGAAAATTTCAACACAGCCGACCATTGTCAGATGTTTTGCAACGATTAAGTCTTTGACCTAAATGAGGGTATGCAGAATTCGTATTGAAGAAATGAGAATTGCTTTTAGTAAAATATGCCAGCGAATAAAATTGCCACACTAAAAATCAATTTATGATATTATTAAACATTTCATAAATACAAACCTTTCATTTTATGAAATTAAATTTTAAATATTTTAAAAAACATTGTCTGAATTTATGAAAAAATATTTATGTCTTGTCATTTATTTTGGTTTAAGACCAAAGGTTGTGCTGAAGTCTTCAGCAGAACCCAAAATTAGCAAAAAGGCAAAGTGAGACCTTTATTGTTGCAGCTAAAAGTTGACTGCGCAGTTTCGATGGGCGCTACCCCATCTCGTCAGAACTTTCGCAACGAATGTATGTCTTTGACTTAAATCAGGGTTCATATTAGTACCAGCGGTCACATATTTCAAATGAGAAGCGCTGATAAACAAAATATTCCACCGAACTAAGTGGGTTCTGCTGAAGACTTCAGCACAACCTTTGGTCTTAAACCAAAATAAATGACAAGACATACAACATAACAGACCAACTATTCATACAAACAACAACAATACACACGAGGTACAGTGAAGACGGGACATACCGTACAACAACAACCTTTGCATTGTTGCGAGCGATGTGAGCACATGCACAACATTGAATTGGCAAAGTGAGATTTTTAGTGTTCGGTGGAATATTTTGTTTATCAGCGCTTCTCATTTGAAATATGTGACCGCTGGTACTAATATGAACCCTGATTTAAGTCAAAGACATACATTCGTTGGGAAAGTTCTGACGAGATGGGGTAGCGCCCATCGAAACTGCGCAGTCAACTTTTAGCTGCAACAATAAAGGTCTCAGTTTGCCTTTTTGCTAATTTTGGGTTCTGCTGAAGACTTCAGTACAACCTTTGGTCTTAAACCAAAATAAATGACAAGACATACAACATAACAGACCAACTATACATACAAACAACAAAAATATTTATGGAATCACTTCATAAATATTACGAAGGAAACTTCTTTCAGTGCACTCTTCATCCCCATGACAACAATAGTTTTAGGTTTTCCACAGTTTTATTTATTTATTTATTTGTTCCATTGGTTAACTATGTCTGTCGTTTGTTGTCGGTTTTTATTTTATTTTTTCTCACATTTCGTTAATAATTTAAATCTAATGCTACTTAAACATTATGTATGTACTTGCTATACTGTTTTGGAAAAGAACAAAAATCCTCTTCATTCATTGTCTAAATATCTATGTTTGTTTAGCTTAACTTATATTACAATTCCCATTTAGTTAATAATTGTGTAAATGCAAATATCTAAAGAGCGTTATTGATTTCGAATGAGAAGAAGTTATGGAGAGGAAAAATACTATGATGAGTAGTGAGTAGTAGTAATGTGGGGTGGTTACTATGATGAATGCAGATGACAATTAATGCAGATGATGTTGTCCCGGGGAGCATGAAACACCGAGAGATGAACTATTTCCCCCACACTATGTTGGAAGACATTCCAACTCTTGATGTTTCACATTCTTTGATTTTTTCCATTACGACAAATTTATAGTTTCTCTTTTTCTCTCCGTTTTGTTTCTTTTTGTATATCGAAGACATTTTGATCTCAACTCTCTTTTTTCCATTCGTAAATATTTCGTGTGTAAATGTGTTGTCTCTGTGTTCTAGTTTTTAATTTGTTTTATTTGATTTCATTCGTTTGTATTCGATCCTCTAGAATTTCGATTTCGATCAATTAGAATTGCTTTTCTTCTTCGCCATGGTAATCCTTAAACCCAGACATCTTGGGTTTATTCGTCGTCTCATTCGTGTAAAATGGTACTTAGACGTTCCTCGACGGCCACTTTTCGTGATTTCCACACGAATTCGCAGACGGCGACAACACAAGCCACGCCCATGCCGCCCATTAGCACCACAAAGACTCCGCCCACATTGGCTAGGCCCAATTCATTGGCCGCCGAAGATGATTTGGATGTTTCAATGCGACACTTGCCTCCGCCACGTTTCTCCTTCCACCATTTTGTCTTCAAGATGTGGAGTTTACCTTCTTCCTGGAGCTTCAAAATTACACTGTTGATGGCCGTGCGATAGGGGGAATCTGAAAAAATTGGATTTGGATTTAGTTTCAATCGGCTGAAATATGTGCTGCTTTATATACTCGGTGGTGTTGCAATGCCATAGGATTTAGTGTCCAGCATCCCACCCACTTGGGTGAGATCACAATTACGTTCGGTGACATATTCAATGGATGTTGATTCCATAAGGAAGGCATAGTTACCTGTAAAAATCAAAATAGAAATGTGTGTTTAAATGTAAATTTTTAAATGTGTATGTTCCTAGTAGGTCGACAATCCTTGATTTTATATTTGCTGCATTGCGAGAGTCAAACGACTTTTGATGCGAGAAACTTCGTGAAATTCCATTTCACATTGATTGAGAATTACCAAAAAATTATATCCTGAAATAATCGGTTCAGATTTAGATATAGCTCCCATACAAATGTCGCTCCAGATTTGACATTTTCCACTCTAGAAACAATATATGGTTTCTCGATTTTCTTTAAATTTGACACAACATCTTATAATCCAACTAGAAACACCTATGCAGAAATTGGGTAAGATCGGTTCAGATTTAGAAATAGCCCCCATACAAATGTCGCTCCCGATTAGTCATTTTCCGCTCTGTACTCGATTTTCTTTAAATTTGGCACAACATCTTATAATCTAACTAGAAACACCTGTGGCTAAAACGGGCTAGATCGGTTCAGATTTAGATATAGCCCCCATACAAATGACGCTCCCGATTTGACTTTTGCGCTATAGAAACCACATATTGTACCCGATTTTCTTTAAAAGTGGCACAACATCTCATAGTCCAACTGAACAAAACTGTGGTGAAAGTGGGTAAGATCGGTTAAAATTTAAATATAGCCCAAATACAAATGTTGCTCCCAAAAGTTTAACCGGTTTTGGCCAAACTATACATTATATATTTCACCTAATTCGTTCCAGGTTTCAATATATCCTCATACAAATGTCCTTTCCGATTTAACATTTTTTGTCAAACACATTTACAGGATACAAAAAACCTTCCCGTTTTTACTTTTTCACCGAATGGAATTGTATTCGGATTGAAAGTGGAGTGTGTCATAGAGTCGGCCCCGCTCGACTTTAGCCTTTCCTTACTTGTTTTTTTGTGTTCCACACTCCACCCTCGTGGTCAAATATTTTGCTGTATTTCTAAATATCACGAAGACTTCAGTGAACCTTTTTTATCGAAATGATAATTTTCGCTTGATCATTGAAATTATTTTGGTTTGGAATCGATAGCTTTGGTTTCCATCGATTGTTTCTATCTTCAATCGATTGTATAGATCGCACAGTGGTTCAGAATCAAAATCCATCGGCAAAATTCAAAAACTTTTGTGTTAGTAAAGACTATTGAGTTCTGAAAAAATAGAAAAGGACCCAAGGACTATTTTGAGTTATTAACTTTAAAAATCGGGCAGTCGAATATATATTAAAAGTTGTCTACTTTTCGAATTATTAATTTTTTTTAAATATATTGACATATTCAGATTTTGAAAATTGAAAAAACGTAATTCCTTTTTTTTTTACTTTGTCGAACTGTGTCTCACACAAATATAGTTTGTTTGTAATAATTATTCGAATTATTCGATTTCAAAGATAATTAAAATTTTTTTGTTTTTAATTTTTTTAAACATATTATTTCATAATGCGAAGAGAAAATTTTAGTTTTTTTATTTTGAAAATTTCAAATTTTGAAAATTGAAAAAACGTAATTCCTTTTTTTGACTTTGTCGAACTGTTTCTCACACCAATATAGTTTGTTTGTAATAATTATTCGAATTATTCGATTTTAAAGAAAATTAAAATTTTTTTTGTTTTTAATTTTTTTAAACATATTATTTCATAATGCGAAGAGAAAATTTTAATTTTTTTGATTTAGAAAATTTCAGATTTTGAAAATTGAAAAAACGTAATTCCGTTTTTTGACTTTGTCGAACTGTTTCTCACACAAATATAGTTTGTTTGTAATAAATATTTAAAAAAATATCTTTTTTGAACAAATGTAGTTACGCAGATAAAAGATGAATAAATTTCCTTTGACCCCATGCTAAATTTTATAACAATCGGAGTTCATTTGCCGTTAATATGCCCGAAAAAACTAGTAATCCATGTCTAATTTTGTTTTTTTACAGAACTCAAAAATCTCTACTAGAACAAAAGTTATTGAATTTTGGTCGATGGATTTTGATTCTGAACCACTGTGGAGCGACGATTCTGGACTATTTTTATCGTGACTTTTTTTTATTTTATAAAATCATTTTATAGTGATCGCCTTTGGTCATTGTTTACCAAGAATTCTCTTGTCGGTTATTACTGCTTTGCTCCTTATATTTCACCGAAAAACTCGATTCCAAATCGTGATTCTAATTGACAACCTCCGGGGTGATTTTTCCACTGTTTTATACACGAGGCCCTATACATGAGGCCCTTCCTCATAACTATGCGACCATACAGTAGTACTAAGAAATACCTTACCCTTGCCTTTAGCAACTCTATCTACACCTTCGCCATTACTTGAAGTAAATACCGAAGGTCTTGCTGACTCCATGAAAGACCACATCCTTTGGTAAGTGGATATTCTGGAATCCTAAAAGAAAATCATTGTCATTACAAACTTACAACATTTTACAAATTTCATAACTTACCCTAAAGAAGGCAGCTGTGCTGCCTCCCTTTAAGGCGCCATATTTAATACGGGTTTGTTTGGCCAAATCCTCGGCACTTTCAATGGGCGAATCCATACGCTCGACCGTCAAAAAGGCTGCCAAATTAGCAGTATACGATGAGATCATAATTAAGGTGAAAAACCACCATATACCGGCCACCATACGCGTAGACAAAGCTCTGTAAAGTTTAAAATGTAACAGTTAAAAGCTCTATATTTTGAATTCCAAGGGAATTACTTTGGTAGAAAATCACATCCTTGTTGCATCAGTGAGCCTATGGCGAACCACATGCAGTTCAACAAAGTGAACTGACTTTCAACTTTTTCCCCATGAGGATCGGTATACGAAGGCCATTCGTAGGGTGTGAATCTGGAAGAAGAACAAAGCTATAGTTTTATTGTGCGAATGCGAGAATGCTCCTTCTTACTTGGCCAATATGAAGAGGAGAACGGAGACACCCAAATATGCCGTGGCCATATAAATCCATACATCCAGCGAAAGTGGGGACAAGAAAGAGAATAAATTCGGTGGTTGCTTTACGGGTTTGCGATACAATATCGAAACGCCCAGATTCATAAAAGGTGTGGTGAAATCTACTGCCTGCTCTCTGTCGAATGTTATCGTAAGATCTGCAATAGCCAAGTCAGCTCGTTGCTCCAGAAGTTCACGAATCATTCCGTTCCATTCACTAGAAGAAAGAGGAGTTCATTTGATTATTTTCGTATGTAATTTAATCCCGTGCGAAGATTGTGAATTTCCACATTCGAAGACAAGTAAAACTGAGGAGATGGATGTAGAATTAGTTCGAATTCACGAATGATCTGCTTATACGTATACTTCGACAGATAAACAGGGTGATACTGTTTGATATGAATTGGATTGTGACCATCTGGTAGGAGAAGGAATAGACACGGGAAGGCTGGAAGAACAGGAAACATGAAAAATATCCCAGGAGACCTAACATAGTCAGGACACATGCTAAGTTTAAAATAAATAAAAACCCGGCATTTAAGCGTGAGGAGCTTCAGTTACAACTTTGGTGTCTTTGGGGACCCCACTGAAATTTTGCGCCAATTTTTTTCGTAGTACAATTTAATCCTTAAATGTCCTTTTGAAAGGGCTTTTTTCGATTTTCTCGATATAAATGGTCTAATTGACCCATAAAGAGAGGAGATAGAGGTTTAAGATGTTCCACAAAAATGATCCTCATAAAATTGTGACAATTAGAATTCTCTCAGACATTAACATATAACATTTTTTCACTTAGTATAATGCTCTCTTCGACCAAAAAAAGAAAACTTTGACCCACTTTCAGAATTATAGGGTTGTTTTTCTGTTCCAATCCAAAATTCATAATTTGTTGGACAGTGTTATTATGTGGTGCTCTAATCAAATATCTTAATCTTTTCGGTTGGATATGTTGTGGAACGTAAGGCATTACTTGACGTTCATATAAGATAAGTGACGGCCGAGCAAATCTACTAGCACAATAAGGATCACCTACTCTGATATCATTAGGTCCCCACATATTACCAAAGAGTAACGCATAAGGCGTATAATTTCTATATTCGTATTTTTTCCTGCAAAGATGGAAATGGAAATCTAATGACGGATAACGAGAGTGTACTGATGTTATGACAGTAAAATTTCCCAAAATTCCAGCTAGAAAATGTGACAATTGGAATGATGTTCTGAACCCATTCCAGCCGACGAATGCACATCAAACTTTCAGTCAAATTGAGAATAAGTGAGGTTGAAGAATAGCAAACCCCCGAGTTCAGCTCGGAAAAAAGTTTTTCAAAGGTTTTTTCCCATTTAAAATCGGGGAATTCCTTTCCCAACAGTGCAACAGGTACCTCGAGGTACCTGGAACAAATATCGAGGAGATATCTCCGAAAATGGAACTGCGTTATGAGCAGTAAACGAAGGCAAGATCACGATGTTCGTTTCAACGGACCACGAACCATCTTATAGATAGAGGGCGACTTTGTGTATCTCTGTTCCATTCACCTGGGAATTCTCGGGAAAGTTTTCCATTGCTGATGTTATTAGGTCAGTTAAATAATAAATTTCATCCACGGTAGAATGGTGCACGTCGCTAATACTGTCAATGTTACTATATGGTGCAGATTTCGAAAATTTCTAAAGCATTTCAGCACTTGTCCTATGTAAGTGCTCTTCGACGCTAGCCCGTTCACTTCGTAACCTTTTCTACTTTGCATACTGTACAGGGTATTCCCAGGGCGTTGGAAAACTGCGAACATTCAGCCAATGTATAAAAAAGATGAGGTCTATTGCAATTATGGAGGATGTGGTTAATCGCCATCTTTTGAGGTATCTAAAAACCAAGATACTGGCATAATGATCCTGTCGATCGATATGGCTTCCGTAGGAATCGAACTACTGGCAGAACTGATGACGTTGCTGTCAGAACAATGGAGTTGATACAGCCACCAGTTTTATGATAGTAAGGCCGTTGCATTAAATATCTCCAAGGCTGAGTCTGACTCGGCGTACTCATATCAAAGCTCATCGCTTTTGGTGTTGGCAGTGACTTCTCTCGAGCTACCTAAGAGAGCTTCCTAAGAGATCACACTATACGTTTTGTTGTAGATGGGTTCTCATCTCATGAGCATAGATTGACGGCAGGGTTCTAATCTTTCTTCCTCTCTTTTTTCAGACTTTGAGTCCAATCTACTCGTTCGAGGAGCAAGTTTTCAAGATATTGATTCTTTAAGGAATTGGTTATGAGAAAGCAATTGATGAATGTGACACCTGGTCAGGACTTATTGTCCATTGCCGAATGAGCCGAGTGAATAGAGGGAATTTTAATGCAAGTAAGACCCAGTCCTCCTTATTGTCTTAAAAGCGATTCACTGATCCAATGTTGTCCTCGATTTTTCTAAACGGTGTAGATATTGAGCAGATGGACGCTCTTGATTTTCTGGACATGAAAACACAATGCGATGATCGATGAACCTGTATTTGATGTGCCGAAAGATGAATTCAAGCGTCTAAGTTTTGTAAAGCGGTGTAAGAAATTTTGGTTGATTCATCGTGATGATTGATTTTGAATTGGTTTTTTTTACAGATCACGCATGACTCATCCAACTGCTTTCTCATTTTTGTTCAGTATCGTTTGACAAGGCATTATGGAAAGACTCACACCCCAACAGCGTCTCGAAATTGTCTCTGCTGTATTATGAAAAACACCTTTCTGTGAGAAAGAACATCGTGGCGGCTCGATTCGTCATCTTTCTCAGCTGCTTAACTGGTAGTATTCGACAACTTGGAGTATTTTGCGCAAGGTTCTCGGCTGAGAATTGAAGCCAGGCGACTAAAAGTTTGTTGCAGATCGATCATATGGTCGATCTCAACTGATGAATTTATGGCAATGCTATAAAATATATAATAGATAAATCCGATAGATGGCGGTATCGTTTTTGTTATGGTTGTCAAATGGGTAGTAGTTTTGTGTACTCCGTACGAAGTAGCAACACTTGTTCGAATAAAATATTAAAAAATCCAAATTTGTGTTGTTTTTATAAATTGGCTCCTCTAGACTCCGTCTAGGGGAGACCAACAGGGCCACCATACTGGTTGGATCCTGTTCATGGTCCTTCGAAACCAAGCTTGAGCCAGGAACCTAGTGGTAATCTGTTGTGCGCGTCAAAAAGTGTCGGCATCTCCATCCAAAATAATTTAAAAAATGTCATTACGTGACATGGTTCTACGTGCCAACTAAATTCCCCGTCACCATACCATTGTTGTCACTACGTGAAGCAAGGCTTTACGAGCCGGTGACGGGTGAATAAAGCAATATACGTTGCTTCTCTCTACACGACTCTACGAGTCATTATTCAGCTTTATAGGAAGAAATAGCCCAAGTCGTCATAGGATTACGCAGTCACGGCAGCATCTACCACATAATCATGTACTTGGTACTACAAAAACAATGTAGACAACAACAAAACTACATGGAACATTGAAACAATAACAAACATGTCCCCAACCATCAACCACTACAACGAAAGCATCATCACCATATCATCATTTCGCACTAGTGCAAGGAGGCCGGTATGTTGCAGATCGATCATATGGTCGATCTCAACTGATGAATTTATGGCAATGATATAAAATATACAATAGATAAATCCGATAGATGGCGGTATCGTTTTTGTTATGGTTGTCAAATGGGTAGTAGTTTTCTGTACTCCGTACGAAGTAGCAACACTTGCTCGAATAAAATATTAAAAAATCCAAATTTGTGTTGTTTTTATAAATTGGCTCCTCTAGACTCTGTCTAGGGGAGACCAACAGGGCCACCATACTGGTTGGAACCTGTTCAAAGTTGATTGTTATTTTCAGTGAATGGACTCTTCATTCGCTAGTTACTTCACTCCTTCTGATCTTCGCAATATTCCAGAACTAAATTGGACTACAACTCCCATATATGGGCGGGTGCTACAAGATCATTCCTTGAAACTAATTGGCCGTGTTGACGACAGTAGGATATCCAATTCTATTATTTCTCTTGACCACCGTCGTAATGTCCGATGTGTATCGCTGTTTTATCGATACTTTCATGGTGTTGTTCTTCGGATATTCGTGATCTTATATCGGATGTGAGGACGTTCAGTAGAGATACGGGATTTCATAGAACTTCCTTCTCATCCATTTGTAGATAATTGACAGTTGCCCGCACTAAATATTATAGAATAAATTCGAATTACGGCAGCTACCAATCCCTTCAATTGCGACATTGAGAAATTCAAAACAGATGTCAACAAACAGTACTCCCTCTTTCCTCCATCAAACTCCCTATCTCCCTTCCCCTAAGGCAATGAACTGTATTTATATGGAACATCCCATGAGTGTCGGTGAAAAAAGAAGCATGGACAATTGCAGAATTTGATAAAGGAGTTCTTGAAATGTGTATTAAAATACAATGACTGCGTTGCCTAGGACATGAGGTGCGAAGATATAAAGTTAATCCAGCACGAAATTCACTCGCTATGTACGAAATCAGCCGCGAAAACTTTAGTAATCCACAAATACTTACCCCGTCAATTTATTGAAGCTGCCATAGCTGCCATCAGGCACCAGCTGAATTTTATAATTGAAACCCAATGCTTTTGAGACTTCATGTATTAAGTCCACAGCATAACCCTCGAATTGATCATTGCCCGCCAGGGTGACGACAGATTCCTTGCGCATGCAATAGGGATTACTCTAAAACGAAACATCAATGAACACGGGTATTATGGGAACTGATATGAGAACGGTCGATCTCACCAATATCGTAGTCACTATTAATGTCTTATTTTTCAAATTCGCCTCGATTTCCTGCTGCTTCTGGCTAAAAGTACGCGTGAAATTTACACCATCCGGCATTGTGGAATTCCAAGTGCCCACTTTGCGTATACCACCCGGACTCAGTTCCACAATGTCCATTATGAAATCGCTGCGAAAGCCCTGATGATCGAACTTGATGACATTCGTGAGGCCCTTCATTTCGACGATTTTCATGTAGTTGATTAGACTGAAACCATGTTGCCACGTATTTTGGCCATCACAACTAAGGGGATTTATATCGATTTGCTGTGAGGTGTCCAAATCATGCAGCGCCTTGGCAAATAGATGCACGGCATCATACATTAGGGCGGTTTCAGTCTTCACTGTGGTAAGATTGGCCGACCGCAAAACACCCTTTTCCTCTACACTCCATTGACGCACCACATCGTTGACAATCTTCTCGTTGATCAGACGAAATCCGGTGATGTTAGTACCGCCGTAACGGAATTCGTCCAGGTTGATGGCATGCAGATCCAGCGAGGTTATCAAATAACTGTGATAGTCGCTCATGAGGCCAACCTGTTGGGCCTGCTTGAGCACCTCGTAGATCTTATCGGCCGAACAATCCAAGACGATATGGGCTTCGGCGGTGTTTTTAATTTGCTTCAGCATGGGTCTGGGTAAAAAGGAAAATGTAGGTTAGAGAGGGTATAACACAGTGCAACACGAAAAAAATAACCATATACGGACACCGCTACATGATAAAAGACCAAAAAAAAAGACCCGTGTTTTTTTCCCCCCAAAGTCATGCACTTTTTTTTTATGGGCCCCCAGAGATTTGAGGCCTCGGTGTAATTTTTGGAAAAAAGTGATCATATTCTCAGGCTCATATCTTGCAAACCGTTCGGAATTTTGATTTACTCTCTGAGGCAAAGTTCTAGCTCTTGTCATAAAGAACAAAAATTGTGAACATATAAAATCAAAAAAACTTCATCTTCAAGGTCAAAAAAAACTTAAAAAAATTCGATTTTTTTAACCTTTTTTCCCCTGTTCAGGTCCATAGGTAGCAAACCGTTGAAAATTCAGGGAAACAATCAACTACAAAAATGTACCTAAGATCTCAATAAACAACTTTCTAGAACATATGAACTTCCTAGGAATTATTCTTAACACCGTTTAGGTAGCCGCAAAAGTGAAAAATTTTCCAAAAATTAGATTTTTTCCTTTTTTCCCCTGTTCAGGTCCATAGATAGCAAACCGTTGAAAATTCAGGGAAACAATCAACTACAAAAATGTACCTAAGATCTCAATAAACAACTTTCTAGAACATATGAACTTCCTAGGAATTATTCTTAACACCGTTTAGGTAGCGCTTAGGTAGCCGCAAAAGTGAAAAATTTTCTAAAAATTAGATTTTTTTCCTTTTTTGCCCTGTTCAGGTCCAAAGGTAGCAAACCGTTAAAAATTCAAGGAAACAATCAACAATAAAAATGTACTTAAGATTTCAATAAACAACTTTCTAGAACATATGAACTTCCTAGGAATTATTCTTAACACCGTTTAGGTAGCGCTTAGGTAGCCGCAAAAGTGAAAAATTGTTTATTCCAGTATTTCTTACCCACACGACATCATCGATGCCATTCAACAAACAACAACAAAGTCGTCGGTCCAAAAATTTGCACTAACAAAACACATGACAATTCAAAGCAGCGAAGTAGTCGCAATCCATTTGTACCAACAACATTAACAACACATATGTAGCCGCAGCACACAATATAAAAGCGACACGACGCTCACATTGAGGCAGTACACAGCGCGACGTCAACGAGAACTCAGCGGACAAAGTTATAGAAAAAGTGCTACAGCATAATTCACACACAACATTGGCAACTAACAATTTCAATATGCAATGTGAAAAAATTGATTTATTTTGCTACGTTTGCGGTCATCAAATCAGAAAACAAAATTCTAAAAGATATCAAAAGCAAAAGAATCTTTTAACTAGTGAATTCATTATAGCATATAAGTTGTTTTTCGACGAAGTAGACTTGACCGGTGAAAATTACACACCTAATACAGTGTGTCGTCAATGTTATAACAATTTCATGGCATGGTTGAGTGGAGGAAATGTTAGTATGAAGTATTGTAAGCCGGTAAACTGGATTAATCACCCAGGTGATCATGATGCAACCAGTTGCTATGCATGCGTAAATTATACATGTCGTCTAAATCGACATGCTGAGAAGAACAAAATCTATAAAGCAACTGCAACAGCAACACTACCAGTGCTTGCACCTGAAGATTTTGTATCACCAAGGCCGCCAACTCCAGATCGTTGGACAGAATTAAGAGAAGGAATGAGTAGATCAAGTAGTGTTACTTATGAAGATCCATTTGATACCGATTATGAGCTCCAACAGGGAAGAGATGGACCACAACTAATAACACAAATGGAAATGGATTTTATTGTGGCCATATTGGGACTATCACAGCGACTTGCCATATTTTTGACAGCGTTTTTAAAGCAAAGAAAACTCACACTTGCTAATGTTAACTCTAGCGCGTACCTCAAACGGCAAGCTGAATTTCAGAGCCTCTACACTCTAAATGATGACAATTCGTTCGCTTACTGCAACGATATAAAAGCTTTGGTGGTAAAAATGGGAATGAACTACATCGCTAGTGAGTGAAGATTATTTATTGATGGTTCTGTTTCAAGCTTGAAAGCAGTGTTGTTGCATGTATCGAACCGAAAACCTTCCATTCCGCTAGCAATGGGTATCAACATGAAAGAAACCTATCAAGTATTGAAAGATATAATGGAAAAAATCAAATACTACGAAAATAAATGGAAGATTTGCTGTGATTTGAAGGTCATCAACATTTTGCAAGGGATCATCGATAAGGGCGGCTTCCCAAAATTCTTTTGTTTTCTTTGTAATTGGGATTCGCGCTCACCTCTGAATCAATTCCAATGTAATTCGTGGAGACCAAGAGGAAGTGTGGAGGAACAAATGAAACAACATAGACTGAGGAATAAACCTTTAATTGACAATACTCAAGACATCTTGCTGCCACCGCTCCACATAAAATTGGGAATTGTTAAAAAATTCATCGAAGTGGCCGTTGTAAATTGTCCAAACGCATTCGACTATTTGAAAAGCGTTTTCCCAAAGCGTAGCGATGACAAAATTAAAAAAGGTATTGTAGTAAATTTAAAACGAATTTTTGTTCACCTCATTGTACTATTTACACTACGTTAATGTTTTCTTTTCTGTCTTTATTTTTTGTCTTCATTTAACAGGCGTACTTAATGGCCCTGACATTAGAAAGTTATTCGAGAGTAACTTTGATTCATCGCTTGATGAAAATCATTCAATGGCATGGATTTACCTTCAGCGTGTATGCACCAGGGTCTTGGGAGGGGATCGAGACGCGGAACCGGAAGCAAGAGAATGGGTGAAAGAAATGCTGTATTATTTTGAGAAAATCGGCACATCGATGACCTTAAAGCTGCATTTTCTTCATTTTCATTATGACGATTTTATTAAACAACTCCCTACCGAATCCGATGAGCAAGGAGAACGGTTTCACCAAACCACAATGCCCATGGAAAAACGGTACAAAGGCAAAAAACTCGACGCATTGCTTGCAGAGGTAATATCAATATTATTGATCATTGTTTTGCATTCCTTTTTTGATTTCTTTTCTAATTCATTTCAGGTATGTTGGTGGAGTCACAAGATCACCCTGTATGATGTTAATGAAGTATATGAAGAAGAAAAAACTGATGGTGGAGGGAAGTCTGGAAGCAACGTGCCTCTGCACACCATAAGTTCTGAATCAGAGTCAGATTCGGACGATTCGGAGGACGATTTGGATCCACAACTTAAGAGAGTGCGATATGCAAGTCCAGGGCCATCAACATTATAAACATAATACGAATATTTTTTTATTATTTTTGTATTAGATAGCATAGTATGTCAATGTTGAAGTAAAGAAAAAACAAATGAAATTAAAAAATTTTTGGGAAATTTTTCAATTTTGCGGCTACCTAAGCGCTACCTAAACGGTGTTAAGAATAATTCCTAGGAAGTTCATATGTTCTAGAAAGTTGTTTATTGAGATCTTAGGTACATTTTTGTAGTTGATTGTTTCCCTGAATTTGCGGTTTGCTACCTATGGACCTGAACAGGGGAAAAAAGGTTAAAAAAAATCGAATTTTTTTAAGTTTTTTGCGATTTTGACCTTGAAGATGAAGTTTTTTTGATTTTATATGTTCACAATTTTTGTTCTTTATGACAAGAGCAGAGAGTAAATCGAACCGAACGGTTTGCAAGATATGAGCCTGAGAATATGATCACTTTTTTCCAAAAATTACACCGAGGCCTCAAATCTCTGGGGGCCCATAAAAAAAAGTGCATGACTTTGGGGGAAAAAAACACGGGTCTTTTTTTTTTGGTCTTTTATCATGTAGCGGTGTCCGTATATGGTTATTTTGAAATGACTTCAAAAATGTTGCACAGTGTAAGCGTCTTATATCCGTCTTACCTGTGGTCATTGTACATATCCAATTGACGAACATTTATCGGATATGGCGTTGGCCCATGTTCCTTGAGTAGTTCCTGCAGACGCATCAGACCATCGTTGTTTTCATAGATTATTGTAAATGATTTCCAGCCCCATTGTCTGACAATGTCCACATATGCCTACAAATACAAATCGAAATGGAGAAATGGATCTTAAATCGTACCCTGGCAAGTGAAATTAGTATACAAACCTTTGCAAGCGTATTGGGATTAGGATAAAGGTTGACCAGACAACTTTCCCTTCTCAAGCGATAATCCCAACGATTTTCCAAATGGGGAATCTAATAGATGTCAAAGAAAATATTAGCATTTAGTTAGAACTATTAGAAGGATCCGATAGCTCTAATAGAAGAGCATTCCACAAGAGGTCGCTGGCATCGCGCCGCAGAGAAAACTTGATTTAGGTGGGCGTGTTGGATTTATTTCTAGGGCCGATGGGCACTTATAAATACATGGAATAAGTGCCCATTTAGACGTCGTCCAAGCTTCTGACTATTTTCGACACTTAAATTCGATCGGTTGAAGCATATATGTAGGAACCGATTAGTTAGTTCGACCATGCTGACTATTTATTTCTTATGTAGACACGATCGGACGGAGAGTACACACACTACTACTCTCTGGCGCTAGTCAAAGTCTCCAGAGAGAGCAGTGTGTAGAAATAAGGGTTGAAGCGGACAGACAGAACAAACGAAGGAGTGAGTGGTAATAAGAGCTGGAGTTGAACGGGCGTAACGCATACGAGAAAGTTTTATAGACTTGAAGTAGAGACGCGAAACAGAGATGATGTATAAACGCTGGTCAAGAAAAACGATGTTCTATGTGTTATGTTTTTTAATATAAATATAAGTACAAATTGAAATAAATGTACACTTTAATTTAAACCTTTAAATCGAGCCGTTTCATTTCAACGTAGGAGAGATAAATCTCCTACATAGATGGTCTTGTGCTGGTCAAACTCAAAACCCGTCTCTGGTTGTTTTAGAGTTCGCATTGTCGTGGTGTAGAATTATCTCTATTTGGCAATTGGTTTTCTTAATTTTCCGGAACACATCGATCGAACCTGAAGCATAGTTTGTTCTACAACCGATTGACATGTAGATGAAATGTGTTAGCATTTAGGCATCTTGAATTCCGGTTACAATCCACCAGTTTGGTGAGAGTAAGGTCGTTGCTCTAGATATCTCTAAGGCCTTTGACTGAATCTGGCATGGCGCGCCCATATCAAAGCTTATCGCTTTTGATGTTGGTAGTGACTTCTCTCGATTTATATCGAGCTTCCTCAGAGATCGCACTATACATGTTGTTGTAGATGGGGTTTCATCCCAGGAGCATGGATTGACCGTTCTTATTTTCATCGACGACAACCTTTTTGATCAGACTTTGAAACCAATCTAATCATTCGCGGATGACAGTAACAATTGTCATTCACACTCATTCGATCATAGACCAAGTCTTCAAGAAATTGATGACAAAAGGCGATTGATGAATGATACACTTGGTCAGGATCCCACTTCTGAATGGGATCGTGTTCCTTGTTGCCTCACAAGCGATCCACTGATCCATTGGTGTCGTCGATTTCAATCAACGGTGTGGATATTCAGCAATCATACGCTCTTGAAGTTCTGGGCAAGAAAATACAATGTGATGTTCGTTGGACAAAACATGTATATGATGTGTCGAAAGAAGCAATAAAGTGTCTAGGTCTACCTCTGATCTTCTCAATATCTACACTACATCATGTATGCCTAAGATGGAATATAACTCCCATATATGGTCAGGTGCTCCAGGATCCTTGTCGTGTCCAGAGGAGAGCGATGGTGTTGTTGAGTAACGGTAGGATATCCAATTCTATTGTTTCCCTTGATCACCGTCGTAATGTGGCGGATGTGGGTCGTTGTTCTATCGATACTTTCATGTTGTTTGTTCTTCGGATATTCGTGATCTAATACCGTGGGAATACACGACTTTCCAAGAACTCTCATCCATTTGTGGTCGATTGGACAGTCCACTTAGGGTTTGGGGTTTCCCGGACATTTTCATTTCCCGGGAAAACGGGAATGAAAAGTTTCATTGCCGGGAATCCCGGGAATTCCCGGGAAAAAAGTAATTTATTTTAGGTATGTCCAATATGGCTTAAAATAACAATATTTAGTAACGGATGTGCTTTTTAAAAATACTGTCATATTACAAATTAAAAGCGAATGTGTTTGTCAAAATATTTTACATTTTACAAATATTTTATTCTAGACTAATTGTCGTCATAAAATTGGACATTAAAATAATAGGCACATGTGCCTGACAACAATAACTAATAATAATAATTTAGAAGATTCATTCGTCTAGAAACGAAAATATTTAACAGCAACGGGGGGAAATATTCTAAACTGTAAAAGCAATAGAAACATTATAAAAAATTAATATTAATTAAATAAATTCATAAAAAATTAAAACATTGAAATAGTATAGTCATTAGTTCTTACAGAAGGTCATTTAAATATTCCGTAGGATATACATATTTCTATTCCTCTTAGATTTCTCTCGAAAGTTTCCAGGTGAACAATTTTAATGTTTTCCCTATTTTTATACCATTTCTTACTGGCTTCATATGTAAAATAAATTCTTCATTAAGAATATTTTCACCTTTTATCTCGTAGATTCTTCTGGTAAAACAAGAAATTTAAAGTTAAACCAGATAGCACGAGGGGTTAAGTATTGACACTATGTCAGCCATAGTATTGTAAGTATGATATTTTCGATTTATAAAGGGTGATTTTTTAGCTATTATCTTTTTGGCAACACTGCTTTAAACAGTTGACGCACGTTTCGTGTTTTGTTTCACTCAAACATCTTCAGTTTGATCTATAATTTAACCATGAATCGTCTTACAAACGAACAACGCTTGCAAATTATAGAATTTTATTATCAAAATGCGTGCTCTGTTAAGAAAGTTCATCGCGAGCTTCCATTTTATGGGCAGTTTAATCGACCCACTGAAGCGGCTATTCGGGCTATTGTGACTAAATTTCGCACCAAATTTACATTGTTGGACATTAAACCACCAACACGCTTACGTAGAGTGCGAACTGAAGAAAATGTCGCAGCTGTATCGGCCAGTGTTAATGATGACCATCAATTACACTAGTCAACAGTCAAAATGTACTCGGGATGCGATAATTTTTTCTGTGTAGATAACCTTAACATGAGCTCGAAAAACGCAATAAAAATTTTTTTTTTCGTTTGGTTTTTTTTTATTATTTTTTTTTAAATTTTAAAAATTTTTTTTTGGTTAATTTGTTTCGTCCGGCATAACTCGGGAACCACTAGCCCGATTTAATTGAATTAAATTTTAAAAAATTTAAAATTACAATTCCCTTACTCTGTTCATATATTGTTTTCCTATACAAGCAACAGTTTCCAAGTTAAAAATGAATATATAAAGGAAAAAACTTATTTTTTGCCTAAAGATTTAATTTTTTTTTTTTTAAATCCATAAAAAATCCAAAATGAAAAAAAATGTCAAATCTTATTACTTTTACGTAAAGTCACATAACCTATGAGCAAAATGAGACAAAGATCATGAAAATCGATGCACGCGTTTCGCTTTTATTCGCAATTGAGTAAAGGTATGAATTTCAAAAATTTGCTCGACATATGCACAACTTTGTCTATGGTAAGGTTTTTTCTTTTTTTTGATTCTCAGAATTAACAAAACGGAATAAACAAAGGGTTATTTAATTTTTATGATTGCGTAAGCAAAGTAATAAACGCTAATAAATGTGCGTGAACAATTAAAAGGAAAAAAGGAAAGGGGACTTTTTTAATTATTTGGGTTTTCCGTTGGCTACCTGTATGATTTTTTTACAGAAATGCAACCCACATTTAAGGGTGGTCATTATTCGGAAAATTTAAGACTCACACATGGTGAAACAGGTATGTAGCCACCGTAAAAAAATATACACCCATTTATAAGTACCTGTCAGTAAAATACTAAACAATACACAGTATAAATAGGTCTTCATTGATCGATTTTACTCATTCAACAAGTGTCGACGAACGCGATAGTTAAAATGAGCAAACGTTGTCCGGAAAGAAGTCCAAGTGCGAGTGTAGAAAATGTATCTTAAGCGACATATTTGCTCTAATTTTTTTATAATTTTGGAGTAGTTGTTCGACGATCTCTCTGTAATTTGAGCTTTTGTTGTTTCCAAGAAATCCGGAAACAATTTGCCGAAATGAGTTCCAAGCTGCAGCTTCATTTGGTGATAAAATGTGCTCAAACTGTTGGTCTTGCAACAACTTTTTAATTTGCGGACCGTCGAAAACGCCTTCCTTTATCTTTGCCGATGAAAGGTGAGGAAAAATGGTTTTTAAATAGGCGAACGTTTCGCCATCTTTGTTGATAGCTTTCACGAAGTTTTTTATGAGTCCGAGCTTTATGTGAAGAGGTGGGAGAAAAACATTTTCCTTTTTTATGAGTGGTGTATATTTCACGTTGTCGCTGCCGGGGATGAAGTTAACTCTTTCTGTCCAACTCCTCCTGGTGTAATGGTGTTGACGATCGCGGCTGTCCCAAAGGCAGAGAAAACAACAGTACTTTGTGAATCGACCTTGTAATCCACAAAGGATACCGATAACCTTAAGGTCGGCACAAACTTTCCAATCGTGCCTCTCATAGGTAAGGCACTTTAGTAGATTGTCCATGACTTCGTATGTTTCCTTGGTGTCAACGGCATGAGCAATTGGAATCGAAGGTTTCTCGTTGCCGTTGTGCAGTAAAATTGCTTTAAGGCTCTGCTTGTTGCTGTCGATGAAAAGACGCCACTCTCCTGGATCGTAAGAGTACCTTTTTTTTCCTTTTAATTGTTCACGCACATTTATTAGCGTTTATTACTTTGCTTACGCAATCATAAAAATTAAATAACCCTTTGTTTATTCCGTTTTGTTAATTCTGAGAATCAAAAAAAAAGAAAAAACCTTACCATAGACTCAATTGCGAATAAAAGCGAAACGCGTGCATCGATTTTCATGATCTTTGTCTCATTTTGCTCATAGGTTATGTGACTTTACGTAAAAGTAATAAGATTTGACATTTTTTTTCATTTTGGATTTTTTATGGATTTTTAAAAAAAAAAAATTTAAATCTTTAGGCAAAAAATAAGTTTTTTCCTTTATATATTAATTTTTAACTTGGAAACTGTTGCTTGTATAGGAAAACAATATATGAACAGATTAAGGGAATTGTAATTTTAATTTTTTTAAAATTTAATTCAATTAAATCGGGCTAGTGGTTCCCGAGGTATGCCGGACGAAACAAATTAACCAAAAAAAAATTTTTTAAATTTTTGAAATTCATACCTTTACTCAATTGCGAATAAAAGCGAAACGCGTGCATCGATTTTCATGATCTTTGTCTCATTTTGCTCATAGGTTATGTGACTTTACGTAAAAGTAATAAGATTTGACATTTTTTTTCATTTTGGATTTTTTATGGATTTAAAAAAAAAAAAAATTAAATCTTTAGGCAAAAAATAAGTTTTTTCCTTTATATATTCATTTTTAACTTGGAAACTGTTGCTTGTATAGGAAAACAATGATTAAGGGAATTGTAATTTTAAATTTTTTAAAATTTAATTCAATTAAATCGGGCTAGTGGTTCCCGAGTTATGCCGGACGAAACAAATTAACCAAAAAAAAAAATTTAAAATTTAAAAAAAAAATAATAAAAAAAAAACCAAACGAAAAAAAAATTTTTATTGCGTTTTTCGAGCTCATGTCAAGGTTATCTACACAGAAAAAATTATCGCATCCGGAGTACATGAAATTTTTTTCAATTTGTTGAGTAGTGTTATCGATTCGTCGCCGTTCGCAGCAATTGGGCCTCTGTTACTCAAAAACGTGGAAATGCCAAAATTGGACTAAGCGGATGGACCATTTGAGGCGCAGTCAAGGTCAACATTTGCATGAAATAATCTTCAAACATTAAATTATATGGACCGTACTATCGATTCAAATAAAGATTTCTTGCATTTTTCTGAATTTTATGTGTTTTTTTTAAACTTTCCTATAGCTTTTAAAAAATCAGCCTTTATTAAAAATCCTGCAAATATAATAATAAAAAGTGTGTATTCCCCTAGCTAGCAAAAAATAGCGACTTAGCGAATTTAAAAAGTTTTTTTGCAGTAATATGATGTAAAGAAATGTTCATTACTATTGTCAATAATGTAAATATATGAATTAAATATATAAAATATAATTAAATATATAAAAAATAATTTTCCAATTGTACAATTTAGTTTTAAATTAGTGCTCAAAATAATCAATAAAATATTTTTTAATATTTCCCGTATTCCCGGGAAATTTTAAAACGGGAAAAACGATTCGGGAATTCCCGGACCCCAAACCCTAAGTCCACTTCACTACACATTGCAGAATGTATTCATCGAAGCTGTACCATCCGTATGTGAAATCGACTTCCGGCAGATATCTTCCCCGCTAATTATGTTATTCAGAAATTCAAAAGAAATGTCAACAGACATCTCTCCTCCCCTGATTGTTGGTTCAGTGAAAGAAAAAGAACTATGTTTGTTTAAGTTCGATCATGTGAAGCACAGATGGATCTTTAACCAATTGACATGTAGATGGCGGTAATATACAACTTGTTTCCTTTATGTTTTGTCTTGTGGTGGTCAAACTAAAATGACTTCTGTGGCAAGAGGTTTTGATCGCTGAACCGATGTGTAAGAGCTTCCATTGTCATGGTGAAAAAATATCCGTTTCGGCAGATTGATTGATTAGAGGACTCTATATCCGATTGACATGTAGGCGTTGGTGACATACGACTTATTTCCTCTTTGTATAACTCAAAATATAACTCAAAACCCTACTCTGACAAGAATTTTTGTGAGCACTGAAACGTTTTGAGAGAACTTGCATGGTCCACGGCGGACAACTATCCGATTTTGGCGGTTGGTTTTGCTGGTGTGACGGTCAGAATTTACGTATTGCCACATGAATAGTTTTCCCAAAAAAGGTTATGCTATGTTGCCATTCCAGGTTAAATTCCCTTCAAGGATGTAGGAAAGGGGATACCCAATTGTTGAATATGGACGTGGAGTTGTTTTTCTATTCTCAGAAAAATCTGGCCTAGCCGACTTCTTGACTGCTGTAGCGCCTTTCAGGCTGAAGTCTTGGCAATCAAGGACGCATGCAGTAGACCTCTTCAGACTGTCCTTTTGTCTCTAAGAACTAACCGCATAACATCTACATTAGTAGGTCAGTGCATTGATGAGCGGTCCAGACTGAGCTGTCTGGAGCTATAGCGAACGAAGAATTGAGTAAACTTTCCCGGGTCGTATAGGAATCTTTGTAGACATATCATCGCATATCAATAGTGCGGTTCTGTCCAGACAGAGTTGTCGGTCTGAAGTCACACTTCTATGAACTGAGTTTGCGAGCATGGAATCTACTTTGAGTACACTCGTCTGTTAAAGTGGTATCTTTATGCATATGATCGTGCTAATTTCATGTGGAAAAACTTAAGACACTTGCCAAATATCCAGACAAAGCTGGCTTCAATAAAACAAACTTTCTAAACCAAAAAAGAACGAAGCAATTAAGAGTGATCACAGTTCTGATGGGTCATTGGCCAATTGGAAACCATGCATTTCATCCATTGCTGCCGTAGCTGAGACAACGAAAAGGAAGTCGAACACTTCTAATACGACTGTCCAGCTCAAATAAAACCGCCGTACCCTTGGGAAGTAATTATTAGACGACAATGACGAGAGATCACAAATTGATATTAGAGATCTAGTAAAATATGTCAATCTTTCAGGCTGGATATAATAGATCTTTCGCGTGGTGTGGAAACGATTGGCCACATAAACCAACCAACAACTCTGAATCTACCACAGCTCGCTATATATAAGGGGTGATACATCGCGAAGTTTGATTTTAACCCTTTCACTACTGATGTCCACTGTAGTGGACGTAACTTCGCGACTCCACTAAACATTGTTACTAACAACAAAAATGTTTTTTTTTGTTGACATATGTTAAACGGTACTTTGCATCACAAAGCAGCCACACCCACATAGGTAGGAAAAAAATTTTCGGGATGTTTGTCTTTACTATATTAATTAAAAAAACCAAAAAAAAAAAAATTTAGGCACATCCATTTTAATTCGGTAGTGAAAGGGTTAAATAGGCTATTTTTGAGAGATCAAACATAATTCATATCAAACTGCTTTGTCAAGTCATCATGGAAACATTCACATCACAACAGCCTCTCCAAATTGTTCAGCTGTATTACGAATAAGTAAAAACGGCGGTAAGTTCGGCCGGGCCGAACTTTATATACCCTCCACCATGGATTGCATTCCACAGAGGCTGTAGATTTTCGTAGAAGTGCATGAACATTACATGAAAATGTTAACTTTTTTTAATATAGCCAAACTAACACAAATAAAAATATTGAAAAAAATAAATATAAAAAAATAAATAAATAAATAAAATAAATAAAATAAATAAAATAAATAAAATAAATAAAATAAATATAAATAAATATAAAATTTTTATTGTGTCAAACAGCTTATAAGGCAAGGCTACCAATAATATAGTTGATACTAGTTGAACCCCCGCCCGCTTCGCCAGGCAAAAAACAAAAGGTAAAATTAAAATCTGCTTTCATATTAATTTTTGTCCTGATAGGTAATATATGTATCAATTATAATCAAGGTTCTTCCCTGAGATAATAAAGAAATGGATATGTTCCATGGAGAACGTTAGTTTCGGCGAATAAATGAAATAATGTCAAAATTAAATTGATTTTTTGTTAAGTGTGATTCTCCTCCTTTCCATTACCTAAGCAAAAAACTTCATTCGTAAGATGAAATTACATTACATTCAAAACACATAGAAAATCAATCAAATTGTTCACTAATCAAACAACACAAAAACTAAAAAATTAATATAATTTCCGTTTTCTTGAAATAAGTCGGCTGTTGGCGAATGAATATTTCTCTTTTTATAACCTTTCTTAACTATTGTGCTAAGAAAATCCACAGAAAACGTGTAATTTTGCAAAATTCAAATCAAAAATGCGCCATCTTTCAAATCCCGCCCATTTGTATATTATCTAAGCAGGTTACAACTAAATTAACTCACACAATAATATAGGAATATCGTTGTTGAATATACTCAAAAAACTGGTTTTTATTTCGTATGGGAAGGGTCACGGCCACTTTCCGCCCATCTCGGTGTCGAAATACTCTAAAACCGGTTCTATTTTCAGATGGGAAGGGTCACGACCACTTTCCGCCCATCTTTGCACAACTATTTACACTGGATCAACACACACAAAATTTCAGCACTCTAGGTCTATGACACCTACTGACCATATATAAGTTTTAACTTCGAATGTCGTATCTATGTTCGCCCACTTTACCAATGTAGTCCATTTTTGGCACAACTACGCAGGTTTATGCTAGATGCACTCACACAAAAGATAAGTATTGTAGTTGTCTTAGAACTGTATATATTCAATAATGGGTTTTAACTTCGTATGGGAGGTGCCACGCCCACTTTTCTAATACCGCCCATTTTTGTCACAACTACGCACATTGATGCTAGATGCACTTACACAAAATTATAGCACAATAGGTGTCATTCAATAATAGGTTTTAACTTCATATGGGAGGTGCCACGACCACTTTTCCATAGATGTACTTACACAAAATTTGAGCACTATACGTGTCATAGAACTGACACTATTCGATAATATGTTTTAACTTCGTATGGGAGGTGGCACGCCCACTATTCCAATACCACCCATTTTTGGCAGAACTACGCACATTGATGCTAGATGCACTTACACAAAATTACAGCACTCTAAGTGTCATAGAACTGACAATATTCAATAATAGGTTTTAACTTCGTATGGGAGGTGCCACGCCCACTTTTCTAATACCGCCCATTTTTGGCACAACTATGCACATTGATGCTAGATGCACTTACACAAATTTTCAGCACTCTAGGTGTCATAGAACTGACAATATTCAATAAGAGGTTTTAACTTCGTATGGGAGGTGCCACGCCCACTTTTGCAATACCGCCCCTTTTTGACACAACTGTGTAGACTAATAATTAGTGAACCTTCACAAAAATTCAAGACTCTAGCTGCAACAGTATTCCGAATATGCTAATTTATAAAAAACGAATAAATCCCCAAATTGTGTGGGAGGTGCCACGCCCACTGAAAATATCAAAAATTTATATTGCCTATTTTCACCACCGGCATGAACATACTGTGAAAATTTCAAGAAGATCGGTTCAGTAGTTTAGGCTGCTATAAAGAACAAACAAACAAACAAACATACAAACTCAGATTCATTTTAATATACATATATAGATATGTATATCGTAATAATACTTCAAGTCAATTCAAAAAATGAATATAAGACAGCAATCTTAAAAAAAACCTAAATACCATAAATATTGATAGACAGTTGGTGCCATATTTGGTTATATTTTCTACTTTAAATCCAAAAGCACAAATTTTGAAAATCCATTATCTCACGTACATAGTGCAAGATAACCTAACTTCATGATTCAACCAATATTTGCCGAAAAATTAAAAGGGTACGGATTTGGAAAAAAATCTTTCCATTTTGCGAGTCTATGCAGTTAGAGGAATGTATACACCAAATTTCATGATTCTAGCTGCGCCCAATTGGTTGGTACCATTTTTATCACCTTTTTACCCTCTTAAGAGTACGACTTTCTGAAATTTCTTTATTTTACTTGTCTACGTCGCCGTAGCCGTTAATTTTCACCATTATTAACCCCTTTTCCATCATTCTTGCTGTAGCCGTTTATCTGGTACAATTTTTATCACATTGTATCCAGGCGAAAGTACGAATTTGGAAAAACCATTTAATTTTCGTGTTTACAGAGTCAGAGGAATGTATACTTCGAATTTCATGACTTTAGCTGCGGTCATTTATCCCCTTTTTCCATTTTAACCCCAAAAAGTACGAATTTCGAAAAAATCATTTATTTTACGTGTCTACGCAATCAGAGGAATGTATACACCGAATTTCATTATTCTAGATGCAGCCGTTTGGTTGCTACCATTTTTATCCCTCTATTCCCATTTAACTCCTTAAAAGTACGAATTTGGAAAAAATACTGTTATATTATGTATCTACTCAATTAGAGGAATGTACACACCGAATATCATGTTGTTGTCGTTTCATATGTACCAATATGGACGTCCTAGCGTCCTAACAGACGAACGACTGACGGACGATCAAGTATATATATATACTTTATAGGGTCTCAGGTCGATATTTCAAGGTGTTACAAACGGAATGACAATGTTAGTATATCCCCATCCTGAAGGTGGAGGGTATAAAAACAGCAGCTGTAACTCTCAGCTACGCGAAGACCGTGGCGAATCGATTCGTTCTCAGCAGCGTGGCTTGTCGTATTCGGCTTGTCGTATTCGGTGTATTTTACGCAAGGATCTCGACCTTAAAGAGTACAAAATTCAACTTGTGCAAGAATTGAAGCCAGGCGCCTTAAATTTGCGTGTTATTTTCAGTGAATGGGCTCTCCAGTCGCTATGCTCGAAGGAGTCGCCCAAAGTTGGACCTTCCAATTGAACCACCTCAGACTTAGTCGTGGCCAACATTTACATGATACAATTTTCAAACAGTAAATGTCATAAATTGCTCTTTTATCGATAATATCGATTATCGATAATAAAAATTTTATTTACATTACATTTATTTTACATTATAAATCAAACCTCACGATGAATCACCCCTTTATATAATGTTATTAGATATAACCTGTTTTTAAAATTTTTACATTTGATTTGCAAATACTTTCACCGTGTTAGTCAAACGATTGTTATACATACCTCCATGTTGTCGCATATACTCTGCACATGACTGGCTGTGTGCCTCGATTGTGGACCGAATATGGCAGCCACTCCCACATTTAAAAGGCCGCACACTGAAATTGAAACAATACGAGATTATATATATATATATATATATACACACACATCATAAAGTAATTGAAATTGCCCTGTTGAACGAATAAACGAATAAGCACCACTTCTATGCTATTCTATCATTGTGGCGAATGATCTAAATTGTATTTAGTTTCTGGATTAATTGGTTAACAAGCCTCAACTTGAGTTGCCATTAGAGTCAGTTCAGCTCTTGACGTATTCATGCTCGTTTGTACTGTGTGCCAGCCTATTTACGAGTGTCACCATGATACAATGGCTGGCAGACAGACAGACTGACTGACTCACTGACTACTCATATGAGACTCTCCACCTGGATTACCTTTCCTTACATTACCGGTTATCCCATTTCAAATGTATGTCATCATAATACCCACCACACACATAAATATATGTCTAATGAGAAATGATGACGTTCCACTCACTCGCTACCGTGTGGAATCCTTGTGGCGTATGGTGTGCGGGTGGGAGTTGTAACTTCGAGTATAGTTACTCGTAATACTCATTCTCCTGTACGAGCGTGTACATTTTGGTATATCCGCATCCGTATCTGTTGAACAGATTCATTCATTTTTCATTGCATTTTTTGCTGTTGTCTCTTGTTAAGCTCATCTTGCACCTGTGCACAGTGGTTGCAAACAAATACAGAGTAAGTTTACATAGCCTTCTCTATGAAGAGCGTCCACAGTGTCGATGGAGATGACACCAAGAGTTTTCGTCAAAATATGATTTCGATAAGATATGTTTCCATGCAAATATAATATATTTGCATCCAAATAAAATATGTTTCCATGTAAATATAATATATTTGCATGCAAATAAAATATGTTTGCACGCAAATAACATATATTTGGGACAGCAGCCAACCACTAATTTTGTAGTCGCGTGATAGACTCAATAACAATGCTATTGATTCAAAATTTCATTTTTAAAAGACGTTATATAAATAAAGAATTTTTGAAATATGTGAGATTTGGCGTAGTTTATGTATCTCCATTTGTCACATTTTATCCTTGAAAGTACGAATTTCAAAAAATCCTTTCTTATTACGCGTCTTCATAATATTGGGGACATACTCTAGGAATTTCAATACCCTGGCGTTAGTTGGGGCAGCCACACAACAATTGTATGTATTTATTGATGCAGGGTGGCCGATGAAGGCTGCTACCAAAAATAAACGTTGTTTCTGTTTAATAAATCGGTTCAATTTTGTATAGCCTCCACCATAGGTGGGGGTATATTCAGTTTGCCATTCCGTTTATTCTTGATCGTTCTAAAATTCTGATGCCATCTAGCTATGTCCGTCTGTTGAAAGCACGCTGGCATTTAGATGGACGAAAGGAGTTAGAATGTTGAAATTTGCAAAGAATACGTCTAGTAGTTGTAGACAGAGTTACAAGCCGACCCATAATTATTGGCGGTGGCGGATTTCGGCTGATTTACCGGCTCGTTCTATCATTCGATCACCCCCATTACGAAATTTATTTGCCAATTTTGGGAAAAGAGAAGGAACAGTTTGTATGTATTGGCTTTTAATAGCTTTGCTTTTATTTTTTGGCAAGTAGTTCAATATTCGTTAATATTAGCCAATGTCCCCATAATTTCATATTATTAACCCATTATCCTTCTTTTGAGAGTGGGAATCCATTCTCATAATTTTTATAATATGGATGAATATAATACTTGACCAGACATCTTGAATATCATAATCCATAATCCTTCCAAAGAATGGTAAAGCTCTACCTACTTTGACACACTAAAGAAGCACAATAATAAGGTTCATGTTCCAAAAGTGTCCGAACAGTGCAAATGGTGTTGTAGTCGGAGGACAGTTGCACTTGGACTTCAAGTCCAAAATATACATATGTGTGCCGACGAAGATCATCGCCGGGTGAAAAACTGCAAAAAGGGCTGAAAATGAATGAACACGAAATCGGTGTGAACATTCCTCTAATTGAGTAGAAAGTTTTTCCCCAAATTCGTATTTTTAAGGGGGTAAAATGGGATACACATTTTACCAACCAAACGACTGCAGCTATAATAATGAAATTCGGCGTATAAGGATCCTGATGCTACGAATATCGGAAGATCTCATTATTATTCGCGTCACCGCAGTCAGAAGAAGTGTACACACCGAATTTCATTATTATAGCTGCTGCCGATGGTCGGTACCATTTTTATCCCCATTCGTCCCACTTTCCGCCTAAAAGTAAAAATTTCGAAAAAATCCTTTTTATTTCGCATCTTCACAGTCAGATGAATGAATACACCGAATTTCATTATTATAGCTGCGGCCGTTTGGTTGGTACCTTTTTTTATCCCCATTCGTCCCTTTATCCGGCTAAAAGTACAAATTTCGAAAAAATACTTTTTATTTCGCATCTTCACAGTCAGATGAAAATACTCACCGAATTTATTGATTTCAACTTCAGTCGTTTGGTAGGTACGATTTTTATCCCTCTTTTCCAATTGTATCCCGTAAAAGTACGAATTTTGAAAAATCCCTCTATTTTAGGTATCTACGCAATTAGAGGGATGTACACACCGAATTTCATGCTTCTAGCTGTTGTCGTATCATTGGTACCATTTTTATCCCTTTTGTCCCATTTCACCCTCTAAATCTTTTTTGTACTTGTTGATGATTACACGTTGCTAGAGGATGGTACGAAACAAATTTCAAGTGTATAAAAATAAAAAAAATACTTAAATAGTCTAAATATTAGGGGTATTTTCAGTCCTTGTTAGGGAAAAGTTGTTCCCTCTGGGCCGATTTCGCCCACTTTCAATCCCAACCGATCTGCAACCATAAGACACATTTACGGAAAATTTCAACCTCCTAGCTCATTTCGACGGACAGACAGACGGACATGGCTAAATCGTCTTAGAATTTTACCAGGTACAGAATATATATACTTTATGGGGTCTCAGGTCGATATTTCAAGTTGTTACAAACGGAATGACAAAGTGAATATACCCCCATCCTGTAGGTGGAGAGTATAAAAAGAAGGAATCAATACCTTTCGAATAATGCCTAGATGATGAATATCGGAAATATCGAAAAATACCTTCACTGACTCCATTTTTTGAAATAATTTAATAGAGGAGATGATTTTTCAGATGCAAAATGTTCAAACTATCAATTTCCTCCCGATTTACATGATTCAGGCGTTATTCAAAAAGTATTGACGGCAGCTAATTATACGAAATGCAAAAAAGTTTACAGTTTTCAATACGAAAAATCACATAAAAATTACTATTAACGTCCAATAATTCGACCAATATGTTACCCTAAGACAATATTCAAAAATTATATTTAAAGTGCTTTCAAGGGACAAAAATGCAACAAACTATTACATGTGAAAAAACGATCGGGAGCGTTTAGCTCACAGGCGGCAATCTAAACTTTATTTTTGTGGGGCGACTGGAATTTGTCTTACCATTTGTATGGACTGCGACCCAGCCTAACGTACATATGTCAGAAGATATCTTTATTGTTCGTGTCTACGCAGCCAATGTACACACCTAATTTCACTATTCTAACTGCATCCGTCTGGATGGTTTCATTTGCATCCCCTTTCGCCCCATTTTCCGCCTAAAAGTACAAGTTTTTAAAGATTCCTTTATGTTTCGCGTCTACAAAGTCAGATGAATGCATACACCGAATTTCATGATTTCAACTTCCTATATCGATTCGATTTCGCACTTTTTTAATCCCAACCGATATACTTCTATTTGAAATATTCATGGAAGTTTTCGACGTCCTGAAACATTTCGTTTATATCAGATTCGAAATATTACGTTCCCACAACAATCCGACAACGATGCTGCAACGATGTGAATGTTTATAGTATGAAACCGATTTTTCGTACTTTTCGTAGTTTCGTTCCTGCAACAATTCAATATTCGTTGATGCAACGAAAATACTCTCTTTCATTTTGTACATGGGAAAACAATAATTAATTAATACAAAAAATCTATAAATTTATGATTATAATCATTGTTTTTATACAAATCCATATTATTTTGTCAAAATTCATTAAAATTAATGGAGTTTGGAATGGAACACTGCATCAACAACTCATTCGTTGCAATAATCGGAGACACACAAATTATGTGGTTTTCTAGTGTGTGTGTTTTTGGGATGTATTCGATAGTAATTCTCATTCACGTTGTTGGATTTCTGCCTTAAGTAGTTGAGCTGCTATTGCGAATAATCACTTCGAAGTTCACTGCCGGTGGTCATCATGGAACTAAATTATCTATACTGAAAAAAAAACGTTCGAGGCCGGGACGATTTTTGTTTTTGAAAATCAACTAACGACGGCGTTCGTTGCTGCAACGAAAATGTTTATTTTAATGCCACGAATATTTTCGAAACCACATTATTTCAGCAAGGAAACCGTGTTGTTGTAACAACGAAACCGAGCTGTTGCAGCAATGAATCACAGTTGTTGCACCAATGAATTAGAGTTGTTGCAGCAACGAAATAGCATTGTTGCAGCAACGAATAAGCATTGCTGCAGCAACGTAAGAACATTGTTGCAGCAACGAAACAGTTGTTGCAAACAGTTCGTTGCGGAACTATAATTTCCATTAAATCAAGATTCGTTGCATCAACGAAACTTTGTACGTTGCAATAACGAACGCCGACGTTGGTTGACTTTCAATGACCAAATTCGTTGCAGCAACGTATAATTTCGTTCCGGTTACGTACGTTTTTCTTTCAGTGTATGCTAGCGTGCTTTAAACAGACGGACATATATGACAGACTGTCTTCGAATTTTATAACGATCGGTCTAGTATTTCAGTAGTTATATTTCATTCATTTTGTACTAATCAGTCTACGAATTAAAAAGAGATACATAATTTGCTGTGTTTGCAATCACTGTGCATCTTATCCATTGTTTGTTTTGTGACAGGTGATTCTCATTGGGATGTGTCACTCATATCGAAGAAGCACAATTCCATGAGTAGCACAAGTAAATGTCCCATACATGCAGCCTGCCCTCCACACCCACACCCACAGAAAGGTGCATTCCACTCTATGGTTGTATACGTGTGTGTTGTGTGAATAGGTATCCGTTGTACCCATATTCCCCATATCCACCTGATGATGGCCTTTGTGTACAAGTGCAGTTTACAAGAATCACACAATTTTTTGAGTTACTTCTTCTTCCTTTAATATTAAACCCCATTTTTTCTTGATTATCCTCCCACTACCGACGTGAAGTGGGTTTCTTGTATGTTCCTTGTCAGAGAATACAAAAATATTTGGCATAACAATGCCGGAGAACAATAGAGGATAATGGAAAGACGGCTTTGGATTAAACTAGTCACTTGTAGTATTTGCTTTCAGGATGCCGGCATTACGAACATTGTAAGCATTGCTAAATCTAAAAGGAAATGCTTTGTAATTGCATATCCTGGTTTATTATGCACTGCTAAGCTCGAAATTCCTAAAGCAAGTGTGGGATTTTATGATAGATTTTGAAATGTGTTTTTTTTATTTTGTGGCACGAAGTGAACCATGAAAGAGCGTCGCTGGTATTTTGTTGAACAATGCTCCAAACTTAAGTGGTCAGATGAAATACTTCACCTGAATTGAATGGATTGATATGATTCATCTGAATTGGGCGTGTCCAAGGTCGGACATTATCTAAAGTGACTAACGATGATTAGTGGTGGTAATACTAATACAGTATCTAACTGTAGGAAGTTCGGTAGAGATACGCGACTTTCGAGGAACTCTCACCCATTTATTGTCGATTAGACAGTAGGGCGTACCTCAAAAAAAAAGTTCGCCGTACACCTTCGAATATGAAGTATTATTGAAAGGTAGTTTCAAAAAAAAAAAATTTTTATTTTTTTATGCCGAACGTAGGGGTCGCGCTTTTACATTTTTCTATATAACTTGTATTTATAAACGGATTTTAAAGTGTGATACATCGATGTTTTTGTCTCGACGAGGCCGATTTTTTTGTCTTTGAAGTCATTGAGCTCAAGCACCCCCTTCTGGTACTTACCCATCATTTCTCAGTTGCTACTACCCTAATGTACCACTCTAATAATCGAAAATTAAAGCTCGCATAAAATCATGAATCATGTTTGAGCTCAATGACTTCAAAGACAAAAAAATCGGACAAAAACATCGATGTATCACACTTTTGTGTCCCAGTCGAAAAAATTGTGTGCCTTGAGATGCCAGCTATTACAAAATAGTATCATAACTTCTACATTTATCTATAGATTTTTTTACAGATAAGCACTATTTTCGCATTAGAATGTTGGCTATTAAAAACTAAAACAAAATACTTGTTTCCGACTTTTTTATACCCTCCACCTCCAGGATGGGGGTATATTCACTTTGTCATTCCGTTTGTAACACCTTGAAATATTCATCGGAGACCCCATAAAGTATATATATTCTGGGTCGTGGTATAATTCTAAGACAATATAGCCATGTCCGTCTGTCTGTTGAAAGCACAATAGTGAAAGTGGACGAAATCGGCCCAGAGGGAAAAATTTTTCTCTCACAAGGACTGAAAATACCCCTAATATTTAGAGTATTTCAGCATGTTTTTTGAAAATATTAGCTTGTATTTACTTGATATTTGCGATGCGCATTCCCTTTATAGCATAAAAGGGCACCATAGGATACAAATGGTACCTATCAAACGACAACAGATAGAAATACGAAATTTGGCGTGTACATTCCTCTAATAGAGTAGATACATAAAATAAAAGTATTTTTTCTAAATTCGTACTTTTAAGGGGTTAAATGGGGATAGGGGGATAAAAATAGTACCAACCTAACGGCTGCACCTAGAATAATGAAATTCGATATATACATTCATCTGATTGCGTAGACACGTAAAATAAAAGAACTTTCCAACATTCGTACTTTTTGGGGTTCAAATGGAAAAAGGGGATAAAAATAGTACCTACCAAATGACAGCAGCTAGAATCATGAAATTCGGAGTATACATTTCTCTGACTGCGTAGACACGAAAAATAAAACGTTTTTTCCAAATTTGTACTTTCAAGGGATACAATGGCTACAGGGGATAAAAATAGTTCCAACTAAACGAATGCAGCTAGAATAATGAAATTCAGTGTGTACATCCCTCTAATTGTGTAGATACGTAAAATAAAGAGATTTTAGATAGTCGTACTCTTGAGGGGGCAAAATTGGAAAAAGGGGATAAAAATGGTGCCAACAAAATGGCCGCTGATAGAATCATGGAATTCGGTGTATACATTCCTCTGACTGCATAGCCACGTAAAATATTTTTTTCAAGTTCGTACTTTATTTAGTTGCTTTTACGACAAAAAATGGTAGAACATTGAAGTTGTCTTATACTAAGTAAGTGAGAGATAAGGTATTTTCAAAATGTATACTTTTGAAATTAAAATAGGATGGAAATACAACCAACCAAACGAATGTAGCTGAAAATACACTCTCTATCCCCCAATATTTAGTGTATTTATGATTGCTCCCTTATATTTACTTTATGAATTGAAGTATTATATCCATTATATATATATAGTATACAAATATTGGTAGCCTAGGCTTATTAATTAAATTTCTTATTTTCATACAGTTAAAATTTGTTGCGGACATTCCTCTTTTAGCTTGGAAGCACCACAAAGAAAATAAAAGTTGCTCAATGACTTCAAAGACAAAAAAATCGGCCTCGTCGAGACAAAAACATCGATGTATCACACTTTTAAATCCGTTTATAAATGCAGTAGTAATATAGAAAAATGTAAAAGCGCGACCCCTACGTTCGGCATAAAAAAATAAAAAAAAAATTTTTTTGAAACTACCTTTCAATAATACTTCATATTCGAAGTGTACGGCGAACTTTTTTTTTACTTGTAACCTGGTACGCTCTAGTGTACATCCCTCTAATTGCATAGACACGTAAAATAGAGGGATTTTTCGAAATTCGTACTTTTAAGGGATATAATTAAAAGAGGGATAAAAATGGGACCTATCAAACCGCTGAAGTTGAAATCATGAAATTCGGTGTATACATTTTGACTATGAAGACTCGAAAAAGGTTTTTTTTTCGAAATTTGTACTTTTGGGCGGAGAATGGGGCGAATGGGGATATCTTTACAATTTATACTTTTCTTATCACTTTGTCTGTATCTGAAAATGCTTCTTTCTAATGGTGACTGACAGTCGCCTAATATTTAGGCATGTTCACTTTCACAATTTCAGCATTTTATTTATATATAGTAGTTTTTTTAAACAGATTAAGATACAATTTATCAAAAAATTCTCCAGAAGTTCATCCTTAAAAGATATTAAGTCCTTTTGAACAAAAACAAGACCAGGAAATTAAGGCGCCAAGGAATAACACCCAAACGAAGAAATTAAATTAAATAACACCCAAAAAGGAAAATTCATAGAAGAAAACTCAAAAGCCCAAAAAATTACAACCATTTATATCCTCGATCTCATGTTTCTAGATTCAGCCAGCCAGTTTGTAACATTTTGCACCTCTTTCCCAAAAAGTACACATTTTGAAAAATCACTATAGGTAACATGTGTTTTTGCTTCCCCTAAAAATATGTAACACATTCATTCCCCTTTACAGGATTGTACAGCATTTTTATCCCTTTTCGTCCCGCGCACCCCTTAGAAGTACAACTTTCGAAAAATCAAACTACTGCGTTGCTATATGGTCAGAGGAATTTACACACTAAATTTCACGATTCTAGCTGTAATAATTTAGTTGGTACCATTTGTATCCCTTTTTGTCCCGCTCGTCCTTTTAAAGTACAAATTTCGAAAAATCCAATTTTACTTCGTTTCGATATGGTCAGAGGAATGTACATACCAAAATTCACGTTTCTAGCTGTAATACTTTAGTTGGTACCATTTTTATCCCTTTTGTCCCGCTCGTCCCTTAAAAGTACAAATTTCGAAAAATCAAATTTTACTTCGTTTCTATATGGTCAGAGGAATTTACATACCAAATTTCACGTTTCTAGCTGTAATACTTTAGTTGGTACCTTAAAAGTACAAGTTTCGAAAAATCCCTCTTTGTAGCTCGTCTGCATGGTCATTGCAAGGAACTCACCGAATTTCATGTTTATAGCTACTGCCGTTTAGTCAGGACGAAGGTTCGATGTTTATCCCTTGTTGGGCCATTTTATCCCCTAAAAGTACGAATTTCGTTAAACCCTTTCTTAGTCGACGTCTACGTCACATTTGGGAACTACCCTGAAAATTTCATGACCCTGGCTGCAGCCGTTTGGTCTGGGGGCTGGTCAATGATAAGTCAGTCAGTCAGTCAGTAACGCAACTCTTTTATATATATAGATTTCGTTAAAGGCTTCTGAAGGAAAAAAGTTGTGTTGGTCCAAAGTCAGACATTTGTTCAAAAAGGATATATTTTACAATATTTATTACAGCCAAACTATATTTGGCACAAACACACAATTTCTAACAAAAAAATAAGTGCAAAATCCCTTAAAATGTGCGAGAAACAGTTCGACAAAGTCGAAAAACGAAATTCGTTTTTTCAATTTTCAAAATCTGAAAAAACGTGATAATCTGTAATACAAAAGAAATAAATTTTTTTCTTCGCATTATGAACAAATACGTAAAAATATGTAAAAAAAAACATAAAAACAAAAAATTTAATTTTCTTCGTAATCGAAAAATACGAAAAGTAGTCAACTAAGGGCCGATTTCTTAAATATATCGGATTTTTAATGTTTACAGATATAAAAAATGTCTACTAGAACAAAAGTTATTGAATTTTGGCCGATGGATTTTGATTTTGAACCACTGTGCAATATAGTTGACTTTCATATTATGTAATCTGTGTTGAAATATAACATGATGCCAATTAGATCAACTTCTGATGTAAAACGTGAATTCTGATGCGTAATAGTAAAAATTGGGGCTCATTTGTAAGCCGCTAGATTGAGAAGTGGGCTCATATAGATCACTCTCAAAGGAGGTATTCTTATTTGAAATATAACATGATCTGCAAGATCCGATATCAGATGTTGATTTTAGAGCGGTAATAGTTTAAAATGCAGCTCATTTGTATGGGGCTATACCAAAATATGGACCCATAACATGATGTAGAAAATTTGATCAAGATTCGATGTCAAAATAGCGTAAATCGTAGAGGTACATTTTTATGGGGCCAATATCAAAACTTGAACCCATGTAGTCCACTTTCGCGTCGGCTGTTTCTAGTTCCAATATAACATGATCCGGAAAATTTTGTCAAGATCCAATGTAAAATTTGTATCCTAGAGCAGTAATAGGATACATTTTAGGGATATTTGTATGGAGGCTGTATCTAAATCTGAACCGATTTCTTCAAAATTCAACAGCGATCGTGTTTGTATCAAAAAAAAAAAAATACTCCTGACAAATTTCATGCTAATCGGAAAACAATTGAGACCTGTAATGTGGACAGCAGACGGACGAACAGATATCGTTAAATCGACTCAGCTGGTGATTCTAAGCCGATCGGCATGCATAAAGGTGGGTCCAGCTCGATTATTTCTTGGTGTTACAGACATCTTGCGAGACCTAACTTATAATACCATATTCCACGAAGTGGTGTAGGGTACGACAAATACGCTAGACACGACAAAACAAAGGCAAAACCTGCATACACGCTCACATATGCCACCCAACAGATGCTTGTAAAATGGCAATGTCTGCTGTGTTATTTGTTGGGCTGTTTTGACTGAAATTCGATCAGTGAGTTGTGGTTCTCGTTCGTTCGGAGAAAAAGTACCTTTCAGTTGGAGTAGTTGGTTGAAATAGTTGAAGCGAAGCCTTTTGAAGGCGGTCGTCACCGGCCACACATCATGCTAAAGGTAAGTAAAATTCACCAAGCCATTCGTAAATAAATTTGCATTCAATAAAATATATGTGCCAGTCATTTTTTTACTTTGATCAGATTTTTGATTTCATTTGTAAAAAATGTACCCTTACAATGACAAACTTGTTTTTAGTGTTAGTTTGAAAGTGGTCTAAGTCACACTGTTTCCACTGACATTGATGTGTGTTGATGAAAACGAAACAAACAACCTGTAAATATTTATATATATATAAATATATATATATATATATACATATATATTTCTTTGAAATATTTTTTTTTGTTTTATTTGGGGATGTCAAAACCGATACCGAAAACCTGTTAACCGGTATTAACTCCGACACTGTCCATCGTTTTTTAAAAATGGCATTTTCGAAAAAACCGGGGAAACCGGTGTTTTCATGTTTTTAAATTACGGGTTTTAAATTACAAAACATTTGCATTTCTAGGATATATATAGGGTAATGGTTTGTTTACCAGCTGCGAATATAGACTGAACTGACCTCTTAATACCGCAGGTTTAGGATTTTCCGAAAATATTGATTTGTGACGTTGAAAAAACCAAGTAGGATATCAAATAGCTTCCTTTGGAGCTTGATGTGTAACATCAAACCATTGACTGCTATTGATATATTTTGTTACATTCAAGTATAATAATATCGAAAATCCAATTGAGCTCGAAATTAAAAATATCACTATGACAGTAAAAACCAGTAAGGAAAGGCTAAAGTCGGGCGGGGCCGACTCTATGATACACTCCACTTTCAAACCGAATACAATTCGGTGAAAAAGTGAAAACGGGAAGGTTTTTTGTATCCTGTAAATGTATGTGTTTGACAAAAAATTTTATATCGGAAAGGACATTTGTATGAGCATATATTGAAACCTGGAACGAAATAGGTGAAATATAAAATGTATAGTTTGGCCAAAATCGGTTAAACTTATGAGAGCAACATTTGAATTTGGGCTATATTTAAATCTGAACCGATCTTACCCACTTTCACCATAGTTTTGTTTAGTTAGATTATAAGATGTTGTGCGAAATTTAAAGAAAATCGAGCACAAGATGTGGCTTTTAAAGCGGCAAAGGTCAAATCGGGAGCGACATTTGTATCTGAACTGATCTAGCCCGCTTTAGCCACAGGTGTTTCTAGTTAGATTATAAGATGTTGTGCCCGCTTTAGCCACAGGTGTTTCTAGTTAGATTATAAGATGTTGTGCCAAATTTAAAGAAAATCAATTTGTGACATTTAAAGCGGAAAAAGTCAAATCGGGAGCGACATTTATATGGGGCTATATCTAAATCTGAACCGATCTTACCCAATTTCTGAATAAGTGTTTCTAGTAAGATTATAAGATGTTGTGCCAAATTTAAAGAAAATCGAGTACAATATATGGTTTCTACAGAGGAAAATGTCAAATCGGGAACGACATTTGTATGGGGGCTATATCTAAATCTGAACCGATTTGATCTATTTTCACCATAGATGTTCTTAGTTTAAATACAATCTGATACAATATGTGGTTTCTAGAGCGGAAAAAGTTAAATCGGGTGCGAAATTTGTATGGGAGCTATATATAAATCTGAATCGATCTGTCCGATATTCACCATGGGAGTTTCTAGTGGGAATATAAGATGTTTTACCAAATCTGAAGACAATCTGATACAATATGTGTTTTCTAGAGCGGAAAAAGTCAAATCGGGAGCGAAATTTGTATGGGAGCTAAATATAAATCTGAACCGATCTGACCGATATTCACCATGAGTGTTTCTTGTGGAAATATAAGATGTTTTACCAAATCTGAAGACAATCTGATACATTATGTGGTCTCTAGAGCGGAAAAAGTCAAATCGGGAGAGAAATTTGTATGGGAGCTATATATAAATCTGAACCGATCTAACACATTTTTACCACAGGTGTTTCTAGTTACAATATAAGATGTTTTGCCAATTTTAAAGAAAATCTGTTGTAATATGTGGTATCTAGAGTGAAAAGAGTCAAATCGGGAGTGAAATTCGTATGGGGGCTTTATCTAAATCTGAACCGATTTTCTTCAAATTAAATAGCGTTCGTCCTTATCCCGAAAAACATCGTTGTGCAAAGTTTCATTTGGTTCTGTCTACAATTGCGACCTGTATCGTGATTACAAGATGGACAAGATGGACGGACGGACGGACAGACAGACGGACATTGCTAAATCGATTCAAAAAGTGATTCTAAGACGATCGGTATAATTAACAATGGGTCTATCTCGTTTTCTTTTGGGCGTTACAAACAAATGCACAAAGACATAATACTCTCGTGGAGTGTATAAAGAAGAGACTAGACGGCATTGATGAAGATAGAAAAGGTACAAAATGTGTATTTAATAATAATATTAACAGCGAATTTGTTAACACCTCCTGTAAATTTCCATCAAAAAATTAATCTTTATTTATGTCTCACATTGAAATCTGACAGCATCGCTGACTGAGACATAATACATATTTATATAGTTGTTTGTGCAAATTTTTGCATTCTCTAACGTATTTCTTGTGTTGCACAAAAGAAAGATCAACACAAACTTCACAATAATTTGGTATTTTATATAAACATGATTTAAGTGAATTTTCATTTAAAGTATGAAAATTAAATTAGAAAATAAGTAAATACTATTTGAATTCTTATGGTTTAATGGTTTTGTATTCAATAATCTCAGAAAAGTATAAAAATAATATATTTATTTATTTATTTCGTATCTATTACAATTAAAATTATAATAAACTAATAATAAGCACTAGTAACTAAGGCTGCCTAGAAATAATATAAAATGTTCCATTTTAGCTTATAAATAAAAAACCGGTTTTTCCATTTTTAAAAACCGAAAACCGGGTTTTTCAAAATTGTAAACTTTTGAACAAACCGAAAACCGGTTTCCCGAAGAGGGCCGGTTTCGCAAATATTACATTTACGAAAAAAATTTAAAAATGTTTATACCCTCCACCTCCAGGATGGGGGTATACTAACTTTGTCATTCCGTTTGTAACTCCTTGAAATATCGACCTGAGACCCTATAAAGTATATATATTCTTGATCGTCAAAAAAATTCTAAGACGATCTAAACATGTCAGTCCGTCCGTCTGTTAAAAGCACGAAAGGAGCTAGGACGTCCAAATTTTCCATAAATGCGTCTTATAGTCGTAGATCGGCTGGGATTGAAACTGGGCGAAATCGGCCCAAAAGGAAAAATTTTTTCCTCACAAGGAATAAAAATACCCATAATAATCCCTAATATTTTAGCGTATTTAAGCATATTTTTTCAAGATGTCTGCTTGTACTTACTTGATATTGGGTATGCGCATTCCCCTTTTTATACGTAGGGGTGAAGTGGGGCAAAAAGGGATAAAAATGGTACATATTAAACGACAACAGCTTCAAACACGAAATTCGGTGTGTACATTCTTCATTCTATAGATACATAATATGAAATTATTTTTTCCAAATTCGTACTTTTAAGGGATAAAATGGGAATAGAGGTATAAAAATGGTACCAATCACAAGGCTGCACCTAGAATAATGAAATTCGAATAATGAATTCCTCTGATTGTGTAGAAACGTCAAATAAACGGATTTTTCGAAATTCGTACTTTTTGGGGCTAAAAAGAAAAAGCGGGTAAAAATGGTACCAACCAAATGACCGCAGCTAGAGTCATGAAATTCGGAGTATACATTCCTTTGACTGCGTAAACACAAAAAATAAAAGTTTTTTTTCCCAAATTCATACTTTCAAGGGATACAATGGGTACTGAGGGATAAAAATAGTACCAATAGTAAACGACTACAGCTAGAATGATGAAATTCGGTGTGTACATCCCTCTTATTTCGTAGACACGTAAAATAAAGAGATTTTAGAAAGTCGTATTCTTAAAATGGTACCAACCAAATGGCCACAGCTATGATCATGGAATTCGGTGTATACATGGAATCATGGAATTCTGACTGCATAGATACGTAAAGATTTTTCCAAATTCGTACTTTTTACTTTTACGGCAAAAATTGGTTGAATCATGAAGTTAGGTTATTTTGCACTATGTACGTGAGATAATGGATTTTAAAAATTTTTACTTTTGGAATTAAAATAGAATGGAAATACATCCAACTATAGCACCCACTAGAATTAATTATGGTATTTAAGCTTTTTGAAAATATAAATATAAGAATATTTATTTTTATACCCTCACTCTACAGAGTAGGAGGGTATATATCAGTTGGGCCAGAAAAGTGTAACGCATTGAAGGAGCGACTTAAGGCTCTAAGTATGTTTGGACCAAATCCGTTTCACGACTTTTTAAGGTGTTTTAGCCATGTCTGTCCGCCCGTCTGTCTGGCTGGAAAGGAGTTAAGGAATCGATTCAAACTTTGCACATGGTAATATTTTTCCCAAACTTAGTTTAAGTTCGAAGATGGGCGAAATTGCCACTCCCCTTCTGGTACCTCCCACACAAATATTCCATATTCCAATGTTAAATTGAATCCCATATAACTTCCACACGGATAATCGGAATCAGCTATATTTTGGTATTTGATAATGTTTTTATAATCACTTCAAGTGAACACGCCCCTTCTAGTAACTCCCACATAAATCACGCAAAACTACGTGTAATTGAAGCTGTTATAACTTATTTACTGATGATCGGAATACTTTGAAATTTGATATTTAGCAATGCTTTTGTAGTGGATACTTTCGTATGGAATATGGGCGAAATTGCCACACCCCTTCTGCTACCTCCCCCACAAAGTGGCATAAACTTTGGTCACAATAAAATCGACATAACATCCATACGGGTAATCAAAATCATTTGAAATTTGATATATAAAAATGTTTTTATAATCACTTTAAACCTAAAAATATTTACGCTTTAGCCACGCCCCTTCTTGTACCGCCCACACAATTGTCTCTATCCTAGGTGATATTAAATCCATTATAACATCTATACTGGTGCATGGAATTCACTATGACTTGCTATTTGATCATGTGTTTACAATTGTTTTAAAAATGTGGAATCTGGGATCATGTGACACGAACCTCTTTGCACCTTCCACACAAATTATCATGCCCTACATAAAATGTTATTCCTTATAACTTACGTCCTTCCTGTTCTCTGAGAGTGAGGGTATATATAAGTCGGTTTAGCCGACTGAAGCTTACTTACTTCTTTGAATTGACTTGAAGTATTATTTCGATATGTAAGCGTATGGTAGCCTTGCTTTATAAGAAATAATAAAAATATTATATTTATTTATATATATTTTTATACACTCCACGAGAGTATTATGGCTTTGTGCATTTGTTTGTAACACCCAAAAGGATGCGAGATAGACCCATTGTTAAGTATACCGATCGAATTAGAATCACTTTCTGAGTCGATTTAGCAATGTCCGTCTGTCCGTCTGTCCATCTATTGTTGTAATCAAAGTACAGGTCGCAATTATAGTCCGATCTTAACAAAATTAGCACAAGTAAGTTTTGTGGATCAGGGACGAACGCTATTTAATTTGAGGCAAATCGGTTCAGATTTAGATATAGCCCCCATACAAATGTCGCTCCCGATTTGACATTTTTCGCTCTAGAAACCACATATTGTACCCAATTTTCTTTAAATTTAGCACAACATCTTACAATCTAACTAGAAACACCTATGCAGAAATTCGGTAAGATCGGTTCAGATTTAGATATAGTCTCCATACAAATGTCGCTTCCGATTTGACATTTTCCGCTCTAGAAACCCCATATTATACTCCATTTTCTTTAAATTTGGCACAACATCTTACAATCCAACTAGAAACACCTATGCATAAATTGTGTAAGATCGGTTCAGATTTAGATATAGCCCCCATACAAATGTCGCTCCCGATTTGACATTTTCCGCTCTAGAAACCCCATATTATACTCCATTTTCTTTAAATTTGGCACAACATCTTACAATCCAACTAGAAATACCTATGCAGAAATTCGGTAAGATCGGTTCAGATTTAGATATAGTCTCCATACAAATGTCGCTTCCGGTTTGACATTTTCCGCTCTAGAAACCCCATATTATACTCCATTTTCTTTAAATTTGGCACAACATCTTACAATCCAACTAGAAACACATATGCATAAATTGGGTAAGATCGGTTCAGATTTAGATATAGCCCCCATACAAATGTCGCTCCCGATTTGACATTTTCCGCTGTCGAAACCACATATTGTACCCGATTTTCTTTAAATTTTGACACAACATCTTATAATCCAACTAGAAACACCTGGGGTAAGATCGGTTCAGATTTAGATATAGTCCCCATATAAATCTCGCTCCCGATTTGACATTTTCCGCTCTAGAAACCACATATTGTACCCGATTTTCTTTAAATTTTGACACAACAACTTATAATCCAACTAGAAACACCTATGCAGAAAGTGGAAAAGATCGGTTCAGATTTAGATAAAGCCCCCAAACAAATGTGGCTCCCGATTTGACTTTTGCCGCTTTAGAAATCACATATTGTACTCCATTTTCTTTAAATTTGGCACAACAGCTTATAATCCAAGTAAAAAAACCTATGGTGAAAGTGGGTAAGATCGGTTCAGATTTAGATATAACCCAAATACAAATGTTGCTCCCAAATGTTTAACCGAATTTGGCCAAACTATACATATTATATTTCACCTATTTCGTTCCAGATTTTAATACACCCCCATACAAATGTCCTTTCCGATTTAACATTTTTGTCAAACACATACATTTACAGGATACAAAAATCCTTCCCGTTTTCACTTTTCACAGAATTAAATTGTATTCGGATATAAAGTGGAGTGTATCATAGAGTCGGCCCCGCCCGACTTTAGCCTTTCCTTACTTGTTTTTTCAATATTTGTATTTGTTTTGGTTTGGCTATATTAAAAAAATTATATTTTCCTGTAATATTACTGCACTTCTACGAAAATCGACAGCCTCTGTGGAATGCAATACATTGTAGAGGGTATATAAAGTTCGACCCGGCTGAACTCACCCCCGTTTTTACTTGTCCTATAAAAGTTCGATATAGTAGTATGATATTCTAAGAAAGAAATTTTGTGCTTTGGTGGAAAAATTTTGATTGCATATGTATCAGAACGGATAAAGTTTGACCTAGACCACTATCATTCTAACTGGCACATATGTAGATGCAAAAAAATGTCTCGAGCAAGAATGATATACCAATTCAATGTTAATATCATATCTCAATTTGCATAAAAATTATCATAATTTTCCTAATGTGCTACTGCACATCTACGTGAAGTCGACTGTCTCTAATATGCCGGTAATACTGTAGAATGTACTTAGCGGGTGGGGCAAGGCCCTGTCGAACTTAACCTCCTTTTACTTGTTTAATAATATTTTCCGTTTCTTGAACATATTTTGCAGAAATGATTTTTACTTTCATACATACCTCTTTTCCCCGCGTGAAAGCTATCGAACGGTGAGATGCGTTCGATTTGGGCCACCAACTTGGAACGTGGCAATATCAGACGATCTGCATTGATGCGATCCACAGCTTGACGGAAGGCCAATTCTTGGTTATCGTCGGAGGGGTGAAATAAACCACCTTAAGGAGAAAGAATAAACGAAAAAAAAAAGAATTATTGGCAAGGACGATAAGGACACAACACAAACATGGCAATGTAAACAAAACAAAACGAAACGTAAACAAATAAAAGGAGCAGCAACGCGCAATACTGCCACCACCAGGACACCAGCTCAACACATCACCAAGTAGCCGCAACATCACACGTTTTCATGCGAAAAATACGATTTGTTTACAACGGGGTTTTGTTGTTATTCCCATTTTCGTCCTTTCGTGGATTTTAGTACTCGAAACGTAAACAATGCCACAACACACACACACACACAGCCACGCTCAGAGCCACACAAAACTCTCACGCACACATACGCATCCTTTTTTGTAGTACCACTCACTCACTACACCACACCACCATGCGTCGTGGTGTGGTGTTGCAAACGAAAAAAAGAGTAACGAAAAAAGTCCATAGGCAGATACATCCTAACGAGGACAATGAGGAAATGTCATCGAAAATTTTTTCCTTACCAATTTTTATCACATCCGGCAAAGCGTGGCTGCAGCTAATACTGGCGATTAAGAGGAGTCCCACCACTCTCAAGGCGATCATTGTGACCCGGTGACACCTATTCACAATGTATCCTGAGAAACTTTAAAATTTCGGTGCGTTTTGCGGTGCAAGTGTTAATCGATTTGGGATTTGTGATTTGCTAGTGAAGATGTACTATCTTCAGCTGTTGTTGGTCCTGTTTCTATAACCGTTGCATGTTGCGGCCTTTGGTTTCTTGCAGATGTGTGCTTCCTTCGAAAGCTGTTGATGTACTAAAGCTAAGCGGCGGCGAGCGAGTCCGCTGTCACCGCGAATGATGCTGTGTGTGCGTGGGTGTTCATCTGCCGTTAATCGATTGACAGATGAGGAGGCGTGCGCATTAAAGGATGCTGTTGCATAAATGGAAAGCTTTAAGACTTTCGGTTTGAGACGACACTATTTGAGGTATTGTGGGTGGTTCTATCCAAGACCACAACCACCAAGCCATTGGTATTAGTGGCAACTCTTGCCTATTGTTATTCCAAGAACATCCGGTTGGTGGAATTGCGACCCAAAGCCATAGCAGCACAAGGATAATGTTTATGCGGTACACTGAAGGAAAAAGACTTCGTATTTTGTGCAATACAAAAAATAACAAGGTTTAAAAAGAATATACGTGTACCAGCGTTTTGAAAGTGGTAATTTTAGATAGGGTGAATCGGGTGATGAATCGTGCAGGATGTGTTCAGCAATATTACTGAAAACACTACGAAGAAAACTTTTGTGGAATATTTTAACCCTCTAGCTCCTCAACGGAGAGGTACTTTTGGTCCTTGCTTTTTATTAAATAAAAAAATTAAAATTTGTTGTCTACATTCCTCTTGTAGCGTAAAAGCACCAAAAAGTAAATGAAAGTTTTAACGGCCGAAACATGAAATTTGGAATGCACATACCTCTAATTACGTAAAGGGTGTTTTTTATTGAGGTATAGAACTTCGAATTGAAATAAAACACAAGAAAATCGTTTTAATGTCCATCAATTTTGCTTTATTGGAAGGAAAATTTTATGCCATTAATGTTTAAATATGATTTCGGGCATGTGGCCGCCGCGGCTGGCTCGAATATAGCCAGCATATGGGGCCGTATGTTGGCAATAACGCCACGAATGTTGGCTTCCAAGTCCCCTAACGTTTCTGGTTTGTTGGCGTAGACGAGCGACTTCACATATCCCCAAAGAAAATAATCCAATGGTGTCAAATCACACGATCTTGGTGGCCAATTGACAGGTCCATTCCGCGAAATTATGCGGTTAACCGAATTAATTGCTCTGATGGACGACTATGTCGACCATAAAATGGACGGAGCTTGCGGTGAACTTCGCGAACTGAACCATTACTTTCGAAATAAATTTGCACGATTTGCAAGCGTTGTTCTTTTGTCAACCTGTTCATGATGAAATGGCAAACCAAACTAAATATTAATCCCTGGACAGCTGACAAAATGGCCGCCAGTTAAAAAAGTGATGCCAACTTAAAGTTCTATACCCCAATAAAAAACACCCTTTAGATACGTAAAATAGATGGATTTTTCAAAATTCGTACTTTTAAGGGATACAATTGAAAAGGGGGATAAAAATGGTACCTAACAAACCGCTGAAGTTGAAACCTTGAAATTCGCTGTATACATTCATCTGACTATGTAGACGCGAAACACGAAGGAATTTTTCTAAATTTGACATGTAAGGAAAGGCTAAAGTAGGGCGTGGCCGAATATATGATACACTCCACTTTCTATCCGAATACAATTCAACTCAGTAAAAAAGTGAAAAATATTTTTCGTATGTTTCCTAATCATAGGCTAATATGACCTGACCCAATTTGTCAAATCGAGAAGAATATTTGTATTGGGCCTATATCCAAACATGGAATAGAAATTGACTAACTTTCACAATAAGTTCTTCCAGTTCAAATATAACACGTTATGCTCAGTTCGAAGAAATTCGGTGAAAATGCGTGGTTTCTGGGGCGGAAAAAGTCTATCTGGGAGCGATATTTGTATTGGAGCTATATGTAAATCTGAACCGCTCTGACCCATCTCTGACTATGGATGTTTTTAGTTGAAAAATAAGATATTGATTGAAGATGATCGGTTAAAATATGTGGTTTATATAGTGGAAAAAGTGAAATCGCGATTGAAATTTGTGTGGGAGCTATATATAAATCTGAACCGATCTGACCCATTTGCACCATGACTGTTTATAGAGCAAATATAAAATATTTCGCCTAATTTAAAGAGGATCTGTTAAATTATGTGGTTTCTAGAGCGGAAAAAGTCAAATTAGGAGCGAAATTTGTATGGGAGCTATATATAAATCTGAACCGATCTGACTTATTTTCACCATAGGTGTTCCCATTTTAAATATAAGATGTTTTTGTCAATTTTGAAGAAAATCTGTTAAAATATGTGGAATCTAGAGTGAAAAGAGTCAAATCGGGAGTGAAATTCGTGTGGGGACTATATGTAGTTCGTTCGTCCTTATCCCGAAAAACATCGTTGTGCAAAGTTTCATTTGGTTCTGTCTACAATTGCGACTTGTATCGTGTTACAAGAATAGATGGACAGACAGACAGACGGACATTGCTAAATCGATTAAAAAAGTGATCGGTATAATTAACAAAGGGTCTATCTCCCTTCCTTTTGTGTGTTACAAACAAATGCACAAAGACATAATACTCTCGTAGAGTAGACGCAAAAAATAAAGATATCTTTCGATATTCGGGATGAAATTTGTACCAAGCAAACCGCTGTAGCTAGAATCATGAAATTAGGTGTTTGCATTCCACTGTGGATGCGAAACATATGCTACATAAATTTGCTCTGTAGCTGGAATCAAAAAATTGCAAATAGGGGAAAGCGCCCTGAGGGAAAATGTTTCCCTCTAATGATGACTGATAATAACCTAATATTTTAGGCACATTTTTTCCTCATGTTCACATGTTTGATTACACCTTCCTTATATGTAGTAGAGGGCTACTACTTATATGTAGTAGAGATCTAGTAATAAAGGATGATTTTTTAGCTAGTATCTTTTTGGCAACACTGGTTTAAACAGCTGACGCACGTTTCGTGTTTTGTTTCACTGTCAAAAATCTTCAGTTTGGTCTTACAAACGAACAACGCTTGCAAATTATTAAATTTTATTATCAAAATGCGTGCTCTGTTAAGAAAGTTCATTGCGCGCTTCCATTTTATGGTCAGTTTAATCGACCCACTGAAGCGGCTATTCGGGCTATTGTGACTAAATTTCGCACCAAATTTACGTTGTTGGACATTAAACCACCAACACGCTTACGTAGAGCGCGAACTGAAGAAAATATCGCAGCTGTATCGGCCAGTGTTAATGATGACCATCAATTATCGATTCGTCTCCGTTCGCAGCAATTGGGCATCTGTTACTCAAAAACGTGGAAATGCCAAAATTGGACTAAGCGGATGGACCATATGAGGCGCAGTCAGGGGCAACATTTGCATGAAATAATCTTCAAACATTAAATTATATGGACCGTACTATCGATTCAAATAAAGATTTCATACATTTTTCTGAATTTTATGTGTTTTTATACCCTACACCACTTCGTGGGCTAGGGTATTATAAGTTGGTTTCGCGCCAAATGTTTGTAATACCAAGAAATAATTGAGCTAGACCCACCTTTCAGTATACGGATCGGCTTAGAATCGATTTAACGATGTCTGTCGGACGTCCGTGCGTCTGCTGTCCATCTAAGCTTGTTCGCACTCTACAGGTCGCAATTGTGGTCCGATTGTCATGAAATTTGGCAGAAGTTACTTTTTTTTGGCCAAGGACGATTGGTATTGAATTTGGAAAAAATCGGTTTAGATTTAGATATAGCCCCCATACAAATGTCGCTCCCGATTTTACATTTTCCGCTCTAGAAACCACATATTGTACTCGATTTTTTTTAAATTTGGCACAACATCTTATAATATAACTAGAAATACCTGTGACGAAAGCGGGTTAGATCGGTTCAGATTTAGATATAGTCTCCATACAAATGTCGCTCCCGATTTCACTTCTTCCGCTTTAGAAACCACATATTGTACCCGATTTTCTTTAAAATTGGCACAATATTTTATAATTGAACTAGAAATACTTATGCTGAAAGTGGGTAAGATCGGTTCAGATTTAGATATAGCGCCCATACAAATGTCGCTCCCGATTTCACTTCTTCCGCTTTAGAAACCGCATATTGTTCCAGATTTTCTTTAAAATTGGCACAAGATTTTATAACACTGTGCAACATTTTTGAAGTGATTTCAAAATAACCATATACGGACACCGCTACATGATAAAAGACCAAAAAAAAAGACCCGTGTTTTTTTTCCCCAAAGTCATGCACTTTTTTTTATGGGCCCCCAGAGATTTGAGGCCTCGGTGTAATTTTTGGAAAAAAGTGATCATATTCTCAGGCTCATATCTTGCAAACCGTTCGGAATTTTGGAATAAACATTTTTTTTTGACCTTGAAGATGAAGTTTTTTTGATTTTATATGTTCACAATTTTTGTTCTTTATGACAAGAGCTAGAACTTTGCCTCAGAGAGAAAATCAAAATTCCGAACGGTTTGCAAGATATGAGCCTGAGAATATGATCACTTTTTTCCAAAAATTACACCGAGGCCTCAAATCTCTGGGGGCCCATAAAAAAAAGTGCAGTTTACACTGTTATCGCTCTAAAACACACATCTTAAATTGGATCTCGATACAATTTTGCATATCATGTCATGTTTCAACTAACAATACCTACTTTGAATGTGATCTATAATGACCCTTTTTTTAATGTATCGCCCTTACAAATGGACCCCATTATTATTGTTACTCCTTTATGACCCACATTTTACATCCGAAGTTTTTCAAATTTTGCAGATTATATTATATTTCAACTAAGAATATATACTATGAAAGTCAGATATATGTGTCCATACTTTGGTATAACGCCCATACTACTCTATAACAGGTTTAGAAACAACATCTTACATCGGATCTTGATCAAAATTTTCAGATCATGATATATTCCCACTAGGAATACCTACCGTGAATAAGAATTGTATAGGCCCATGATTTGGCGCATGCCCCAAGTGTTGTAAAAGTCCCCCTCAAATGACCGTCCGATTCATCCTATTACCGCTGAATAATCTACATTTGTCATTTTTCCAAATCATGTTATATTTTCTTTACTCGGAATATCTGCCGAAAATTTTGATTAATTATATTATTATTTACCTTATATGTTAAATTTAGTCAAATTTAATTGATGAATTTATAGTACACTGTATACTTTATATGAACTTCATAAAATTGATCGCTTAAATAATAAAAACGGGGTTTATACACAGGGAGTGGTGTAGGGTATTATATAGTCGGCCCCGTCCGACTTTAGCCTTTCCTTACTGGTTCTTTTTTGAAAAACTTTCCTATAGCTTTTAAAAAATCACCCTTTATTATAATATTGAAGCATCACATTTTATTTAAAACAGTGCACATAAGTGTGCCTTATGGTATGAAATAGTAACCATTTTCCTAATATGGTAGTGTACTTCTATATAAAGCCGACAGGCTCTAATCAGCTCTATAAGCCTTTACTGGTTAGAAATCCTCTAGTAATTGACTGAATTGTTTAAGTTTTTATTAATACTAAATTTTTGCAAAAATACAAGTTTTGGTCATTCTAGATACATAAAACTCAAAATGGTAAAAAAAGCATTTCGATCATTTTAATAAAAACTGCCCACTTTTGGAATACATATTCCTCACTTTGGGAATTCGGGTATTTTTTGTAATAAATGGTAAATTTAGTAATTTGTTCAACGTTATTATCATTTTGACGAATTCTAAGTATTTTTATTGGACTTCAATTAGTAAATTTATGAGAAATGTGAACTGGAATGGCCAAAACTTGTATTTTTGAAAAAAAAACAAGTAAGAAAAGGCTAAAGTCGGGCGGGGCCGACTCTATGATACACTCCTCTTTCAATCCGAATACAATTTAATTCGGTGAAAAAGTGAAAACGGGAAGGATTTTTGCATCCTGTAAACGTATGTGTTTGACAAAAAATGTTAAATCGGAAAGGACATTTGTATGGGGTATATTGAAATCTGGAACGAAATAAGTGAAATATAATATGTATAGTTTGGCCAAAATCGGTTAAACATTTGGGAGCAACATTTTTATTTGCGCTATATCTAAATCTGAACCGATCTTAGCCACTTTCATCACATATTTTTTACTTGGATTATAAGATGTTGTGCCAAATTTAAAGAAAATCGGGTACAATATGTGGTTTCTAGAGCGGAAAATGTCAAAGCGGGACCGACATTTGTATGGGGGCTATATCCAAATCTGAACCGATCTTACCCAATTTTTGCATAGGTGTTTCTAGTTGGATTATAAGATGTTGTTTCAAATTTAAAGAAAAGCGGGTACAATAAGTGGTTTGGGGGCTATATCTAAATCTGAACCGATATGCCTCAAATTAAATAGCGTTCGTCCTTGATCGACAAAACTTACTTGTGCCAATTTTTGTTAAGATCGGACTATAATTGCGACCTGTAATTTGATTACAACAATAGATGGACAGACGGACAGACGGACATTGCTAAATCGATTCAAAAAGTGATTCTAAGTCGATCGGTATAATTAACAATGGGTCTATCTCGCTTCCTTTTGGGTGTTACAAACAAATGCACAAACACATAATACTCTGGTGGAGTGTATAAAAAAATTGTTTGCTGGACAAAAGCTCACATATTTCTTAAGTTTTCTTAAATAAGAGAAAGTAAAAATGGTTGGTACCATTTTTATCCCCTTTTTCCTAGTTTACCCCCTTAATAGTAGGACTTTCTAAAATCTCTTTATTTTACGTGTCTACGCAATTAGAGGGATGCACACACCGAATTTCATCATTCTAGCTGTAGTCGTTTAATTGGTACTATTTTTATCCCTCTGTACCCATTGTATCCCATGAAAGTACGAATTTGGAAAAAAATTTTAATTTTTCGTGTCTCCGCGGTCTGTGGAATGTATACTTCGAATTTCATTATTCTAGGTGCAGCCGTTTGGTTGGTACCATTTTTATCCCTTTATTCCCGTTTTACACCTTAAAAGTACGAATTTGGAAAAAATAGTTTTATATTATGTATCTACTCAATTAGAGTAATGTACTCAGCAAATTTCGTGTTTTTAGCTGTTGTCGTTTGATATGTACCATTTTTATCCCTTTTAGCCCCGAATAAAAATCGTTTTACGGTGCCCGTTTTTCTTATCGGGGGAATGCGTATACCCAATATCAAGTAAGTACAAGCAGACATATTGAAAAAATATAAAATATTAGGTGTTATTATGGGTTTTCAGTCCTTGTGGAGGAAAATTTTTTCCCTTTGGGCCGATTTCGCCCAGTTTCAATCCCAAGCGATCTACGACTATAAGACGTTTTTGTGCAAAATTTGAACCTCCTAGCTCCTTTCGTTTAGATGCTAGCGTGTTTTGAACAGACGGACAGATACTGTGCCCAAAAACCCTAATAACACTTGATTTAGCATTATTATTTTGGTGTTTTGGCATATTTCCGGGAAATGAACTCCGATTATTATAAAATTTTGCATGACGATAAAGGAAATTTACTCACCTTTTTTTCTGCGTACCTACTTTTCAGAATTTAATGAGACGAAAATGACTAAATTGCGTTTTGGAACTAAAAAATCTGACTTTTTGCACTAAATGTATCATATTTTCCAAGGGTGCAATTTCGTGCAGGCAAAAGTTACCCTACAATAGCGGGGAAACCTTCAACCTATCCGAATATGTATATATTTCTTTAAAGGCTTTTGAAGGAAAAAACTTTTGTTGGTTCAAATTCAGACATTTCAAAAATGATATTTTTTACAATATTCATTACAACTAAACTATATTTGGCACAAACATAGTTTTGGCATCATAATAAAGCTAAGATACTACAATTTCTTATAAAAAAATTTTAGTGCAAAATCTCTTAAAATGTGTGAGAAACAGTTCGACAAAGTCAAAAAAGAAATTACGATTTTTCAATTTTCAAAATCTGAAAAACGTGAAAATCTGTAATACAAAAAGAAATTAAAATTGTTTCTTCATATTATGAATAAATACGTATAAATATGTTAAAAAACATAAAAACAAAAAATATAAATTTTAATTTTCTTTAAATTCGAAAAAATGCAAAAATTAGTCAAGTTTGGGCAGATTTCTAAAATATAGCCGATATCCCGATTTTAATGTTTTTATCTCGAAATAAAGGGTGATTTTTTAGCTATTATCTTTTTGGCAACACTGGTTTAACAGCTGACACACGTTTCGTGGTTTGTTTCACTGTCAAACATCTTCAATTTGTTCTATAATTTAACCATGAATCGTCTTACAAACAAACAACGCTTGCAAATTATTAAATTTTATTATCAAAATGCGTGCTCTGATAAGAAAGTTCATCGCGCGCTTCCATTTTATGGTCAGTTTAATCGACCCACTGAAGCGGCTATTCGGGCTATTGTGACTAAATTTCGCACCAAATTTACATTGTTGGACATTAAACCACCAACACGCTTACGTAGAGCGCGAACTGAAGAAAATATCGCAGCTGTATCGGCCAGTGTTAATGATGACCATCAATTATCTATTCGTCGCCGTTCGCAGTTACTCAAAAACGTGGAAATGCCAAAAATGGACTAAGCGGATGGACCATTTGAGGCGCAGTCAAGGTCAACATTTGCATGAAATAATCTTCAAACATTAAATTATATGGACCTTCCTATCGATTCATTAATTTTTCTGCATTTTATGTTTTTTTTTTTTTTTTGAAAAAACTTTCACATAGCTTTTAAAAAATCACCCTTTAATTGGGTCCTTTCTAATTTAGTTTTTTTACAAAACTTAAAAATGCCTACTAGAACAAAAGTTATTGAATATTGGCCGATGGATTTTGATTCTGAACCACTGTGCGCTCCAGATTTGACTTCCCCCGTGTAGAAAATGATTTTCTTCAAATTTGGTACAACGCCTTATGTTTCAGCTAGAAACGTCTGTGGTAAAAGTGTGTCAGATAGGTTCAGATTTAGATATAGAGGCCATACAAAATTTTCTGCCCTAGAAACCACATAATTTAACAGATTCTAATCAAATATGGCAGGTATTCTGCCAGATTCAACTTCAACTGGAAACATCTATGGTGAAAATAGGTCAAATCGGTTTATATATATATATATATATATATATACATATATATATATATATATATATATATATACATATATATATATATATATATATATACATATATATATATATATATACATATATATATATATATATATATATATATATATACATATAGCTATAGCTCTCACACAAATTTCGCTCCGATTTGACGTTTTCCTTTCTACAAACCACATATTATATTCAGGTTTTGATCAGAACACTTTATATTTCATAGGGGAACATACATGTTGAATGTGGGTCTCATCGGTCCATGCTGTTGAACACCTCTCATATTCTTCACCGAATTGAATTGTAATGACGTAGAAAGTTGGGAGTATCATATAGTCGATATACCATACCATATACCAAGTGTATTCAAAAAGACAGCAATCTCCAAAAATTAAAATTAAATAACGTACAAATATTATTGGAGGTATTTTCGTTGTTAGGGAAGAAATCTTATCCCCTTTCTTCTCGTTTCCTCATAAAAGAAAAATTTTTCTTTATTTTGCATGATTGTAATCCATAGTGGAGGGTATATAAGATTCGCTCAACTATGGCTGCGAAAACATTGACGTCGACGAATTGGATTTCAAGATTGTAAATGAAATAGCTGCAGATTTGATGACACAAGTAGTGGTTCAAAATCTTTTTTATACTCTCCACCTCCAGGGTGGGGGTATACTAACTTTGTCATTTCTTTTTTAACACCTTGGAATAACGACCTGAGACCCTATAAAGTATATATATTCTTTATCGTCATAAAATTCTTAGACGATCTAGCCATGTCCGTCCGTCCGCCCATCTGTTGAAAGCTTGTTAGCATTTAAACTAAAGGAGCTAGGACGTCTAAATTTTCCACAAATGCGTCTTATGGTCGTAGATCGGTTGGGATTGTAACTGGGCGAAATCGGTCCAAAGGGAAAAAACTTTCCCTCACAAGGACCTTAAATACCCATAATAATCCCTAATATTTTAGAGTATTTAAGCAAATTTTATTCAATATGTCATTCCCCATATATAAAAAATGCTCCATAAAGTGATTATTATTCGTAATGGGGCAAAAAGAGATAAAAATGGTACCTCTGTAGACACGAAAAATAAATGGTTTTTCCAAATTCGTACTTTCAAGGGATACAATGGGAACAGAGGGATATAAGTGGTACCAACTAAACGGCTACAGCTGGAATGATGAAATTCGGTTTGTACATCCCTCTGATTCCGTAGATACGTAAAATAAAGAGATTTTAGAAAGTCGTACTCTTAAGGGGGTTAAATGGAAAAAAGGAATACAAAATGGCACCAACTAAACGGCTACAGCTAAAATTATGAATTCGGTGTAGACATTCCTCTGGCTGCGTACACATGCAAAATCTTGTTTCCCAATTCGTAAATGGGAACATGGGGATAAAAATGGTACCAACCAAACGACTACAGATGGAGTTATGATTTCTGCTATGTATTTATTCGCTATTTGGTAAGTTCAATCCTTTTTTTAGTGTAAACGCATACCATATAATGGGTCATATTATGGTGAAATGGGGGAAAAGGGGATACAATAGCTAGTGAAACGACAATAGCTAGTAAACTGAAATTATTTGTGTATATCTCTCTAAATATATAAATAGGTAAAATAAAGTGATTTTTGAAATTCGTACTTTCAAGTGGGAGTGTGGAAAAAATGGATAAATTTGGTACCGACCATAAGACTCTAGCTGAAATAACGAAATTCCGTATGTACATTAGAGCGTACCAGGTCACAAGTAAAAAAAAAAAGTTCGCCCTACACCTTCGAATATGAAGTATTGTTGAAAGGTAGTTTCAAAAAAATCGGCCTCGTCGAGACAAAAACATCGATGTATCACACTTTAAAATCCGTTTATAAATGCAGAAGTTATATAGAAAAATGTAAAAGCGCGACCCCTACGTTCGGCATAAAAAAAATAAAAAAATTTTTTTGAAACTACCTTTCAATAATACTTCATATTCGAAGGTGTACGGCGAACTTTTTTTTTTGAGGGACGCCCTAATGTACATACATTCCTAGTCGTGCAAAATCAAATATATTTCCGAAATTTGTACTTTTAAGGGGAAACGGGGATAAAATGGTACCAATCAAACCGTTGCAGCTAGAATAATGAAAATCGGTGTATTTTTCGCTCTGGACTTGTAGACTCGAAATATATGGGAAAAAGGGATAACATTGAAACATGAAGACTTTTTTGGAAATTTGTACTTTTTGAATAACGGAGCGGTAGGGAACAAAGATGGTGCAGCTAGAATCATGAAATTCTACTTATACATTTTTCTTCTTTGTAGACGCGTGTGTTCCATTGATGTACAGTGCAACGTGTCGAAAGTACATACATTTTTTCCAAATCTAGACAATGCCTAGGGGAACGATTAGCCAGCTACCCTTTGCTTCCATCATTACTGCCGTATTTGCCTGGCTATAGACGGCGAGCTAGTGCAGCTAGCCAGAGCATCATCTGACCTGATATATGTATTCCACTGAGGTTTGTAACAAATTTGTCGGTTCACTGAATACAATGGCTGAGCTGAGGGCTATACTTCACTCTGGACTATCCGCCCCCACCAATTACAGGCAACATCATAGTCATAGACACACACATACACGCGCAAATAAATTCAAACGTAAAACCTATGTATATTTCGCTTCAATTTAAAACAATTACCAGCCATCCTGGAGCCTTTTGTGGTCTCACAAAAAAAAAACAATAACAATAACAGCCATTAACATTAGTTTTCCATCCATGCCTTTGCCGATTCCAAAACCAAAAGGGGCAAATAGTCGTTCCTGCCTTCCTTGGAAAGGGAAACACTTTGTTTCTAAAATATTACAATTGTGTTAGGCCCCCTGGCCGGAAGAAGGTATATTTGTAATTATCCGTAATTTATTATTATTTTTTATTTAACAAACAGGTTGGGCTGAGGATTTATGTGTTTGTTTGCGTCCATTCACATGTAACAATACAATCGACCGATAAGATGAGATGCTATTTATTTAGGCGGGAACAGTGCGTTTCATAAGAACGAGCAGACAAATAATCGCCCGCCGTGCTATAGATGTGTGAAGACTTAAAAAATAAGATTTGATAATATGATTGCTATGCAAAATGAGTGGATTAGAAAATTGTCGGCGTTCTAAGTTTTTTGAACGAATTGCTACTTTTATAATATTTAGCTATTGCGTTTCAAGAAAAGCTGCCGTTCAGGCGACCGTAGCAAACGATTCAAATCAGTCGATTATGCGGCGTTCTCAAGAACTTAGCATCGCCAAGACCACTTTATGGCTAATTTTGCGTAAGGATCTTGGCTTACACACAAAAAAGATCAAACTGTCTCAAGAATTAAAGCCGATGGACCATTTGACGCGACGTACGTTCTCCGATTTTATTTAAAATAAGTAAGTAAGCTTCAGTCGGCTTAACCGACTTATATATGTATACCCTAACTCTCAGAGAACATATATACGGCAGTTATAAAGAATTAATTAGTGTGGAAGGTACAAGGAGGTTCGGGTCATATGGTTCCACAATTGTAAAAACATGATCGAATATCAAGTCATAGTGCATGCACTAGTATAGAAGTTATGAAGGATTTTATATTACCTTGGATAGAGCCAATTGTGTGGGAGGTACAAGAAGGGGCGTGGCTACAACATAAATATTTTCAGAATTAAAGTGATGATAAAAACATTTTCAAATTTATTTATGGATTCTATGTCGGTTTTGTTGTAACCAAAGTTTATGCCATTTTGTGTGGGAGCTACCAGAAAGGGGTGTGTCAATATCGCCCATATTCCATGCGAACGTAAATTCTATAAAAGCATTCCCAAATATCAAATTTCACAGTATTTCGATCATCCGTGTATAAGTTACTAGCAGTACCCGCCGCTTCCCACGCGAAAAAGCCTATTATTTTTTATTAGTTTTATTCGTCTCTGTTTTTGGATAGCATTTACTTATTTTCTCTTGGTGGATATATACCACGATTCTAGCTATAATACTTTAGTTTGAACCATTTTTATCCCGCTCACACCTTATAAGAACAAATATCGGAAAAAAACAAGTTTTATGGCGCTTCTGTACGGTAAGAGGAATTCACGTACTAAAGGGTGTTTTTTATTGGGGTATAGAACTTTAAGTTGGCATCACTTTTTTAACTGGCGGCCATTTTATCAGCTGTCAAGTGATTAATATTTAGTTTGGTTTGCCATTTCATCATGAACAGGTTGACAAAAGAACAACGCTTGCAAATCGTGCAAATTTATTTCGAAAGTAATGGTTCAGTTCGCGAAGTTCACCGCAAGCTCCGTCCATTTTATGGTCGACATAATCGCGCAATTTCGCGGAATGGACCTGTCAATTGGCCACCAAGATCGTGTGATTTGACACCATTGGATTATTTTCTTTGGGGATATGTGAAGTCGCTCGTCTACGCCAACAAACCAGAAACGTTAGGGGACTTGGAAGCCAACATTCGTGGCGTTATTGCCAACATACGGCCCCATATGCTCGAAAAAGTGGTTGCAAATTGGACCTGTAGAATTGGCTATATTCGAGCCAGCCGCGGCGGCCACATGCCCGAAATCATATTTAAACATTAATGGCATAAAATTACCCTTCCAATAAAGCCAAATTGATGGGCATTAAAACGATTTTCTTGTGTTTTATTTCAATTCGAAGTTCTACACCTCAATAAAAAACGCCCTTTAAATTTCACGATTCTAGCTGTAACACTAAATTTGGTACCATTTTTATCCCATTTTGTCCCGCTCGCCCTTTAAAATTACAAATTTCAAAAAATTCATTTATGTTGCAAGTCTACGTTGTCAGAGGAATTTACACACCAAATTTGACGATTGCAGCTGCAATACTTAAGTTGGTACTATTTTTATCCCTTGTTATCCCGCTCACCGCCCATATGTACAAATATCTAAAAAATTCATTTAGATTGCTCTTCTACGCTGCCAAAGGAATTTACACACCAAATTTCGCGACTATAGCTGCAATACTATAGTTGGTACCTTTTTGTGTCCCTCGCAACCCTTAAAAGTACAAATTTTGAGAGATCCAATTTTAATGCGCCTCTAAATGGCCATAGGAACTTACGTACCAAATTTCACGATTCTAGTTGTAATACTTTAATTTGTACCATTTTTATCCCGCTCACCCCTAATAATTTTTTTTTTTTTGAAAAATCCATTTTGATTGCGCTTCTACATTATCAGAGGAATTTACATACCGAATTTCACAATGTAATACTTAAGTTGATACCATTTTTATCCCTTTTTGTCCCGCTCGCTCCATAAAGTTGGAAGTCTACGTTGTCAGAGGAATTTACACACCAAATTTCACGACTATAGCTACAATACTTTAGTTGGTACCGTTTTGTATCCCTTTTTGTCCCGCTCACCAAGCATAAGTTTCGAAAAATCCATTTATATTGCAAGTCTACGTTGTCAGATAAATCTAAATACCGATTTTCACGATTCTAGCTGCAATTCTTAAATTGGTACCATTTTTATCTCTTTTATCCTCTTTCCTCCCTTAAAAGTACAAATTTCGAAAAAATAGCTCGTCTGCATGTTCATGACAAGGAACACACCGAATTTCATGTTTCTAGCTACTGCCGTTAAGTCAGGGCGAACGTTCGTGTTTATCCCTTTTTGTCCCATTTTACCCCCTAAAAGTACGAATTTCGTAAAACCCTTTCTTAGTCGACTTATACATCATATTTGAGAACTACCCTGAAATTTTCATGGCCCTGGCTTCAGTCGTTTGGTCTGGGGATGGTCAATGATAAGTCAGTCAGTAACGTAACTCTTTTATATATACACTCTGTAGAGTGAGGGTATAAAAAAAGTTGTCAAGTCCTTATTGGAAAACCAAAAAAAAATTCCCTCACAAGGACTGAAAATACACCTAATATTTAGAGTATTTCATCGTGGACTAGTTTGTTTTCCGCCAAATGTTTGTAACACCGAGAAATAATCGAGCTAGGCCCACATTTAAGTATACGGATTGGCATAAAATCACCAGATATATCTATAAGGGTCCACTTTTTAATGACCTCCATTTTTAGTATTACCCCTCTAGGACCCACATTTTACATAGGGGTGATTCCATTGGAACGGGTGTGACACTTTTGCTTAAATATGTTTAAATATCTCCCATATTCATTGACTGAGATTTAGACTATAACGGCGGGATAATCTGGATATTATTGCAAATTTAAATATGTCTTAGCGTTTTAAATATTGGAGATAGAAAACAAACTTGAGCATAACAGGTGTGACCTTAGCTTTGAAGAAAATCTTGAGGTTTTACTTATTTTCTTGAATTTGGAAATATTCTTCCATTACATGCCTTTTTTAATTTTTGCTTATCAAAAGAGTAGTTCATACACTTTCTTCTAAAGTGTACGTTACCGACATCTCTTTATGAATATAGGAAATATAGGATATTTAAATTGTAACGGGCGTGACATTTTGACGGAAATCCTGTTATGACACCAGTCTATATCTGGAAAAGGAAATGATCAGATATAAAATATAATCAAAACAAGTAAGGAAAGGCTAAAGTCGGGCGGGGCCGACTCTATGATACACTCCACTTTCTATCCGAATACAATTTACTTCGGTGAAAAAGTGAAAACGTTTCACAAAAAGTGTTAAATCGAAAATGACATTTGTATGGGGGTATATTGAAATCTGGAACGAAATAGGTGAAATATAATATGTATAGTTTGGCCAAAATCGGTTAAACATTTGGGAGCAACAATTGTATTTGGGCTATATCTAAATCTGTACCGATCTTACCCACTTTCACCATAGGTTTTTTTACTTGGATTATAAGCTGTTATGTCAAATATGTGGTTTCTAAGCGGCAAAAGTCAAATCGGGAGCGACATTTGTGTGGGCGCTATATCTAAATCTGAACCGATTTTACCCAATTTCTGCATAGGTGTTTCTAGTTGGATTATAAGATGTTGTGCCAAATTTAAAGAAAATCGAAATGTGGAATGTCGAGTGGAAAATGTCAAATCGGCATTGAGATTTGTATGGGGGCTATATCTAACCTGAACCTATTTTTTCTAGGATTTTTCATTGTTTTTATACACTCTTAGAGAATATTATGTCTTGTGCATTTGCTTGTAACACCCAAAAGGAAGGGAGATAGACCAATTGTTAAGTATACCGATCGACTTAGAATCACTTTTTGAATCGATTTAGCAATGCCCGTCTGTCTATCTATTCTTGTAATCACGATATAGGTCGCAATATTAGCCAGAACCAAATGATACTTTGCACAACGAAGTTTTTCGGGACAAGGACGAACGCTATTTAATTTGAAGAAAATCAGTTCAGAGTTAGATATAGCCCCCATACGAATTTCACTCCCGATTTGACTCTTTTCACTCTAGATATCACATATTACAACAGATATTCTTCAAAATTGGCAAAACATATTATATTTCAACTAGAAACACCAGTGGCAAAAATGAGTTAGATCGGTTCAGATTTATATATAGCTCCCATACAAATTTCGATCTCGATTTGACTTTTCTGGTCTAGAAACCACATATTTTTACAGATCTTCTTCAAATTTGGCAAAATATTTTATATTACCGCTAGAAACACCTTTGGTGAATATAGGTCAGATCGGTTCAAATTTATATATAGCTCCCACACAAATTTCACTCCTGATTTCACTTTTTCCACTCTATAAACCACATATTTTAACAGATCTCCTTCAAATCTTTCGCTCCCGGATTGTCTTTTCCGCCCCAGAAACAACAAATTTTCTCAGAATTTGTTCAAAATGAGCATAACACATTATACTTGAACTAGAAGCGCCTATTGTGAAAGTGGGTCACTTCATACCGTGTTTGGATATAGCGCCGATACAAATATTCTTCTCGATTTGACAAATTGGACCAGATCATATTAGCCTATGATTAGGAAACATACAAAAATTCTTCCCGTTTTCACTTTTTACAGAATTGAATTGTATTCGGATAGAAAGTGGAGTGTACCATATAGTTGGCCCGCCCGACTTTAGCCTTTCCTTACTTGTGTTATTTGTTTTGGTTTGGCTATATTAAAAAATCGAAAATTTACATTCTTCGAATACTCGCTATTTACTGGAATATAGTGTCAATTAATTTAATGCTAATAATAATTTAATATTAGTGGTTATTTACTTTACAAATATTAAATAAATATTTTGTTAGATTTCTTATGATCAGTTCATGATGAAACTCATCACTCCCAACAAAGTGTAGCTGAGAATGTTAGAGTATTGTTGTAATTTAGTAGCTGTAAAAGGCACGTTGATCTAATCTCTGCAGAAGCTGAATTTTGTGGTGAAACAAAATTGAATTGAAAAGTAATGAAAAAGGCTGTCCCCCTCTTTCACTGAAAATTATTCTTTGAACGTTCAAATTAAAGGACTTTCCACCCATGACAACTACATGGTAGTTAATCCATTGCTGAAGATGCGAGATTTCACAAACCGTGATGGGGATATTTTACGTTCATAGGATGCTGGGGTGTAAATGTTTTAGTAGTGTAGTATAGATTGTTCGTGTGATCGGACATGCATATTTGTATAGATTTGTCTCTAGAGTTTTACAAAAATATGCTTATAAGTGTGGGATAGCATTGTTGCGACCCACTTTAATGTACACACCCACATGTAAGTATGGCCGCAAAGTCAGACAAAGATAAAAACCGAAAATGAAGGATTTTAGCAGTAATTTCTCTTATCCGGTAGAAGTATCACTTACTTTACATACACACTCGCTCGACCGCCCACCCATACATACGTATGTATGTAAACACACATGACTTTGCATTTTACATCTCTGAAGACACACATACACATGCATATATATACACATACATATTCATGTCTCCATATAAATTTAAATGAGTGGAATAAGGATTAATTTCGTTTCTTATACAAAAGTTTTTCTTACACTCACGGAAATTTGTCTGTCAAACATGCTCTGGCTTATCTGATATTTTCACATAAAAGTGAAAATATCGTTCGTTTTGGACCGTTTTGTGCAAAAGGGTAAAAACGCCACTAAAAAGGTGTTTAAGTGGTCAAAATATTTGCCATAAACTTCACAGAAATAAGATAAGACTTAAAATTCGTGACAGGCCCAGCGGCGGAAATTGTGACTTGGAAGGCCTTATATCAGGCCTGTCTACAGCACCCGGAGACCTTCCATCTTCCTTTCCTTTTAACATTGCGTGAGATTGGGAGGTAAAGCCTTCCACGCTCGCTCCCTACAGGAAGGCCTTCTAGCAGGCCTTCCTAGATAAGGCATAATGCATGTCGAAAAAAAGCAGGCCTTCTGGAAGATCTGATGAAGGCCTTTGAGGTACAGTCCTGCTATAAGGCCTTCATGAAGAAGGCAGACATTATATCCGAAAAAATCAGGTCTTCCAGAGTCTGAAGCCAAAGGCACATTAGAAGGCCATCCAAAATGAATACGTATTGCAAAAAACAGGCCTTATTATAAAAGAAGGCATGTTAAAGGTTTTCGAAGTTGTGACACAATACAGATGAAAATGCTAAAAATGATAACAACAGCTTCTTTTAAAAATATTTATTTTTTATTCTGATTTTTCTTTAGTATAATATAAATAATAGAAAGTAAAATAAAATAATTCAGTAATAATAAAATAATAAAAACTCCAGAAGTAGAAACTACAACCGAACGACAACAGAAACTGATAGCGTTTTTTGAAATCTGTTTTTGTTTTTACGTGCTCTTTTGTTTTACTCCCCCTCCCGAAGCACGTAAAGAGGCAATGTAGGGTTGCCAGAACTGTGGATGTGACCCAGTCGTTGTTGGAACAAACGTTTTTACTTACACCTATGTTACTTTAGTGCACTTTTGCTATAACTTCTCAGAATTATGTGAATTTGATATGTATGTGCTATATGCCGGATTGTAAACGGAAGATCAATAAATATGTTTCGGACTGAAATGCAACATGCGAAATCAATAGATTTCAGCGTGAAATGACAAGGTCGATTTACAAATATCAAATTTTGTATGGAATCTCACATTTGTAAATCGACCTTGAGTTAAAATCGATTGATTTCCCATTAAGTATGAAAAGGCTATTAGGGACTTTTTCAGATTTAGTAGGGCATAGTTGGGCATAGAAAAAGATTTGTGGCAATCCTGCTTCAACGTTCGAGTTTTTATAACGGGATACATTTTTGCAGCATACAGACGATATATCAAAACATTATACACCTTCTACAGACATTGTACAGAGAGGCGAAGTGGAATGTCTACACCTTCCCCATAGCTTCTATTAGCAAGGCTTATAACAGGCCTTCATAAAAGAAGCGAAGATGAATGCGAGAGAGAAACTGGAAACACCTTCCCCTTGCTTTCCATTTGCAAGGCCTTCAATAGACCTTCTAAAAGGAAGCGAAGAGCAACGAGACAAAAATCCATACGCCTTCTTTTAGGAGGGCATTAAACAGGCCTTCTTAAAATAAGCAGAAATAAGATAAAAAAGAAAACAATGACAAGACCTTTTAACACGCCTGATAGTAGCATGCCTACAATAATTTCCTGCAATGGTATCTCGCAGGCCATACATAAGGAAGCCCTCGCCAAATAAGGCCTTCCACATGCCTAAAATTTGGAAGGCCTCGTAAATTTCGCCGCTGGGGGGTTAGTTTCGTACATTGTCGAATTTGTGCTAAACTGTCCTACAAAACCGAATTTTAAATTGTGGTGTGGATTGGATGTAATAGTAACATTTAAAAACATGCGAAGTTATTCCACTCATATCTAATCTTTTTATTTAATTTTCTCTTAGAATATTTTGGAGTGTGACATTATTATTATAAAATTAATATTCTCGATTTGACTTTTCCCGCTCTAGAAACCACATATTTTCTTTAAATTAGTCACAGTACCTTATAATTCAATTAGAAACATCTATGGTGAAATTGGGCCACATCGGTTCAGATTTAAATATAGAATACATACAAATTTCGTTCTCATTTAACTTTTTATGCTCTAGAAATCAGATATTTTCCTCAGATTTGGCACAGTACCTTATAATTCAACTATGATTAAATTTGAATCAAATGACCCGATTTGATTCATTTTTAGATATAGCCCCCATACAAATTTCGCACTCGATTTAACTTTTTTCCGCTCTAAAGACCACATATATAGTACACATACAAAATTCGTTCCCGATATAATTGTTTCCCCGAATTCAATTGTAATGGGGTAGAAAGTGAAGGGTATATTAAAGTCGGTCCCGCCCGACTTTAGGCTTTCCTTATTTGTTTTGGAATATGTCTGCTTATATTTACTTGATATTTGGAATGCGCATTCCCCTGATATCATAAATGTTCACCATAAAGTGATTCATATTTGTAGTAGGGAGTGAAATAGGGCATAAAAGGCTAAAATGGTACGGACTGCGTAGACACGTAAAATAAAGGGATTTTTAGAAATTCGTACTTTTATGGGGGTAAAATAAAAAAGGGTATACAAATTGAACCAACCAAATGTCCGCAGCAAAAGTCATGAAATTCGAGTATACATTCCTCTGACTGCGTAGACACGGAAACTATTTTTTTTTTCTAATTCCTACTTTCAAGGGATACAATGAGAGCAGGGGGATACAAATAGTACCAACCAAATGGCCGCAGCTGGAATGATGAAATTTGCTGTGGACATTCCTCTAACTGCGTAGACACGCAAATTAAAGAGATTGTCGAAGTCATACTTTTAAGGGGATAAAAGGAGAAAAAGGGGATACAAATGGTACCAACCAAATGGCCGCAGCTAGAGTCGTGGAATTCTTAGTATACATACATTTATCTGACTGCATAGACTCGCGAAATAAAAAGATTTGTCCAAATTCGCACTTTTTACTTTAACTGCAAAAGTTAAGTGAACGTGAGAGAAAATGTATTTTCAAAATGTGTACTTTTGGAATTTAAATAGGTTGGAAATACAACCAAGAAAACGGCTGAAATTGCATCCATATCCTCCCATGTTTAGGGTATTAACGCTTTTTCGAAGATTGCTGCCTTATATTTACTTCTTGAATTAACTTGAAGCATTATTTATATAGTATAAACATATTACCATCCTTGCCTTATATGCATGATTTAAAATAATTAAAGTTTTATATTAATTTTTAAAATTATATGTTCAATATTTATACACTCCACGAGAGTATTATGTCTTTGTGCATTTGTCTGTAACACCCAAAAGAAAGGGAGATAGACCCATTGTTAATTATACCGATCGACTTACAATCACTTTTTGAATCGATTTAGCAATGTCCGTCTGTCTGTCCATCTATTCTTGTAATTACGATACAGGTCGCAAATGTAGCCAGAACCAAATGAAACTTTGCACGAACGAACGCTATTTAATTTGAAGAAAATCGGTTCAAATTTAGATATACGAAATTCACTCCCGATTTGACTTTATCCGCTCCAGAAACCACATATTGTATCAGATTTGGCAAACAATCTTATATTTAAAGTAGGAACACCTGTGGTGAAAATAGGTCAGATCGGCTCAGATTTATATATAGCTCCCATTTAAATTTCGCTCTCGATTTGACTTTTTCTGGCAAAATAGCTACAGCTCCCATAAACGTATTTTCACCGAATTTCTTCAAATTGAGCATAATACGTTATACTTGAACTGGAAGAAGCTGTTGTGAAAGTGGGTCACTTTATTCCATTCCATTATCGATTTGACAAATTAGACCAGGTCATATAAGCCTATTAGAAAACATACATACCCGTTTTCACTTTTTTACCGAATTGAATTGTATTCGGATAGTAAGTGGAGTGTATCATATAGTCGGCCCCGCCCTACTTTAGCCTTTCCTTACTTGTTTTATTTGTTTCGGTTTGGCTATATTAAAAAAATAACATTTTCCAGTAATGTTACTGTACTTCTACGAAAATCGGCATCCTCTGTGCAATACAATTCATGATGAAGAGTATAAAGGTTCGGCCCGGCCGAATTTAACGCCCTTTTTACATAATGTGTGTGTACACCGAAAGAATTATCTTTATAATATTTATGATTTTGTCTCAACCTCAGTGAAGATGTTAATTAAAAAGTCGCCAAAGAAACACTTCATAAAATGTATGAAACATGTTTCATAAAGCACAAATCAATGAAAACTGTCAAAGAATTTATGAAATATTTCTTGGAAACTATGAAACGCAGTTCTTCATTCGAAAAAAATTTGACATACAAGTTCATTATTTTTCATAACAAGATTTATGAAAATTTTCATAGATTTTGTAAAGAAACTTCATTAATTGAAAAAGTTTCATAAATATTAATAATTTTTACTGAAATTTCCAATACAAACAACAAGCAAAACAAGTAAAAAGGCGTTAAGTTCGGCCCGGCCGAATCTTATATACCCTCCACCACGGAGTGCATTCCATTGTATTACCGGTAGAGTAGAGACTGTCGACTTGTAATCAAAAAGTGAACATGAGGGAGCAATCTTCAAAAAATGTACTCTAAATATTAGGTGTATTGTCAGTCGTCATTAGAGAGAAACGTTTTCCCTCAGGGCCGATTTCTCCCATTTGCAATTTCTTGATTCAGCTACAAACAGAGTGACTGTATCATTTTATTAAGAAAAGTACAAATTTCAGAGATCTGTTATGTTTCGTGTCCGTATTGAAATCACAACACATCTAATTTCATGATTCTAAGTACATCGGTTTGCTAGGTACCACATTTATTATTTTTAAAAATGTTGACCCTAAAAGTATGATTTTGGGGAAATACTCATATTGTGCGTATCTACGAAGACAGACGAGTGTAACCACTGAATTTCATGATTCTAGCTACAGACGTTTGCGTGGTACCAATTTTATCCCGTTTTAATCCTAAAGGTACGAATATCGAAAGATATCTGTATTTTTCGTGTCTACGCAATCACAGCAATGTACACACCGAATTTCACTATTCTAACTGCAACCGTTTGATTGGTGCGATTTGTATCCCCATCGCCGCCCCATTTTCCGGCTAAAAGTACAAATTAAAAGAATCCTTTTTGTTTCGCATCACCACAGTCAGATAAATGCATACATCGAATTTCATGATTTTATCTTCAGCGGTTTGGTTGGTTGGTTTTATCCCTCTTTTCCAATTGTATCCCTTAAAAGTACAAATTTCGAAAAATCTCTCTATTTAACGTGTCTACGTAATTATAAGGATATACACACCGAATGTGATGTTTCTAGCCGTTTTCGTATCATTGGTACCATTATTATCCCTTCTGTCCCATTTCACCCGCTAACTCTTTTTTTGTACTTTTTGGTGATTGTACGTTGCAAGAGGAAGGTACGAAACAAATTTCAAGTGTAAAAATCGGAAAATTAAAAAAAAAAAAAAACAAGTAAGGAAAGGCTAAAGTCGAACGGGGCCGACTATATAAGACCCTAAACCACTCCCTGCATATATACATCGCTTTGATTACTAAACCCAGGTATTCCATGGGAGCAATTTTATGTAGTTCATATAAATTATACAGTTACTTTCAATTCATATTTAGTCAAATATAATGAATATGGTAAATAATAAAGTAAAATGTAAAGGCAAATGTCAAATCGGGAGCGACATTTGTATGGGGGCTATATCTAAATCTGAACCGATCTTACCCACTTTTAGCATAGGTGTTTCTAGTTCGATTATAAAATGTTGTGTCAATTTTAAAGAAAATCTAAATCTGAACCGATCTTACCCACTTTCAGCATAGGTGTTTCTAGTTCGATTATAAAATGTTGTGTCAATTTTAAAGAAAATCTAAATCTGAACCGATCTTACCCACTTTTAGCATAGGTGTTTCTAGTTCGATTATAAAATGTTGTGCCAATTCTAAAGAAAATCGGGTGCAATATGTGGATTTTAGAGCGGAAAAAGTTGAATCGGGAGCGACATTTGTATGGGGGCTATATCTAAATCTGAACCGATATTACCCGCTTTCGTCACTGGTATTTCTAGTTAGATTATAAGGTGTTATGCAAAATTTGAAGAAAATCGGATACTATATGTGCATTATAGGGCGGAAAAAGTCAAAACAGGAGCGACATTTGTATGGGGACTATATCTAAATCTGAACCGACCTTACCCACTTTCAGCATAGGTGTTTCTAGTTCGATTATAAAATGTTGTGCATATTTTAAAGAAAATCGGGTATAATATGTGGAATTTAGAGCGAAAAAAGTCAAATCGGGAGCGACATTTGTATGGGAGCTATATGTAAATCTGAACCGATCTTACCCACTTTCAGCATAGGTGTTTCTAGTTCGATTATAAGATGTTGTGCCAATTTTAAAGAAAATCGGGTACAATATGTGGTTTCTAAACCGGAAAAAGTGAAATCGGGAGCGACATTTGTATGGGGGCTATATCTAAATCTGAACCGATCTCAACCACTTTAAACATAGGTGTTTATAGTTCTATTATAAAATGTTGTGTCAATTTTAAAGAAAATTGGATACAATATGTGGATTTTAGAGCGAAAAAAGTCAAATCGGAAGCGACATTTGTATGGGGGCTATATCTAAATCTGAACCGATATTACCCGCTTTCGCCACAGGTATTTCTAGTTAGATTATAAGGTGTTATGCAAAATTTGAAGAAAATCGGGTACAATATGTGGATTTTAGAGCCGAAATTGTCAAATCGGGAGCGACATTTGTATGGGGGCTATATATAAATCTGAACCCATACGAATTTCAATCTCGATTTGACTCTTTTCACTCTAGATACCACATATTACAACAAATTTTCTTTAAAATTGGCAAAACATCTTATATTGTAACTAGAAACACCTGTGGTAAAAATGTCTTAGATCGGTTCAGATTTATATATAGCCCCCATACAAATGTCGTTCCCTATTTCACTTTTTCCTCTGTAGAAACCACATATTATACTCGATTTTCTTTAAATTTGGCACAACATCTAATAATCTTACTAGAAACACCTATGCAGAAATTGGGTAAGATCGGTTCAGATTTAGATATAGCCCCCATACAAATGTCGCTCCCGATTTCACTTTTTCCGCTTTAGAAACCACATATTGTACCCGATTTTCTTTAAATTTGGCACAACATCTTATAATCTTACTAGAAACACCTATGCAGAAATTGGGTAAGATCGGTTCAGATTTAGATATAGCCCCCATACAAATGTCGCTCCCGATTTCACTTTTTCCCCTTTAGAAACCACATATTGTACCCGATTTTCTTTAAATTTGGCACAACATTTTATAATCGAACTAGAAACACCTGTGCTGAATGTGGGTAAGATCGGTTCAGATTTAGATATAGCCCCCATACAAATGTCGCTCCCGATTTCACTTTTTCCGCTTTAGAAACCACATATTGTTCTCGATTTTCTTTAAATTTGGTACAACATCTTATGATCCAACTAGAAACACCTATGCAGAAATTGGGAAAGATCGGTTCAGATTTAGATATAGCCCCATACAAATGTCGCTCCCTATTCACTTTTTCCAATTTAGAAACCACATATTGTACCCGATTTTCTTTAAAATCTGCACAACGTTTTATAATAGAACTAGAAACACCTGTGCTGAATGTGGGTAAGATCGGTTCAGATTTAGATATAGCCCTCATACAAGTGTTGCTCATGAATGTTTATCCGATTTGGGCCAAACTTTACATATTATATTTCACCAATAAACATATATGGTGAAAGCGGGTCACATCGTTCCAGGTTTCAATATAACCCCATACAAATGTCCTTTCCGATTTAACATTTTTTGTTAAACACATTCATTTACAGGATGCAAAAATCCTTCCCGATTTCACTTTTTTAGCGAATTGAATTGTAATGAGATAGAAAGTCCGTCCGTCTTTAACCTTTTCTTACTTGTTTGGGAGATGCCCATATGTCCATACTACGGTATAACCCAAATGGGGTCCCATTCTGATCTATTACAGATCTAGACACTACATCTTACATCGGAACATCATCAAATTTTGCAGATCATTATATGTTTCAACTACGAATACCTACCGTGAATGAGAAATATATAGACCCATGTTTTGGACCAGGCCCAAAATGTTGTTATAGGCCCCCTTTTGAAATGTCGGTCCGATTCATCCTATTAATACAATAATAATACATGAATTTATAATAACTGTATAATTTATATGAACTACATAAAATAACTCCCATGAAATACATGTACATGGATTATATAAAATGCAACTGCACATGTATATGTTTAAATCAATTAGAAACCTTGGTCCGCGTGCGATTGCATTTCGTACTAATCAAACCGTTTTCCAGACGAGAAATAGAACAAATTTGAGAATTACAAGATGTCGTCTTGAAATAACTAAACAAAGAATAGAACATAATGGTTGTTCTGAATTCAACCATCTTCCCCAAGCGTTAAAGAATGTATCCAGAATTTCATTATTTAAGACAAATCTTAAATCACATTTATTGCGTGAATTGAGAATGCTTCTCTTGTAATTTTGATTGCTGTATATTTTGTGAATATTATTGTACATACTTTAATGAATTTATCTTGTCAACTCGCCCCAATAAAGTCTGTAAGGCGCTGGGGCAAAACATTTCAGTGTAAATATATTTAATGAATAAATTGAATTACTAATTAAAAAAAATACCTGGGTTTAGTAATCAAAGCGATTTACATACGCAGGAAGTGGTGTAGGGTATTATATAGTCGGCCCCGCCCGACTTTAGCCTTTTCTCACTTGTTTTGAAATGAAATACTTTTTCCTCGAGCTTATGGCCGTCAAGTTTAACCCTGGTGCGTTGTCCTTCATTTTTGTTTAGCGTAACCGTATTAATTCGGTATCATGACACAACATTTAAAGTGGATTTGCGGTTCGGTTCATGTGGTTTTTGTTTGTCCTTTTTCGGGAGTTTTCAGTGATGTTGCTGTGTTTACATGTTGACTTCTTTTGGTCTCTGATTAAAATCAAAGACGGTCTCGGTGACACACACAACAGTTAGTCGGAATTTATTTATTTTGTAACTTTGCCAGTGTTTTTAGCTTTTTTTGGAAATGGTTTCACTAATCCACCGACAGTGTGGAACTGTACAGCAGAGGCAGACATTCGGGCACGCAAATTATGGTTGTCATAGAGTACTGGAATGGGGAACGGACGAAGTCAAATGTAATATTATTTGCTTACGGTTGCTTGCCAGGGTAGCTTTTGAAATTAGATGGCTTGCTTGATTTGGGGTATGTGGGGGGAGGAACATTTGAATGTCATGATGGAGGCGTTCGTTTAAAAGGTTAGCAGGCTCAAATCTACACTAAGTAGATTTAAGTATTAATTGCAGATTTTGAAGGCAACCCAATTTTATGGGAGATGTGTCCAAAACACTAAAGAGGCAACTAGAATAAATAGGGTAAAATAATATAATTTATTTAAATTGTAGATAACTGAAGAGTTGTTTTGGTAACATTAAATATAAAAATGTTATTTTTAAAAATGGTCATCAAATTATTATGGACTGAATAAAAAATGGATTCGTAGGCGGGATTCAAACATGCAAAAAAATTAAAATTTATTTTCAAAAAAATATTCATCAAATTATTGTGTACTGAATGAATGATTCAAATATGCAATAATTGCTGGACTTACATACAATTACATGCGTCAAAATATATTTGGTGTATATGAAAGTTTGCATTGTATAATGCTATTGAAAATATGACACGATATTACGAGCAAATTTTGGCCCGGCTGATGCTTATATACCCTCCACCATGGACTGCATTTCACAGTATTGCCGGCAGATTACAGGTAATCGACTTAACGAATAAGTGCTTTAAATTATTATAAAAACTGTGATATTTTCAGCTAATACCGATATTTGTTAATTAAATTAATTTTAATTCTGAATTAAAATTAAATATTTTTAAAAACCACGCCCACATATAGGGCATATGTTCAAATATGTTGTTTATTGTTATCATAAATACAACTATCTTCAAATAAATATTATTTTAACAAGTAAGAAAAGGATAAAGTCGTATACACCACGCTTTTATTACTAAACCCAGGTGTTTCATGGGAGCAATTTTATGTAGTTCATATCAATTATACATGATACTATAAATTCATATTTAGTCAAATTTAACGAATATGGTAAATAATGTAATTTATCCAATTTTCCGTCAGATATTCCCAGTAAAGTAAATATAACGCGATCTGGAAAAATTGATCAAGATCCAATGACAAATACAGATTATACAGCTGTAATAGGATGAATCGGACGGACATTTGAAGGGGGACTATAACAACATTTGAGGCCTGTGCCAAAACATTTGCACTACTTCACGGTAGATATTTCTAGTTGAAATATATCATGATCTGCAAAATTTGATCAAGATCCGATGTAAGATGTAGTTTCTAGAGCTGCAATAGAGTAGAATGAGGGCACCATTTGGGTTATTAAAAAGTATGGACACAGTCAAATTCATAGTATGTATTCTTAGTTGAAATATAAAAACTTCCGATGTAAAATGTGGTAGAGGGGTAATAATAAAATTTTTGGCCATTTATAAAAGCGCTACATTACCCATATAGATCTCTTTCAAAGTAGGTCTTCTTAGTTGAAATATAACATGTGGGTTAGAGGCAGAGTTACAAGCCGACCCAGAATTATCAGCGGCGGCGTCGCTACTCAAAATGGGTCGGCGGCTTTCGGCTGATTTGCCGGCTCGTTTTGCCACTCAATCACCCCTATTTATATGATAATTTTGTTTAATACCTTTTCTTTTATTTTGTGGCAAGTAGTTAATATTATCCTTCTTTTGAGAGTGGGAATCCATTCTCAAAATTTTTATAATATGGATGAATTTAATAATTTTTTGCAATTACAAATTTTCATGTGAGGGGTTAAGTATGCCAGATCTTGAATATCATAATCCATAATCCTTACAAAGAATGGTAAAGCTCTACCTACTTTGACTCACTAAAGAAGCACAATAATAAGGTTCATGCTCCAAAAGTATCCGAACAGTGCAAATGGTATTGTAATCGGAGGACAGTGCAACTTTATGTCCTAAATATATATGTGTGTGACAATGATCATCGTTGCGAGATTTGTGGCTTTGTGTCCTACACAAGAGTGCCCGAAGAGAAACATCGTCAGTTTAAATATAACTATGAAAGGAAGCATAAGTGCACCATGACGATAAAGTCTACCAAACACCCACTTTGCGGAGTTAGAACTCCGCAAAGTGCGACCTCTAGAGTGCGAACAAGCTTAGATGGACAGCAGACGGACAGACATACATTGATAAATCGATTCAGCTGGTGATTCTAAGCCGATTCGTATACCTATAGGTGGGTCTAACTCGAATATTTCTTAGTGTTACAAACATTTTGTGGACCTAAAATTTGCCCAAATTGTGACCACTCACAAAATCAATGATGGAGATTCTAAATATGCTAGGCTAAAGTCGGCCGGGGCCGACTATATGATACCCTCCACTTTCTACCCCATTACAATTGAATTTCGGGGTAAAAGGCGAAATCGGGAACGATTTTTGTATGGGTATTGTATCATGAAGCAATGTGACCTACTTTCACAATGTATGTTTTCAGCTGACATATAAGGTGTTCTGCTAAATTAGATCAAAATCGGTATACCTTGAGGGAAAATAGTTATATCGGAGAGGACATTTGTATGAGAGTTATTTTAAAACCTGAAAAGATGTGGCCCACTTTCACAATAAGTTTTTCTAGTTGAAATATAATGTATTTTGCCAAATTTAAAGAACATGGATACAAAGATATGGTTTCTAGAGAGGAGAAGTCGGGAGCGACATTGTTGTGAGGCCTATATCTAAATCTGAACCGATCGGACCCACTTTCACCATAGATGTTTCTAAAGGGTGTTTTTTATTGAGGTATAGAACTTCGAATTGAAATAAAACACAAGAAAATCGTTTAATGTCCATCAATTTGGCTTTATTGGAAGGATAATTTTATGCCATTAATGTTTAAATATGATTTCGGGCATGTGGCCGCGGCGGCTCGAATATAGCCAATTCTACAGGTCCAATTTTCAACCACTTTGAGTTGATGGACAAAGCTCCAATTGCTGTGCACGGTGGCGAATCGATTCATTCGGGTCCTCTTCAACACTTTGCTCTACAGCGGCAATTGTTTCTTCGGTGCGCACTGTTTGACGTCTCTGCGGATGCGTATTATCACATAGAGTAAACGTAGTGCGAAAACGATCCATGGTTAACCGAATTAATTGCTCTGATGGACGATTATGTCGACCATAAAATGGTGAACTTCGCGAACTGAACCATTACTTTCGAAATAAATTTGCACGATTTGCAAGTGTTGTTCTTTTGTCAACCTGTTCATGATGAAATGGCAAACCAAACTAAATATTAATCACTTGACAGCTGACAAAATGGCCGCCAGTTAAAAAAGTGATGCCAACTTAAAGTTCTATACCCCAATAAAAAACACCCTTTAGTTGAAATATAAGGTTTTGTGCCAAATTTGAAGAAATTTGGTTAAAATATATGGTCTCTAGAGCGCAAAAAGTTGAATGGAGAATGAAATTTGAACAGGAGCTATATCTAAATTTGAACCGAAGTGGCCCAATTTCACCAGAGTTGTTTCCAGTTTGAATGGAGAATGAAATTTGAACAGGAGCTATATCTAAATTTGAACCGAAGTGGTTCAATTTCACCAGAGATGTTTCTAGTTGATTTATAAGGTAATGTGCTAAATTGTTATGTTGTTTTTAGAGCGGGTAAAGTCAAATCAGGAGCGACATTTGTATGGGGACTACATAGTTCGTCCTTGGGTCGCAAAACTCACGTGTGCAAATTAATATTAACAATGGGTCTATCTCGCTTCCTGTTGGATGTTAGAAACAAATGCAAAAAGACATAATACCCTAGTGGAGGGTATAAAAACTCACACAAATGACGAACATATGGCACAACTTGCTGTGGTGCATTCGGTAGAGCATGGGACTATGATGAAAAGAGTTCCGGCCTTTTTATACCCTACACCACTTCGTGGTCTAGGGTATTATAAGTTAGTTTCGCGCCAAATGTTTGTAACACCAAGAAATAATCGAGCTAGACCCACCTTTAAGTATACGGATCGGCTTAGAATCACCAGCTGAATCGATTTACCGATGTCTGTCTGTCCGTCCGTCTGCTATCCATCTAAGCTTGTTCGCACTCTACAGGTCGCAATTGCTGTCCGATTATCATGAAATTTGTCAGAAGTTACTTTTTTTGGCCAAGGACGATTGGTATTGAATTTGGAGGAAATCGGTTCAGATTTAGATATAGCCCCCATACAAATGTCGCTCCCGGTTTGACATTTTCCGCTCTAGAAACCACATATTGTACCCGATTTGCTTTAAATTTGGTACAACATCTTATAATCCAACTAGAAACACCTGTGCAGAAATTGGGTAAGATCGGTTCAGATTTAGATATAGTCCCCATACAAATGTCGCTCCCGATTTCACTTTTTCCGCTTTAGAAACCACATATTGTACCACATTTTCTTTAAAATTGGCACAAAAATTTATAATCGAACTAGAAACACCTATGCTAAAAGTGGGTAAGATCGGTTCAGATTTAGATATAGCCCCCATACAAATGTCGCTCCCGATTTGACTTTTTCCGCTCTAGAAACCACATTTTGTATCCGATTTTCTTTAAAATTGGCACAACATTTTAAAATTGAACTAGAAACGCCTTTCCATACTGTTGGGGAGATGCCCATATGTCCATACTTTGGTATAACATAAATGAGGCCAATTCTGCTCTATTACCGCTCTAGAAACTACAACTTACATCGGATCTTCATCAAATTTTGCAGATCATTGTTTCAACTAGGAATACCTACCGTGAGTGAGAAATATATAGGCGCATGTTTTGGCACATGCCTCAAGTGTTGTTATAGGCCCCCTTCAAATGTCCGTCCGATTCATCCTATTACCGCTGTATAATCTGTATTTGTCTTTAGATCTTGATCAATTTTCCAGATCATGTTATATTTATATTACTCGGAATATCTGCTGGAAAATGGGATCAATTACTTTATTATTTACCATACTCATTAAATTTGACTAAAGATGAATTTATAGTAACTGTATAATTTATATGAACTACATAAAATTGTTCCCATGAAATGCCTGGGTTTAGTAATCAAAGCGAGGTATATACGCAGGGAGTGGTGTAGGGTATTATATAGTCGGCCCCGCCCGACTTTAGCCTTTCCTTACTTGTTTTATTTTTAGTCATTTTATTTTTAAACTACACTGAAAGATTTTTCCTTCATAATATTTATGAAGCGATTTCATAAAATATTTTTCCATAAATTTTGTGATTTTTTCTTAATATTTATGAAAAATTCTTAAATAAAATGAACTGTTTCATACAAATTTTTTTCAGAAATATTTCATATTTCATGAAACAAAATTGTTAAATTAGTGAAACTTAGTTCCATAAAATCAAAGAAAGATTTCATAGTATTAAAGAAACAATTCTTAAATGGTATGAAATATGTCATAACCAATAAAATATTTGTGTTATGAAATTTTATGAAGAATTAAACATTAAGAAAACCATAAATATTATGAAGATAATTCATTCAGTGTAGACATGCCATTATTGCATTCCAGTAATTTCCCTAATTCGAGACATTCCCCACAAAAACAGATGTCAACAAACACTACTCCCTCTTTCCTCCTTCCAGTTCCTTATATTCGTTCCACCAACGCAATACACAATTTATAGGGGACATCCCCTGAGTGTTGGTTTAGTGAAAAAACGGAGCGAGAGTTTTTGCTGAGATATGTTGTTGCAAAATTTAGCAAACTCCAATGTTCTTTGCTATAATCTAAATGTATGGGATTTATTTGAATCAACTCGCCTAAAATCTGTCTGCACATCTGTTGACCATCTGCAGACTGGCTGTAATGCAATGAATTATTTCCCTCCTGCCAGTTCAACCGAACGACACATTGTCGATTAGTCTTCCCTAAGGCTGGCCATTAAAAAGTCCCATTAATATTTCTCACTCTCTCCATATCTCTCTCCCTCGCTTAAAGTTAACAAATTACCACGTCCTCGTTTGTATGTATGCCTGATGCGAGTATTGGCCAGGAATCCCTCTTCACCAATTTCAAAGCCAGGGTTGTTTGTGGTGTGCTTTGCTTTGCTTTCGTTTTTAACTGCCAGACGTGCTTTTAAAAAAGTCCACCATTTGTTCTTGCCACAAATAGAACCGGTTCTTCGTATAAAATAAACAATGGGAAATTAGTCTCCAGATAATGACTACTGACATGGTTTATTAGCACTATCCATGAATTTATTGGACCACGAACACTCTCGTTTAGACCACACACACACACAAAAAGAGTGAAAGTAAATGGCCACAGCTCCGACTGCGTGTGAAGTTGTTTGCTTTGCCGGCTGGTGTCCTTGCTGGCTGGCTGGCTACCAGTGGCAGGAAGCACCATAAAGTGCTAGATTAACAACAACTTTCTTATGTTGCACGGTCAGGCGTTCGCTCAACGCCAACCAACAACTACAACACATATCTGTGGCATGTATCGTTTGGACCATATGGTCGAAAAGTAACACGTTTATCATCGTGTTAATAATTAAATGTGAACGTTTTTGCTGTCGTTCTTTTCGTTGTTTTCGAGTGCTGTGAGTTTTCTCCGCCGAAGGAAGTCCTCCAAATAAGCTTGAAATGGCTTAAACCATGAGAGGGAAGTGAGAGAGAATGAGCGAGCGAACAGAGAGACTGAAATCCCATCGTATGATGGTCGAAAGGTATCTGTGGCGGCAGCAATAAAAACCATATGTTTGATGGAACCTAAAAAAACTATATAACACTGCTGACAACGCACAGTGGTATCAAACAAAGGCATCTCATAAATAGAAAATATGGACGACTGGGGTTTCACAGGAGTATTTGGATTACAAAAAATCCGAGTAGTCAAACAATTTTCAAGTGGCAATGATTAATGCAAACGTGTGGTACATAAAAGGATGGTTAAGATCAGCCGGTTCGAATCTTATACAGCAACGATGTCCGAAGTCTGGTGATTCTAAGTCGATCGGTATAATGGGTCTATCTCGCTTCCTTTTGTGTGTTACAAACAAATGCACAAAGACATAATACTCTCGGTACCACGGATGCACCTAGAATTATGCAATTAGATGTGTACATTCCAATATGGAACCTAAACATAACGAATCTTTGAAATTTGTACTTTTCAGTCACTTCGTCAGTAGCTGAATCAAGAAATTGCAAATGGGGGAAAATGTTTCTCCCAAATGACGTCTAACAATAACCTTATATTTAGGGCATATTTTTGAAGATTGCTGTCTCATGTTCACTTTTTGATTACAATTGCAGAATTGTATTTATATATGGCAATGGACTATTATTATAGTAAACAAATATTATATTTGAAGTAGTAAACAAATATATATTAATGTGCATTAATAAATACCGCCATTTTCCTAATATGGTTCCGCACTTCTATAAAAAGCCGACAGCCACTAATCTGCCGGTAATACTGTGGAAGGCACTCCGTCGTGGAGGGTATGTAAGATTCGGCCTGGCCGAACTTAGCGCCTTTTTATACCCTACACCACTTCGTGGTCTAGGGTATTATAAGTTAGTTTTCCGCCAAATGTTTGTAACACCAAGAAATAATTGAGCTAGACCCACCTTTAAGTATACGGATCGGCTTAGAATCGCCAGCTGAGTCGATTTAACGATGTCTGTCTGCCCGTCTGTCCGTCCGTCCGTCTGCTGTCCATCTAAGCTTGTTCGCACTCTACAGGTCGCAGTTGTTGTCCGATTGTCATGAAACTTAGCAGAAGTTATCTTTTCTGGCCAAGGACCATTGGTATTGAATTTGGAGGAAATCGGTTCAGATTTAGATATAGCCCCCATACAAATGTCGGTCCCGATTTGACATTTTCCGCTCTAGAAACCACATAATGTACCCGATTTTCTTTAAATTTGGTACAACATCTTATAATCCAACAAGAAACACCTATGCCGAAATTGGGTTAGATCGGTTCAGATTTAGATATAGCCCCCATACAAATGTCGCTCCCGATTTCACTTTTTCCGCTTTAGAAACCACATATTGTACCCGATTTTTTTTTAAATTGGCACAACATTTTATAATCGAACTAGAAACACCTATGCTGAAAGTGTGTAAGATCGGTTCAGATTTAGATATAGCCCCCATACAAATGTCGTTCCCGATTTGACATTTTCCGCTTTAGAAACCACATCTTGCATCAGATTTTCTTTAAATTTGGCACAACATTTTATAATTGAACTAGAAACACCTATGCTGAAAGTGGGTAAGATCGGTTCAGATTTAGATATAGCCCCCATACAAATGTCGGTCCCGATTTAGAAACCACATATTGTACCCAATTTTCTTTAAATTTTGCACAACATTTTATAATCGAAGTAGAAACACCTATGCTGAAAGTGTGTAAGATCGGTTCAGATTTAGATATAGCCCCCCTAAAAAAGTCGTTCCCGATTTGACATTTTCCGCTCTAGAAACCACATCTTGCATCCGATTTTCTTTAAATTTGGCACAACATTTTATAATTGAACAAGTAAGGAAAGGCTAAAGTTGGGCGGGGCCGACTATATAATACCCTACACCACTCCCTGCGTATGTACCTCGCTTTGATTACTAAAGCCATGAATCATGGGAGCAATTTTATGTAGTTCATACAAATTATATGAATATAATTTATATGCTATAAATTCATCTTTAGTCAAATTTAACGAATATGGTAAATAATATGGTAATTGATCCAATTGTCCGACAGACAAATACAAATTATACAGTAGTATACAAAAGTATGGACATATGGGCATCACCCAAACAATTCTCATTGCAATTCAATTCGGTAAAAAAATGAAATCGGGAAGGATTTTTGCATCCTGTAAATGTATGTGTTTGACAAAAAATGTTAAATCGGAAAGGACATTTGTATGGGGTTATATTGAAACCAGGAACGATGTGACGCGCTTTCACCATGTCTGTTTATTGGTGAAATATAATATGTAAAATTGGCCAAAATCGGTTAAACATTCGGGATCAACATTTGTATGAGGGCTATATCTAAATCTGAACCGATTTTACCCACTTTCACCATTGGTTTTTTAGTTGGATTATAAGATGTTCTGCCAATTTTAATGAAAATCGGGTACAATATGTAGATTTTAGAGCGGAAAAAGTGAATTCGGGAGCGACATTTGTATGGGGGCTATATCTAAATCTGAACCGATATTACCCAATTTTTGCATACGTGTTTCTAGTTCGATTATAAGATGTTCTGCCAAATTTAAAGAAAGTCGGGTACAATATGTCGTTTCTAGAGCAGAAAATGTCAAATCGGGATCGACATTTGTATGGGGGCTATATCTAAATCTGAACCGATCTTACCCAATTTTTGCATAGGTGTTTCTAGTTGGATTATAAGATGTTATGCAATATTTAAAAAAACCGGGTACAATATGTCGTTTCTAGAACGGAAAATGTCAAATCGGGAGCGACATTTGTACGGGGGCTATATCTAAATCTGAACCGATCTTATCCAATTTTTGCATACGTGTTTCTAGTTGCATTATAAGATGTTCTGCCAATTTTAATGAAAATCGGGTACAATATGTGGTTTCTAAAGCGGAAAAAGTGAAATAGGGAGCGACATTTGTATGGGGGCTATATCTAAATCTTAACCGATCTTACCCGATTTCGGCATAGGTATTTCTAGTTGGATTATAAGATGTTGTACCAAATTTAAAGAAAATCGGGTACAATATGTGGTTTCTAGAGCGAAAAATGTCAAATCGGGACCGACATTTGTATGGGGGCTATATCTAAATCTGAACCGATTTCCTCCAAATTCAATACCAATGGTCCTTGGCCACAAAAAATAAATTCTGCCAAGTTTCATGACAAATCTGACGACAATTGCGACCTGTAGAGTGCGAACAAGCTTAGATGGACAGCAGACGGACGGACGGACGGACAGACGGACAGACGGACAGACAGACATCGTTAAATCGACTCAGCTTGCGATTCTAAGCCGATCCGTATACTTAAAGGTGGTCTAGCTCGATTATTTCTTGGTGTTACAAACATTTGGCGCGAAACTAACTTATAATACCCTAGACCACGAAGTGGTGTAGGGTATAACTAGAAACACCTATGCTGAAAGTGGGTAAGATCGGTTCAGATTTAGATATAGCCCCAATACAAATATTGCTCCCTTTACATATTATATTTCACCAATACACATACATGGTGAAAGCGGATCACATCGTTCCAGTATTCAATATACCCCCATACAAATGTCCTTTCCGATTTAAACTTTTTTGTCAAACACATACATTTACAGGATACAAAAAACCTTCCCGTTTTCACTTTTTCACCGAATTGATTTGTATTCGGATAGAAAGTGGAGTGTATCATAGAGTCGGCCCCGCACGACTTTAGCCTTTCCTTACTTGTTTTGTCTTGGTGATGAAGCTGAGCAGATTCCGTAGAGGTACATTTGCTAAGTCCGTCAGGTCAGTGAAGAACATACTTCCTAGGAAGGACATTATGAGTTCTTGCAGTCCAGCGGAATTGCATAGCTAGTGCTTTTGCAGATAATACTGCACTTCTGCAGACAATACTCCATGATGGAGGGTATACACGGTTCGGCCCGGCCGAACTTAGCGGCCTTTTTACTTGTTAACGTATCATATTATTCAGAGCTGGTACGCTTACCAATGGTTATTAACCACCTAAGGTTACAATTATAGCTACAACCATTTGCTTGGTACCAGTTTGAATCGAATTTTATTTCATAAACATTTATGTCCGCCAATACTGCTCTTTCAAATGTTTGCATGGGGCAAACATCACTTGGATACATTTGAGTATGTTTGTACGTAACGATACAACTTTTTTGACAGTTATAATCACTGTCCGTCATAACATTCCAATTTGCCTCTAATTCGCATTAAACACCGAGAAGCGAGACTTTAATTTATATTTGAATTGTGTGTTAGGTTTGTTTGCTTGTTGGTCTTTTCTGCACATGACTTCCCCAGGACTAAAACGTTAATATCAAATGTAAGTGTCTTCGTATCTGCCGGAAGGAGGAGGTGGTGAGACTGATGGAAGGCGCCAGCGTTGTTTGCCGTTGATCTTTTTATTTTCGGTATAGCCTCCAGCAGGGCCGGGGCGTTTGCGACATTAAAAACAAGTATCCAGCAGGGGTCAATGAACATTCGGTGTAATGAAAATGAATGAATTTAATGGCATTTATGTAAATAATATTCTCTGTTTTCTGTTTGTCCCATATAACTTTTCGGCTGTTAAGTAATAACGCTGTGTCGATGGTACTTAAGAGAAGGACGCGTTATGACGTGAAATATTTGTTTAGCAAATATGCCGAAATGTTATCACGTAACCTTGGAGATGATTTTTGAATTGCCGAATTTTGCAATTAAAAGATGGTTACATCTCTTGGAGTGACCTCCAAGAGTAATGCCGTCCGTAAAACTAATGCATTAACTGGTGATAAAAACACGTTTCGCTAATTTAGCGATACTTAAGTTGCACTCTACCTACCCTCAGCAACAATTTCAACGGAGAATCATAAAAGAAGCGATGTAAGGAATTTTTGGGTGAACGAAAAGGGAAGTTATTGTGGATCTTTAAATGTGTGGAGGACAAAAAAGAAGAAAAACAAGTAAAAACGGCGTTAAGTTCGGCCGGGCCGAACTATATATACTCTCCACCATGGATTGCATTCCACAGAGGTTGTCGGTTTTCGTGGAAGTGCAGTAATATTACAGGAAAATATAAATTTTTTAATATAGCCAAACCAAAACAAATACAAATATTGAAAAAATAATTTTATAAAAAAATATAATATTTTAATTATTTCAAACCATTAGTTATTTCAAATAAAAAAATAAATATTCTTATATTTATATTTTCAATAAGCTTAAATGCCATAAATATTGGTATTGGTGTCTATACAGTCAGAGGAATGTATACACCGAATTCCATGATTCCAGTTGCGCCAATTTGGTTGGTACCATTTTTACCCCATTTTAGAATTTCATCATTCTAGCAGTAGTCGTTTAGTTGGTACTATTTTTATCCCTCTGTACCATTGTATCCCTTGAAAGTACGAATTTCGAAAAATCCGTTTATTTTCCGTGTCTACGCAGTCAGAGGAATGTATACTCCGAATTGCATGACTCTAGCTGCGGTCATTTGGTTGATACTATTTGTATCCCCTTTTTCCATTTTAACCCCAAAAAGTACGAATTTCGAAAAATTCGTCTATTTTCCGTGTCTACGCAGTCAGAGGAATGTATACTCCGAATTTCATGACTCTAGCTGCGGTCATTTGATTGGTACTATTTTTATCCCCTTTTTCATTTTAACCCCAAACAGTACGAATTTTGAAAAATCCGTGTATTTTACTTGTCTATGCAATCAGAGGAATGTATACACCGAATTTCATTATACTAGGTACAGCCGTTTTGTTGGTACCATTTTTATCCCTCTTTTCCCATTTTACCCCTTAAAAGTACGAATTTGGAAAAAATACTTTTATATTATGTATCTACTCAATTAGAGGAATGTACACACCGAATTTCGTGTTTCTAGCTGTTGTCGTTTAATATGTACCATTTTTATCCCTTTTTTGCCCCATTTCACCCCCTACAAATAAGAATCACTTTATGGAGCACGTTTTTGTTATAAGGGGATTACACATACCAAATATCAAGCAAATATAAACAGACATATTCAAAAAGCATTCTTAAATACGCTAAAATATTAGGGATTATTATGGGTATTTTTAGTCCTTGTGAGGGAAAAATTTTTCCCTTTGGGCCGATTTCGCCCCGTTTCAATCCCAACCGATCTACGACTATAAGACGCATTTATGGAAAATTTTGACGTTCTATCTCCTTTCGTTTAGATGCTAGCGTGCTTTCAACAGACGGACAGACGGACGGACGGACATGGCTAGATCGTCTTAGAATTTTATGACGATCAAGAATATATATACTTTATAGGGTCTCAGGTCAATATTTCAAGGTGTTACAAACGGAATGACAAAGTTAGTATACCCCCATCCTGGAGGTGGAGGGTATAAAAACTTGATCGAATAGCTAGAATTTAAATGTTATAAAGAGTGATTTTTTTGAGGTTAGGATTTTCATGCATTAGTATTTGACAGATCACGTGGGATTTCAGACATGGTGTCAAAGAGAAAGATGCTCAGTATGCTTTGACATTTCATCATGAATAGACTTACTAACGAGCAACGCTTGCAAATCATTGAATTTTATTATCAAAATGCGTGCTCTGTTAAGAAAGTTCAGAAAGAAAGAAATTGTGTTCAGCGACGAAGCTCATTTTTGGCTCAATGGGTACGTAAATAGGCAGAATTGTCGATTTTGGAGTGAATATCAGCCAGAAGCATTGCAAGAGCTACCAATGCATCCAGAAAAAGTCACAGTTTGGTGCGGTTTATGGGCTGGTGGCATCATTGGACCGTACTTCTTCAAAGATGATGCGAATCGTAACGTAACTGTGAATGGTGAGCGCTACTGTGAGATGATATCCAACTTTTTTTTGCCCAAAATGGAAGAACTGAACTTGGTTGACATGTGGTTTCAACAAGATGGCGCTACATGCCACACAGCTCGCGATTCTATGGCCATTTTGAGGGAAAACTTCGGAGAACAATTCATCTCAAGAAATGGACCGGTAAGTTGGCCACCAAGATCATGCGATTTGACGCCTTTAGACTATTTTTTGTGGGGCTACGTCAAGTCTAAAGTCTACAGAAATAAGCCAGCAACTATTCCAGCTTTGGAAGACAACATTTCCGAAGAAATTCGGGCTATTCCGGCCGAAATGCTCGAAAAAGTTGCCCAAAATTGGACTTTCCGAATGGACCACCTAAGACGCAGCCGCGGTCAACATTTAAATGAAATTATCTTCAAAAAGTAAATGTCATGGACCAATCTAACGTTTCAAATAAAGAACCGATGAGATTTTGCAAATTTTATGCGTTTTTTTTTTTTTAAAAGTTATCAAGCTCTTAAAAAATCACCCTTTATATACATTCAAAAATACCTAAAAATCAATCGATTTGACAGATCATAATCAAGTAGCACAAAATCTAAAAGATAAACCTTCTGTGTCCGAGTAAAGATAATATTTTTTTGTGTGTTTTGAGGAATAAAAAAATGTAATGTCCCTTCGGACATTCGGTAGCTAGATACTTAGAACTCGGGATTTTTCGAAATTTGTACTGTTAAGGGAAGAAATGCAGCTATATTCGTGAAAATCGGTATTTACATTTCTTTGACAACGTAGACTTGCAACATAAATGGATTTTCCGAAATTCGTACTTTCGAGTGTGATAAAAATGGCACCAACTGTATTACAGTTAGAATCGTGAAATTTGGTATCTAAATTACTCTCACCACATTGAAGCGCAGTATAAATGCATTTGTGTATTTTTAAGGGGTGAACGGTACAAAAAGGGATAAAATGGTACCAACTAAATTATTGCAGCTAGAATCGTGAAATTTGGTAAGTAAATTCCTCTGGCCATGTAGAAGCGCAATAAAATCGGATTTTTCTAAATTTGTACTTTTAAGGGATGCGTGGGACCAAAAGGGATAAAAATGGTACCAATTTATGTATTGCAGCTATAGTCTCGAAATTTGAATCGCAATCTAAATCGATTTTTCGAAATGGATACTTTTAAGAGGTGAGCGGGATAAAAATGGTACTAACTAAAGTACTACAGCTAGAATCGTGAAATTTGGTATGTAAATTCCTCTCACCATATAAATACATTTTTGTACTTTTAAGAGTCGAGCGGGACAAAAAGGGATACAAATGGTACCAACTAAATTATTGCAGCCAGAATCGTGAATTAATTAATTCTTCGAAATTTGTACTTTGCTCCTAGAAATTCGGTATGTAAATTCATCTGACCGTGTAGACGCGCAATGTAAATGAACCATTACAAAATGGGACAAAAGTTGTAGCATCCAAGTTATTGTAGTTGGATTTTTAAAAATTTGTACCTTTAAGGGTAGAGCTGAAAAAAAAGAATAAAAAATATTAGATTTAAAACAAGTAAGGAAAGGCTAAAGTCGGGCGGGGCCGACTCTATGATACACTCCACTTTCTATCCGAATACAATTTAATTCGGTGAAAAAGTGAAAACGGGAAGGATTTTTGTGTCCTTTAAATGTATGAGTTTGAAAAAAAGTTAAATCGGAAAGGACATTTGTATGGGGGTATATTGAAATCTGGAACGAAATCGGTGAAATATAATATGTATAGTTTGGCCAAAATCGGTTAAACATTTGGGAGCCACATTTGTATTTGTGCTATATATAAATCTGAACCGATCTTACCCAATTTCTGAACAGATGTTTTTAGTTCGATTATAAGAAGTTGTGCCAAATTTGAAGAAAATCGGGTACAATATGTCGTTTCTAGAGCGGTAAATGTCAAATCGGGAGCGACATTTGTATGGGGGCTATATCTAAATCTGAACCGATCTTACCGAATTTCTGCATAGGTGTTTCTAATTGGATTATATGATGTTGTGTCGAATTTAAAGAAAATCGGGTACAATATGTCGTTTCTAGAGCGGAAAATGTCAAATCGGGAGCGACATTTGTATGGGGACTATATCTAAATCTGAACCGATCTTACCTAATTTCTGCATACGTGTTTCTAGTTGGATTATAAGATGTCGTGCCAAATGTAAAGAATATCGAGTACAATATGGGGTTTGTAGAACGGAAAATGTCGAATCGAGAGCGAGATTTGTATGGGGGCTATATCTAAATCTGAACCGATCTTACCCAATTTTTGCATAGGTTTTTTTAGTTGGCCAAATTTAAAGAATATCGAGTACAATATGGGGTTTCTAGAGCGGAAAATGTCAAATCGGGAGCGACATTTGTATGGGGGCTATATCTAAATCTGAACCGATTTGCCTCAAATTAAATAGCGTTCGTCCTTGATCCACAAAGCTTATTTGTGCCAATTTTTGTTCAGATCGGGATCTAATTGCGACCTGTAATTTGATTACAACAATAGATGGACAGACAAACAGACGGATATTGCTAAATCGACTCAGAAAGTGATTCTAAGTCGATCGGCATACTTAACAATGGGTCTATCTCGCTTCCTTTTGGGTATTACAAGCAAATGCACAAAGACATAATACTCTCGTGGAGTGTATAAAAATAGTTTGTGTGGTACGAAAAGTGGGAAATGTTGTACCAAATAAAGTACCAACCTAGATGAGCAGCAAACATTTTAAAATGCATACTTATAGGGGAGAAGCGAGAAGACATGTGTACTGTTTGGAATCTAGAGATAGAGTGATCTGTGGGGATTATTATACCCTCACTCTACATATCATTTGGGACAGAAAAAAAGAGTAACGCATTGAAGGAGTGACTTAAGACCCCAAGTATGTTTGGACCAAAAAAAGTCCTGTGTCTCCCAGTTTTGCCCAAAGTCATGCACTTTTTTATGGGCCCCCCAAAGATTTGGTGCCTCGGTGTCATTTATGCAAAAATTGATCATTTTCTCAGGCTCATATTTTGCAAACCGTTTGGAATTTTAATTTACTCTCTGGGGTAAAGTTGTAGCACTTGTAAAGAACAAAAAATGAGAACATATAAAATAAAAAAACTTCATCTTTAGGTTAAAATCGTCAAAAAATGATTTTTTACCTTTTCCCCCAATCCGTTCAAATTTCAAGGAAACAATCAAATACAAAAATGTACCAAAGATCTCAATAAACAACTTTCTAGAACAAATGAACATTCTAGGAATTATTCTTAAAATATATCTGGCAGGACTGATTCTGTTAATGGTCAGTACGCTTATAGTGCGTATGAGTGACATTATCCTTAATCAACAGCACGCATACGCACTACAGTCTGTAAGATTTGTTCGACGACATTTGCGATTTTGACCTGGAAGATGAAGTTTTTTTTTTTTGATTTTATATGTTCATAATTTTTGTTCTCTATGACAAGAGAGTTGTAGCTCTTGCCCTAGAGAGTAAATCAAAATTCCAAAGGGTTTGCAAGATATGAGCCTGACATAATGATCCCTTGAAAGAAAATGACACCGAGGCCCCAAATCTTTGGGGGCCCATAAAAACGTGCATTACTTTGGACAAAACTGGGAGACGCGGATCTTTTTTGTCTTTTATCATGTAGTGGTGTCCGTATATGGTTATATTTCCATCACTTAAAAAATTACACACAGTGTTATAAAAGTAAATGAAAAATTAACCAAAAAATTGGGTCATTTTTCATATGAAAAATCACCAAAAAAATTGAGTAATTTTATATACCCTCCACCACGGAATGCATTCCACAGTATTACCGGCAGATTAGAGGCTGCCAACTTTACATAGAAATGCACTACTATAGGAAAACTATAGTAGGAATATTGTGATATTTTTATGTACATCACTATATTTGTTTACTATTGCTATAATTTCTATAACTTCAACAGTAATCAAAAGGAGAACATGAAGCAACACTCTTCAAAAATATGCCCTAAATATCAGGTGTATTGTCAGGCGTTATTAGAAACAAAGATGGGGGCGGTTTTCCCATTTGTAATTTCTTAATTCCAGCTTCTTGGTGCAATTTTGATAAGAAAAATACTAATTTCCATCCATTATGTTAAGCGTCCATATTGTATTGTTATGTACAGCCGTTTGCTTGATACCATTTTTTTTCCTTTTTCATTTTGATCCTAAAAGTACGAATTTGGAAAATGCTCTTATTATCCGCGTATACGCAGTCACACGAATTTCATGATTCTATCTACAGCCCCTTGGATTGGTGCCAAATTCTATACAATTTATATCCTGAAGGTACGAATATCGAAAGATCTCTTTATTTGTCACGTCTACGCAGTCAGAGCGAATTTCACTATTTGAGCTGTTGACGTTTGGTTGGTACCATTTTTATCTACATTTTCCACCTAAAAGTAAAGATTTCTAAAAATTCTTTTGTTTCGCGTCTATAACGTCAGATAAATATATACACCGGAATTCAGCGGTTTGGTTGGTACCATTTTTATCCTCCCTTTTCAATTATATCCTTTAAAAGTTCGAATTTCACAATATATACCGAATTTATAATTCTAGCTTTTGTCGTAATATTGGCACCATTGTTATCCCTTTCAGTCGCAAAAGTACGAATTTTGAAAAATGGAGGGTATAAAAATCGATCATAAATATATCGTCTGGGGTATGGGCAAAAGGTTACTCCTTTGAGCTACACCCGCTGTCGGCCTATTGTCGGTGTTAAAGATTTTCTCCTCCGCGGTATATCCACAGATGGCTACTCAGAGTAAAGGAACATCTATCTATATATAATGGGTGCGCCACTTAAAATTTTAAATTTGAGCTACCGATTACTTTGACTTTGGGAGGTATAATAACATTCCTTTTTATACTCTTCGCCTAAGGATGGGGTATATTCACATTGTCATTCCGTCTGTAACACATTGAAATATTCATCGGAGACTCCATAAAGTATATATATCTATATTCTGGGTCGTGTTTGTCTGATTGAGCTAGAAGGTTCAAATATTTCCTAAATTTGTCTAATGGTTGCAGATCGGTTGGGATTGAAAGTGGGCGAAATCGGCCCAGAGGGAAACATGTTTCCCTAACAATGTCTGAAACAACCTCCTAAATTTGGACTATTTAATAAGCAATTTTTAATATCTGCTTTATATGCACTAGGATAAAAATGATACCAACGAAGCATGAAATTTGGAATGTTGATCTCTCAAGTTGCGTAGAGACGTAAAATAGAGGGATTTTCAAAATGTGTACTTTTAAGGGGTACAATTAGAAAAAATGGATAAAAATGGTAGCAACCAAACCGCTGAAGTTGAAATCATAAAATACGGTGAAGATGCGTAATAAAAAGGATTTATTTCGACATTTGTACTTTTAGGCGGAAAATTGGGCAAATGGGATATAAATGGTACCAACCAAACGGATGTAGCTATAATAACGAAATTTGGTGTGTACATTTCTTTAACTGTGTAGACGCGAAAAATAAAGAGATTTATTTTCCACTCTGAAACATATTGGTTCTTCAATATTAGAACTTTACCTATCAAATTTATACAGACATTTAGGCTGCTGGAATCAAGTAATTGCAAATGGAGAAACGAATGAATATTGAAGCTTCAAATATAGTATTGTGCATAAAAAATATCACAATTTTTATACACTCCACGAGAGTATTATGTCTTTGTGTATTTGTTTGTAACACCCAAAAGGAAACGAGATAGACCCATTGTTAATTATACCGATCGACTTAGAATCACTTTTTGAATCGATTTAACAATGTCCGTCTGTCTGTCCATCTATTGTTGTAATCAAATTACAGGTCGCAATTATAGCCCGATTTTAACAAAAATTGACACAAGTAAGTTTTGTGGATTAAGGACGAACGCTATTTAATTTGAGGCATATCGGTTCAGATTTAGATATACCCTCCATACAAATGTCGCTCCAGATTTGACTTTTGCCGCTCTAGAAACCACATATTGTACCCGATTTTCTTCAAATTTGGCTTAACACCTTATAACCTAACCAGAAACAGCTATAGCCAAAGTGGGTAAGATCGGTTCAGATTTAGATATAGCCTCCATACAAATGTCGGTCCCGATTTAAAATTTTCCGCTCTAGAAACAACATATTGTACCCGATTTTCTTTAAATTGGTCACAACATTTTATAATCCAACTATAAACACCTATGCTGAAAGTGGGTAAGATCGGTTCAGATTTAGATGTAGACCCAATACAAATGTCCCACCCGATTTGACATTTTCCGCTCTACAACCCACATATTGTACCCGATTTTCTTTAAAATTGGCACATCATCTTATAATCTAACTAAAAACACCTATGGTGAAAGTGGGTAAGATCGGTTCAGATTTAGATATAGACCCCATACAAATGTCCCACCCGATTTGACATTTTCCGCTCTACAAACCACATATTGTACCCGATTTTCTTTAAAATTGGCACAACATCTTATAATCCAACTAAAAACACCTATGGTGAAAGTGGGTAAGATCGGTTCAGATTTAGATATAGCCCTAATACAAATGTTGCTCCCAAATGTTTAACCGATTTTGGTCAAACTATACATATTATATTTCACATATTTCGTTCCAGGTTTCAATATACGACCATACAAATGTCCTTTCCTCATACATTTACAGGATACAAAAATCCTTTCCGTTTTCACTTTTTTACCGAATTAAATTGTATTCGGATAGAAAGTGGAGTGTATCATATAGTCGGCCCCGCCCGACTTTAGCCTTTCCTTACTTGTTAATTATACCGATGGACTTAGAATCACTTTTTGAATCGATTTAGCAATGTCCGTCTGTATGTCTGTCTGTCCGTCATGTAATCACGATACAGGTCGCAATTGTACGCGGAACCAAATGAAACATTGCACAAAGAAGTTTTTCGGTACAAGGACGAACGCTACTTAATTTGAAGAAAATCGGTTCAGATTTAGATATAGCTCCCAGACGAATTTCACTCCCGATTTGACTCTTTTCACTCTAGATACCACATATTACAACAGATTTTCTTTAAGTTACAATAGACAATATAAGATGTTTTGCCAATATCTTATATTTTAATTAGAAACACCTGTGGTAAAAATGTGTTAGATCGGTTCAGATTTATATATAGCTCCCATACAAATTTCGCTCCCGATTTGACTTTTCCGCTCTAGAAACCACATATTGTATCCGAATGCCTTCATATTTGGCAAAACATCTTATATTTAAACTAGGAACACCTATGCTGAAAACTAGTCAGATCGGTTCAGATTTATATATAGCTCACATTAAAATTTCGCTCCCGATTTGACTTTTTCTGCTCTATTATCCACATATTTTAACAGATCTTCTTAAAATCTTTCAAAATATCATATATTTCAACTAGAAACACCCATGGTGAAAATGGATCAGATCGGTTCAGATTTGCATATAGCTCCCATACAAAATTCGCTCCCGGATAGACTTATTCCGCACCAGAAACCACGAATTTTCACCGAATTTCTTCAAAATGAGCATAATACCTTTTATTTGGACTGGAAGAACTTATTGTGAAAGTTAGTCACTTTATTCAATGTTTGGATATAGTCCCAATACGAATATTCTTTTCGATTTGACAAATTGGACCAGTTCATATTAGCCTATGATTAGGAAACATGCAAAAATTCTTCCCGTTTTCACTTTTTTGCGGAGTTGAATTGTATTCGGATAGAAAGTGGAGTGTATCATATCGTCGGCCCCGCCCGACTTTAGCTTTACTTTACTTGTTTTATTTTCAGGTTTATGTTTGACATTTGCAAAATGGGACGCTATACGCTCGAACAAATTTGGGAAATAATAAAAACTTATTTCCAAGGTAGTCAGTCTTTACGTGGACAATTTTCGAGAAGAGACCGGCATGAAGCTCATTTTCATCTCGCTGGCTATGTCAATATGCAAAATCGCCGCATATTGGGTTCAGAGAATCCCCACGTGACTGTTTAGAAGCCAATGCATCCACAACGAGTCACTGTTTAGTGTGGATTTTGGGCTGACGGCATCATGTACTGAAGAATTGGGTTGATCGGATGAGGTAATGCCAGCCGTAGTAGTGATTTGAATGATATTGTGTTCCATTATTAAATGGCAAAGTTCAACCTTTCCAATAAAACCAAAAATTTGAAAAAATAATCAGTACTTTTTTATAGCCGATTCTAATTTAATATTGTAAATGCGTTACTGACAGACTCATTGATCAGCGCCCAGAACAAATGTCTGAAGCCAGGGTTATGACATTTTCTGGGTAGTTCTAAAATATAACGGAGACATGGACTAAGAAAGGTTTTGCGAAATTCATACTTTTAGGAGATAAAATGGGAAAAAAAGGGATAATCAGCTAACCTTCGTCCCTTCCCCTCACCACGCGGACACGCCAAAAAATTTTTATATTTAATTTTAGGGGGAAGAGCCGGGAGCCGAGAGAAAGCTTTTGAGCTATAGTAGTGAAATTTGGCTTGCACATTTCTCTGACCACGTAGACGCGCAACATAAATGGATTTTTCGAAATTTGTACTTTTAATGGGTGAACGGGACAAGAAGGAATAAAAATGGTACCAACTAAAGTATTACTGCTAGAATCGAGAAATTCGGCGTGTATATATTGAAAAGTGTCCATTTGTGTATGTGGTTTTTTGGGTCTATACCCTCACTCTACAGAGTAGGAGGGTATATGTATATCATTTGGGTCAGAAAAAAAGTGTAACGCATTGAAGGAGTGACTTAAGGCCCTACGTATGTTTGGACCAAATCCGTCCATGCGTCTGTTTGTCTGGCTGCGTGGACAATTAAGGAATCAATTCAAACTTTGTACATGGTAATATTTTTCCAAACTTAGTTTAAGTTCGAAGATGGGCGAAATTGTCACGCCCCTTCTGGTACCTCCCACACATATTCTTATGTTAAATAAAAACCAATGAAACTTCCACACGGATAGATGGAATTAGCTATATTTTGGTATGAGATTTTATAAGCAATTTAAGCATGCAAGATATAGAGGGTTTTGCCAAGTCCCTTCTGTTACCTCCCACACAAATTACCACAACCTACCTAAAATTAAAGCTGTAATAACTTATATACGGTCGCAATACTCTGAAAATTGACCTTTGACAATGTTTGTCTTTATGTTTGATACACTTGAAATATGTGCGGTGTTGCCACACCCCTTCGAGTACCTCGCACACAAAGCCTTTGTTAAAATAAAACCGATATAACTTCCATACGGGTAGTCAAAATCAGTTGCAATTTGATATTTGAAAATGTTGTTATAATCGCATTAAACCTAAAAAATATCACGCCCCTTCTAGTACCTCCCACACAATTGTCTCTACCCTATACCGGTTCCTGAAATCCATTATGGCTTCATATTTGATCATGTTTTTACAATTATTTACGAATGGAAGCTGGGTTCAATTGCCACAAACTTCCAGTAACTCCCGCACACATAATCCGGCACCAAGTAAAATTTAAGTCCTTCCATACAAATGTTCGCTGAGAGAGAGGGAATATATAAATCGCTTTAACCGACTGAAAAGACTGATACGAGTATTGATATCCCGACTCCATTGTCCAATGTCCATTGTAGCAAATACGGAAACACACATTCACACAGTTTGTCCAATCTGTAGAATGGCAATGTTCACAGTGTTCTTAGCAACATCCTTCTACGAGAATTTGCGTTGTAATCCGATCGTCTTTAAGGATTTCCTTGGACGATTTCCGTATTCTTGTCTCTTTTATCATTTTCTCCGTTTGATGCCTTTGGGGCCATAATGGCCATAATAATGCAAACAGTATGGATAACGTGGTGATAGTAGGTCACCCACTAAATATGCATACTGACCCACCCACGACCACATTGTACATCCGTCCACATATCCACATCCGCCCGGACACAGACACCCATGTACACATACAAATATTCAATACAATTCTATTGCTACTACTACCACTGTCGAAATGAACAATATGGGCAAACAAATGAGCCTACAACTACTTTGGCATACATATTCCTAAACAAACACCTTCGGAGGAGAGCTCCTTATGTCCTCGTATTCAAACCAATCTACAGTGCTTCGCCCAGGCACAATTAATAAATTTGTCGGAATAAAAATGGTACCAACAACACGACTGGAGGTAGAATCTGAGAACTGTATAGACGCGAATCATAAAAGGATGGTCAAAATGGTTCCAACCGAAGTGTTGTAGCTACAATCGCAAAATTCGTTCTTTGCAACTTTCCATAAAACCTACTTTATCAGTATTCATGACAACAACATTGTCATTGATTTTTATTGATGGAACGAAGTACTGTGCCTGGGGTTGTAGGGCTGACTGACTGAGAATGAAAGTATTTTGATGTGGTTGTAAAAAATACTATAACCATTTTTAACATCTCTCAACATTTAGTGAAATGCAAAGGACTGGGGGTTTTATTTACGCCGCCCCACCCTTTATAATAAAAACTTTAGCCCAAAAGTTAAATTTGTTAATTTGGCAAAATGTAACAAGTTACAAACAAAAATAATTAATGTCCATCAAATGTCTGAACTGTGAAAATGTCAACGTTTTTTCCACTCTTGGCTACGGGCATAAGTGGCACAAGGACTAGCAGTTTTTTCTTCGGCTCCTTGTGGGTAAAAAAGGTTTGTGATTGATATACGACTTTTCGATAACATTGATTCACAATTCACAGTTTTAGGGATTGCCTCTTTTTGGGGGATTATGTATGTATGTATGTATGTATTTATGTATGTATATATGTATGAAAGTTTAAAACTCAGGTGAAATACATGCAGAACTTGACGCTGCTTTTTATCGAGATTATAACGAAGGTCGTTAGGATAGCCATCTGAGATGCCTATGGACAAACACACGCACACTCGTGTAACATAAATTTGCTTTGTCGTTATGATTTTATGATGATACGTGAATGTTGCTGGGCTTTGGTATACATTTTTGAATATCTCACAGTGAAATAAAAAAACCAGTAAGGAAAGGCTAAAGTCGGGCGGGGCCGACTCTATGATACACTCCACTTTCAATCCGAATACAATTCAATTCGGTGAAAACGGGAAGGTTTTTTGTATCCTGTAAATGTATGTGTTTGACAAAAAATTTTATTTTATACTCATTTGTATGAGGATATATTGAAACCTGGAACGAAATAGGTGAAATATAAAATGTATAGTGGGAGCAACATTTGAATTTGGGCTATATTTAAATCTGAACCGATATTACCCACTTTCACCATAGTTTTGTTTAGTTAGATTATAAGATGTTGTGCGAAATTTAAAGACAATCGAGCACAATATGTGGCTTTTAAAGCGGCAAAAGTCAAATCGGGAGCGACATTTATATGGGGGCTATATCTAAATCTGAACCGATCTTACCCAATTTCAGCATAGGTCTTTCTAGTAAGATTATAAGATGTTGTGCCAAATTTAAAGAAAATCGAATACAATATGTGGTTTCTACAGAGGAAAATGTCAAATCGGGAACGACATTTGTATGGGGCTATATCTAAATCTGAACCGATTTTCACCATAGATGTTCTTAGTTTAAATATAAGATGTTTTGCCAAATCTGAAGACAATTTGATACATTATGTGGTTTCTAGAGCGGAAAAGTCAAATCGGGAGCGAAATTTGTATGGGAGCTATATATAAATCTGAACCGATCTGACCGATATTCACCATGGGTGTTTCTAGTGGAAATATAAGATGTTTTACCAAATCTGAAGACAATCTGATACATTATGTGGTCTCTAGAGCGGAAAAAGTCAAATCGGGAGAGAAATTTGTATGGGAGCTATATATAAATCTGAACCGATCTAACACATTTTTACCACAGGTGTTTGTAGTTATAATATAAGATGTTTTGCCAATTTTAAAGAAAATCTGTAGTAATATGTGGTATCTAGAGTGAAAAGAGTCAAATCGGGAGTGAAATTCGTATGGAGGCTATATCTAAATCTGAACCGATTTTCTTCAAATTAAATAGCGTTCGTCCTTATCCCGAAAAACATCGTTGTGCAAAGTTTCATTTGGTTCGGTCTACAATTTCGACCTGTATCGTGATTACAAGAAGAGATGGACAGACGGACGGACGGACGGACAGACAGACAGATAGACGGACATTGCTAAATCGACTCAGAAAGTGATTCTAAGACGATCGGTATAATTAACAATGGGTCTATCTCGTTCCCTTTTGGGTGTTACAAACAAATGCACAAAGACATAATACTCTCGTGGAGTGTATAATAAATATTCATAAATAGAGGGAAACAAGGACAAGGACAAAATGATAACCAATATGACTAACCCAAGCAAAAACGCTATTTAAACAAAGTTTGCAAAAAAATGATTGTTATACCCTCATTCCGTTTGTAGCACCTTGAAATATCGACCTGAGATCCTCTAAACTATATATATTCTTGATCGTCATAAAATTCTAAGACAATTTAGCCATGTCCGTCCGTCTGTTGAAAGCACGTTAGCATCCGAACGAAAGCACCTAGGACGTACAAATTTTCCATAAATGCGTCTTATAGTCGTAGATCGGTTGGGATTGAAATATTGTTGGGCGAAATCGGCTAAAAGGGAAAATTTTTTCTCTCACAAGGACTAACAAGAAGGGAAAGGCTAAAGTCGGGCGGGGCCGACTCTATGATACACTCCACTTTCTATCCGAATACAATTTAATTCGGTGAAAAAGTGAAAACGGGAAGATTTTTTGTATCCTGTAAATGTATGTGTTTGACAAAAAATGTTAAATCGGAAAGGACAGTTGTATGAGGATATATTGAAACCTGGAACGATGTGACACGTTTTCACCATGTCTGTTTGTTGGTGAAAATCGGTTAAACTTTTTGGAGGAACATTTGTATTTGGGCTATATTTAAACCGATCTTACCCACTTTCAACATAGTTTTGTTTAGTTGGACTATAAGATGTTGTGCCAAATTTAAAGAAAATCGTGTACAATATGTGGTTTCTAGAGCGGAAGATGTCAAATCGGGAGCGACATTTGTATGGGGCTATATCTAAATCTGAACCGCTTTAGCCACAGGTGTTTCTAGTTGGACTATACGATGTTATGCCAATTTTAAAGAAAATCGGGTACAATATGTGGTTTCTAGAGCGCAAACGTCAAATCGGGAGCGACATTTGTATGGGGGCTGTATCTAAATCTGAACTGATCTTACCCACTTCCTGTATAGGTGTTTCTAGTTGTATTATAAGATGTTGTGTCAAATTTAAAGAAAATCGAGTACAATATGGGGGTTCTAGAGCTGAAAATGTCAAATCAGCAAAAATAATTTTATAAATAAATATAGTTTTTTTATTATTATTTCAAACCACGAGATACCCAGCAAAAACTCTAATTACCAAGTAATGTGGGGAATAAGGCAAACCCAAAAACCTTCACTACATATTTTTCGGATCCGTTTCTAATTATTTTTATAAAGGGATTGTAAAAAAATAAGTACTTCCACGCACGCTTACAAAAAGTTGAGAAATATGTACTTCCACGAACGCTTACGAAAATTTAATAAATACGTACTTCTAAACGAGTTGTAAAATAAGTGGCCACAGGAAGATACAAAATATGTCATTATTGATAACTAGCCAAATAATGTATTATCAATAATGGTTTTAATAAGTGATGAAAACAACATTTTTATTAAATTATATATTTTGTCTCAACTTGTTAACAATCTGAATACAGAATTTAGGGCTGTTTTTCTTTAAGCCTGGATAACTAAGTTGCGATAACAACAGCACTGCTATTCTCTGACTTACCATTAAAGTGTAGAAAATTATTTTTTTAAATTTAATTTGCCAATAACTACTTATTTAAACCATTATAATGAAGTAATTATTTCATACTTCAAAATAATGCAGGGCGTAACGAGTTGCCATTACTAGGTAATGCTAAAAATAATTAGGTGTCATTACCAAGTTTTTGCTGGGTAATACATCAATTCAAGTCAAAAAGTAAATATAGGACAGCAATCTTCAAAAAGGCTTAAATACAGTATTTCCATCCTATTTTAATTCCAAAAGTACTAATTGAACTGGGATATTGTCCTGGCTCAAGACCATTTTGCATCTATATTTAATAGAATGCAAATTTATTTACAAATGACATGGTCACATTTATTACTTGGCAGCAGACTACCACGATCATGATTTCGATCATGTCAAAAGTCTTTTCAAGTGGCTTCGCAGCGACTTTTCAACATCAAACCCGGCCTCTATAAGGAGATGATTCTCACAAACGAACGAGAATCACAACTCACTTGCCGAATTTGCGTTTAAAAAATCGCACCAAGTAATAAAGCACACATGCCATCTTACAAGCATCTCATTGAGTTGCATATGTAAGTATATGAGTATAGTTACCCAGAAATACTTCTGCCGTGCCAACGCTCATTTGTCTTAGTTTTTATACACTTCACGAGAGTATTATGTCTTTGTGCATTTGTTTGTAACACCCAAAAGGAAACGAGATAGACCCATTGTTAATTATACCGATCGTCTTAGAATCACTTTTTGAGTCGATTTATTCTTGTAATCACGATACAGGTCGCAATTGTAGACAGAACCAAATGAAATTTTGCACAACGATGTTTTTCGGGATAAGGACGAACGCTATTTAATTTGAAGAAAATCGGTTCAGATTTAGATATAGCCCCCATACGAATTTCACTCCCGATTTGACTCTTTTCACTCTAGATACCACATATTACAACAGATTTTCTTTAAAATTGGCAAAACATCTTATATTGTAACTAGAAACACCTGTGGTAAAAATGTGTTATATAGGTTCAGATTTATATATAGCTCCCATACAAATTTCTCTCCCGATTTGACTTTTTCCGCTCTAGAGACCACATAATGTATCAGATTGTCTTCAGATTTAGTAAAACATCTTTATTTCGACTAGAAACACCCATGGTGAATATCGGTCAGATCGGTTCAGATTTATATATAGCTCCCATACAAATTTCGCTCCCGATTTGACTTTTTCCGCTCTAGAAACCACATATTGTATCAGATTGTCTTCAGATTTGGTAAAACATCTTATATTTCCACTAGAAACTCCCATGGTGAATATCGGTCAGATCGGTTCAGATTTATATATAGCTCCCATATAAATTTCGCTCCCGATTTGACTTTTTCCGCTCTAGAAACCACATATTGTATCAGATTATCTTCAGATTTGGCAAAACATTTTATATTTAAACTAAGAACATCTATGGTGAAAATCGGTTCAGATTTAGATATAGCCCCATACAAATGTCGTTCCCGATTTGACATTTTCCTCTGTAGAAACCACATATTGTACTCGATTTTCTTTAAATTTGGCACAACATCTTATAATCTTACTAGAAACACCTATGCAGAAATTGGGTAAGATCGGTTCAGATTTAGATATAGCCCCAATATAAATGTCGCTCCCGATTTGACTTTTGCCGCTTTAAAAGCCATATATTGTGCTCGATTGTCTTAAAATTTCGCACAACATCTTATAATCTAACTAAACAAAAGTATGGTGAAAGTGGGTAAGATCGGTTCAGATTTAAATATAGCCCAAATTCAAATGTTGCTCCTATAAGTTTAACCGATTTTGGCCAAACTATACATTTTATATTTCACCTATTTCGTTCCAGGTTTCAATATATCCTCATACAAATGTCCTTTCCGATATAAAATTTTTTGTCAAACAGATACATTTACAGGATACAAAAAACCTTCCCGTTTTGACTTTTTCACCGAATTGAATTGTATTCGGATTGAAAGTGGAGTGTATCATAGAGTCGGCCCCGCCCGACTTTAACCTTTCCTTACTGGTTTCGTTTGTATTTTTTTTTGGTCTGTAATCAATATTTGATTTGAACTGGGATATTGTCCTGGCTCAAGACCATTTTGCATCTATATTTAATAGAATGCAAATTTATTTACAAATCCCAGGACAATATCGCAGTTCAAATCAAATATTGATAACAGACCAAAAAAAAAATACAAACGAAAAAACTAAGTAGGAACTTGGAAAAATCTTTTTATTTTGTGTGTCTATGCAATGAGAGGAATGTATACACCGAATTCCATGATTCTAGCGACGGCCATTTAGTTGGTACCATTTTTATCCCCTTTCTCCCATTTTATTTATTTATTTTACGCAATTAGAGGGAACACACCGAACCTAACCTAACCTTTTTAACCCTTTGTTCAAATTGTATCCCTAAAATGTAGGAATTTCGAAAAATCACTCTATCGCAGTCAGAGAAATGTATAGTCCGAATTTCATGACTGTAGCTGCGGTTAGGATGTACAATTTTATCCCCTTTTTTCATTTGACCAATCCCCCCCCCCCAAAAAAAATCCTTTTATTTTACATGTCTACGCAATCAGATTAATGTATACACCGAATTTCATTATTCTTGATACCATTTTATCCCTCTATTCAAATTTTATCCCTTAAAGGTACGAATTTGGAAAAAAATACTTTTATATTATGTATCTATTCAGAGGAATGTACACACAGAATTTCGTGTTTCTAGCTGTTATCTTTTAATGGGTACAATTCTTATCCCTTTTGCCCCCACCGAATAAGAATCCTTTATGGTGCACGTTTTTGTTATAGGGGGAATGTGCACACCCAATATCAAGTAAATACAAGCAGAAATATTGAAAAAAAGCGTGCTTAAATACCCTAAATATTAGGGATTATTGGAGTATTTTCAGTCCTTGTGAGGGAAAAATGTTTCCCTTTGGATCGATTTCGACCATTTTCATACCAACCGATCTACGACTTTAAGACACACTTATGGAAAATTTGGACGTCTTAGCTCCTTTCGTTGAGATGCTAGCGTGACGGACGGACATGAATTTATATACTTTATAGGGCTTCAGATCGATATTTCAAGGTGTTATAAACGAAATGACAAAGTTATTATACCCCCATTCTTGGTGGAAGTGTCATTCGAAAAATTAAATAATAATCTTTTATTTGTATTGGAAACTAAAAGTGTTCTTAGTGATTTAAACGAACATAAAAACATCATAAATAATTGGTCTCGAATATCGAGTGCTGGTTTCTGCTAGTTATTATTTATTTTCCTCCTATATCAAGACGAATTCAAATTAAGTCCACCGGTTATTCGTATGCACCCATTTGCAAAATGAGAAACTTAATGAATTTTTGTGACATTAAAATGAGGAATGTCCTTCAAGGAAGCGCTCATTTTTTTTACGATATGCCAATTATCATTATGCCATACAAGGCAAATGTTGCCGTAATAAACTTTCTTTATGTCCCAGTAATTACATCTTATTTTGCAACTACAACGAACAATGCAACTACTGCAATGCCGAAGGGGAGCAGTGCATCAAAGAGGGGGAAATTGAATGCCAGGAAATGATATTAATATTTACAAAGAATAGATGAACGTAATTGACAACAAAGTATCTTTCAATTAAATTCCTGAAATGCTTTCAACGACAATGCAGCAGTACTGCTGCATTGTCGCCACTCTTCTGTTCCCGTGCTAGGGACCGACTTGCTGTGGCATTTTTTCCGACCTGCTGCGTTGTCGTTGTCGTGGCCTCCACACGAGGAGTAAGGGGAGCATGATGTTGGTGTTAGTGGTACTGGTGCTGTTTCTCGCAGTGCTGTTGATGAATTAAAGGCAACTTTAAATACGAGAAAAACTTATTGCCTTCGGATTATATGCGATGGGTAACTATATTCCCCATTTCCATTTCTAAAAGCGAATTCGACATGTACATGACACGACATGTCCAATTAGATGACAATGACGTTCAAACTTTTGAAAGAGTGTGCAAAAATGTGCAAAGTGTTTTCGCTTGAAATATAAAAGCGACAAGGGTACATTAGGATGATAGTAATTTGTGGTATGATTAGAAGACAAGAGCGTCCGATTGCTCAATATTTACGTAGTTCATAGAAATAAATGACACCATTGGATTAGAGAATCGTGAGGCAACAAGGAACCCTGGTGCATTAAAATCTACTCCATTCACTCGACCCTATGCGGAAATGGTCTGTAAATCTTGGCTAAGTGATTCAATCGTCATTAGTTCCCAATCTCTTGAAGAAGAGGTTGTTGTCATCCGCGAATGAATAGATTTGGTTCAAAATCCGATCGGTGAAATCCGTCGATGAAAATAATAAAACAAGTAAGGAAAGGCTAAAGTCGAGCGGGGCCGACTATATGACACACTCCACTTTCTATCCGAATACAATTCAATTTGGTACAAAAGTCAAAACGGGAAGAATTTTTGTATGTTTTCTAATCATGGCCCTGGTCCAATTTGTCAAATCGAGAAGAATATTTGTATCGGGGCTATATCCAAACACAATAAGTTCTTCCAGTTCAGGTATAACGTGTTATGCTCATTTTGAAGAAATTCGTTGAAAATATGTGGTTTCTGGGGCGGAAAAAAATCAATCCGGGAGCGAAAATTGTATGGAATGTAATGGAATGAATTGTATGAAATTGTATGCTATATGTAAATCGGACCCATTTTCACCACGGGTATTTCTAGTTGAAATATCAAATATTTTGCACGATTTGAGCAAGATCTGTAAAAATATGTGGTTTCTAGACCAGAAAAAGTCAAATCGAGAGCGAAATTTGAATGGGAGCTATATACAAATCTGAACCGATCTGACCTATTTTCACCATAGGTGTTCTAGTTTAAATATAAGATGTTTTGCCAAATCTGAAGACAATGTGATACAATATGTGGTTTCTAGAGCGGAAAAAGTCAAATCGGGAGCGAAATTTGTATGGGAGCTATATATAAGTCTGAACCGATCTAACAAATTTCCACCACAGGAGTTTGTAGTTGAAATATAAGATGGTTTGCCAGTTTTGAAGAAAATCTGTTGTAATATGTGGTATCTAGAGTCTAGTTTCTAAATCTGAAACGATTTTCTTCAAATTAAATAGCGTTGTATTTATCCCGAAAAAACGTCGTTGTGCAAAGTTTCATTTGGTTCTGGCTACAATTGCGACCTGTACTTTGATTACAAGAATAGATGGACAGACGGACGGACGGACGGACAGACAGACGGACATTGCTAAATCGATTTAAAAAGTGATTCTAAGTCGATCCGTATAATTAACAATTGATATATCTCTCTTCTTTCTGGGTGTTACAAATAAATGCACAAAAACAATAATTTTAGAAATAAATATAAAATTTTAATTATTTTAAATTCCGCTTACAAGACATGGCTACTCAGCAAAAAGAGAGCACCCAAAGAAGTGCAAAGATGTTCATCTTATGATTCGGATGTAGTGAAAATTGGGATCTTCAACAATGACTTTAACATGGAGTTGTCATAGGAGGGATGTCCTTTATTTAAAAGTTATTTTAAAGTGTTGCAAAGGGGCCGTTTTTTCACTAGTAGTAGAACAGCGGACCTTCTGGTTGCTACTACGGCTCTCTAACATCTCAGCTTTCCTTAGTTGTGAGGTAGAAATGACACTAGGAACCTTACCAAAATATTTATTTATTATAAATTAATATTAAATTATATTATTATCAAATAAATTAACACTACTCAATTTTTCTGATATTATGTAGTATTAATAATTAATACAAAATTAAATATTTGAAGTACTTTAATAAAGTAATAAATTTGTAATTTTTATGCAAAAAGTTTTTAAATTGTTAAAATTATAAAAAATTAAACGTTGTTTATTTATAAAAGTAATAAAAAAACAAAAAAAAATTTCCCAAGCCACGATTCGAACCCAAGACCTTCTGGATGCAAAGCGGACACCTTACATCTGTGACCCCATACTAAAAATTTCACGTGTGAAAATGATATTCGTAAAATATTACGGGATGGTATCATATTATCTACTTTTATGGGAGATGGTTTACAACAACATCCTCAAAATCGGGAAAAATTCACTTTTGGATTTTGAGAAGCGATTAAAGTGTGCTTCCTACGGAAGTACTTCCAATTTTTTTTGCTGGGATAGTATTAATAACACTGTACAACAATTTCAAACTTTTTCCAATATTACGGGGTTCTGACAAAAAATTCTGATAGAGGAGACTAAAAAAATATACGTATGTCGGCTTTTTGACATATCACATCGGAATTTCATTTTATAGACGATTAAAGTTTCCCAACTATGACATCTTCTTGCAGCATGTTTCTCAGCATCTGTTCAGCAACTTTGTAGATAATGATATGGCGAATATTTTTGTATTAGCCCTCTAACTATCCAAAACTGCCTCGAGGAGGGTAGGTGTGTTATGAAAAAATATTGGGGCTTGAAAATTACATACTTACTTTTAACCCCTCTGGGGCGACTCCGAGGCAATTTTGGGACTTTTCCTGTATTTTTACCTCTTACCTTTGACCCCGATGAGCTTCCAATTACTCTCACCCGACCACCCCCACTTTTTTGGCTCATGAATTTTATTTATGAACCTAACAAAATAGGGTGTTCTAGCATATCAAAATCCAAAAGTCGTGTACTATCCCACCCCTACTGAACAATAACTAAATTAACCTTAATGGACAATCTTGAATTTAATTGATTTTTGGCGTTTGTGTTAAATAAAATTAATGCGCATACCAAATATCAAGCAAATATGAACAGTCATATCCAAAAAACATGCTTAAATACGCAACATTCCGAAAAGTGGAAAATGCGCCTGAAAGTACGAGGGAAGTATAGGGTAAGAGCGCTAACTCTATCCTAGTGGAAGGAGAGTAAATATCTGCTCTCTTTATCGGATCAGTAGGGTACACAGAAAGCCTTTATTATCATAAGCGGATCTATAAGGACTACTGCTACGGATGCATTACACGTTCTGCCACATGAGAGAGATATGATTATTTGTGATCACCCAAAAATCCAGAATTTTATAGAAATATTAAATCGACCATAACTTTTTAAATATAGCCCTGAGAGCTAAAAGAAGGATACTTTGAGATCGCCAAAAATTCCAGAATTTTATAGATATATTAAATCGACCACAACTTCTTAAATATAGCCCTGAGAGCTAAAAGAAGGATAATTTGTGATCTCCCAAAAATCCAGGCTTTTATAGAAATATTAAATCGACCATAACTTCTAACAAGTAAGGAATGGCTAAAGTCGGACAGGCCCGACTATATAATACCCTACACCACTCCCTGCGTATATACCTAGCTTTAATTACTATACCCAGGTGTTTCATGTGAGCAATTTTATAAATTAAATTCATCTTTGGTCATATTTAATGAAAATGATAAATAATATGGTAATTGATCCAATTTTCCGGCAGATATTCAGAGTAAAATAAAAAAAAAGTAAAATTAAAAATAAATATAACATGATCTGGAAAAGTTGATCAAATACTGATTATACAGCATTAATAGGATGAATCGGGCGGAGATTTAAAAGTGGGGCCTATAACAACACTTGGGCCTGATCCAAAAATGGGCCTATACATTTCTCATTCACGGTAGGGATTCCTAGTTGAAATATATCATGATCCGATATACGATGCAGTTTCTAGAGCTGCCATAGAGTAGAATGGTGGCCATTTGGGTTATACCAAAATATGGTTGACTTCCATAGTATGTATTCGTAGTTGAAATATAATATAATCTGCAAACTTTGAAAAACTTCTGATGTAAAATGTGGGTCCTAGAGGGTGGATAACTATAAGATACACTCCACTTTCTATCGGAATACAATTCAATTCAGTAAAAAAGTGAAACGGGAAATTTTTTTGTATGTTTCCTAATCACAGGCTAATATGACCTGGTCCAATTTGTCAAATCGAGAATAATATTTGTATCGAGGCTACATCTAAACAAGTGACTAACTTTCTCAATATGTTCTTCTAGTTGAGAGCTATATGTAAATCTGAACCGATGTGACCCATTTTCACCATGGAAGTTCCTAGTTTAAATATAATATGTTTTGCCAATTTTGAAGAAAATCTGTTAAAATATGTGGATTCTGGAGCGGAAAAGTTCAAATTGGGAGCGAAATTTGTATGGGAGCCATATATAAATCTGAACCGATCTAACACATTTTTACCACAGGTGTTTCCAGTTGAAATATAAGGTGTTTTGCGAATTTTGAAGAAAATCTATTAAAATATGTGTATTCTAGAGCGGAAAAATTAAAATTGGGATCGAAATTTGTAATATAACACATATAAGATGTTTTGCCAATTTTGAAGAGAATCTGTTGAAATATGTGGTATCTAGAGTGAAAAGGGTCAAATCGGGAGTGATATTCGTATGGGGGCTATATTTAAATCTAAACCGATTTTCTTCAAATTAAATAGCGTTTGTCCTTGTCCCGAAAAACTTCGTTGTGCAAAGTTTCGTTTGCGTTTGGCTACAATTGCGAGCTGTATCGTGATTACAAGAATATATGGACAGACAGACGGACATTGCTAAATCGACTCAGAAAGTGATTCTAAGCCGATCGGTACAATTAACAATGGTCTTTTGGGTGTTACAAACAAATGCACAAAGACATAATACTCTCGTGGAGTGGGCCCATATAGATCACTTTCAAAGTAGGTATTATAGTCGAAATCTAACATGATCTGCAAAATTGTATTGAGTTCCAATGCAAGATGTGGTTTCTAGAGCTGTAATGGGACCAAATTTGTATGGAGGTTATACCAAAATATGGACGCATATATTTGACTTTCATTCTTAGTTGAAATATAATCTGCATAATTTGAAAAACTTCCGATGTAACATGTGGGTCCTAGAGGGGTAATAATAAAAGTGGGGGTCATTTGTAAGGGCGCTTCATTAAAAAGTGGTCCCATATAGATCACTTTCAATGTAAGTATTAATAGTTGAAATATAAAATTGAGGAATAGTGTGAACAGGGGCCTATATAGGTGGCTTTCAAAATAGGTGTTTCTAGTCTAAATGTGACCTTGTGTGGAAAATTTGATCCGGATCCGATGTAAAATGTGCATTTTAGAACAGAAATAGTGTAACTCGGAAGTACATTTGTATGGGGGCTATATCAAAACATGGACCCATGTGGTCCACTTTCCTGCTAGCTGTTTCTAGTTAAAAATTAACACGATCCTGTAATTTCGCCATGATCCACTGTAAATAAAATAATAGTGTAAATTATAAGGATATTTGTGTGGAGACTATATCTAAATCTGAACCGATTTCCTCCAAATTCAATACCGATGGTCCTTGACCCAAAAAAATGACTTCTGTCAAATTTCATGACAATCGGACAACAATTGCGACCTGTGGAGTGCGAACAAGCTTAGATGGACAGCAGACGGACGGACGGACAGACAGACATCGTTAAATAGATTCAGCTGGTGATTCTAAGCCTATACGATCGGCTTAAAGGTGGGTCTAGCTCGAATATTTCTTGGTGTTACAAACATTTGGCGGAAAACTAACTTATAATACCCTAGTCCACGAAGTAGTGTAGGACATAACAAGTAAGGAAAGGCTAAAGGCGGGCGGGGCCGACCATATAATACCCTACACCACTCCCTACGTATATACCTCGCTGTGATAACTAAACCCAGGTATTTCATGGGAACAATTTTATGTAGTTCATATAAATTATACAGTTTCTATAAATTCATCTTTAATCAAATTTAATGAATGTGGTAAATAATAAAGTAATTGATCCAATTTTCCAGCAGATATTCCGAATAAAATAAATATAACATGATATGGAAAAATTGATCAAGATCCAATGATAAATGCAGATTACACAGCGGTAATAGGGTGAATCGGACGGACACTTGAAGGGGACCTATAACAACACTTGAGGCCTGTGCCAAAACATGCGCCCATGTCTTTCTCATTCACGGGAGGTATTTCTAGTTGAAATATATAATGATCTGCAAAATTTGCTGAAGATCCGATGTAAGATGTAGTTACTAGAGCTGTAATAGAGCAGAATGGACATATGGCATCTCCCAAACAAGTAAGGAAAGACTAAAGACGGACGGAGCCACTTTCTATCTCATTACAATTCAGTTCGGTAAAAAAGTGAAATCGGGAAGGATTATTGTATCCTGTAAATGTATGTGTTTGAAAAAAATGTTAAATCGGAAAGGTGATTTGTATGGGGGTACATTGAAACCTGGAACGATGTGACCCGCTTTCACCATGTATGTTTATTGGTGAAATATAATATGTAAAGTTTGGCCAAAATCGGTTAAACATTCGAGAGCAACATTTTTTCATCATAGGTGTTTTATAGATTTTAAGATGTTGTGCCAATTCTAAAGAAAATCAGGTACAATATGTGGTTTCTGAGCGGAAAAAGTGAAATCAGGAGCGACATTAGTATGGGGGCTATATCTAAATCTGAACCGATCTTACCCATTTTCAGCATAGGTGTTTCTAGTTCAATTATAAAATGTTGTGCCAATTTTAAAGAAAATCGGATACAATATGTGGTTTCTAGAGCGGAAAAAGTCAAATCGGGAGCGACTTTTGTATGGGGGCTATATCTAAATCTGAACCGATCTTACCCATTTTCTGCATAGGTGTTTCTAGTTCAATTATAAAATGTTGTGCTAATTTTAAAGAAAATCGGGAACAATATGCGGTTTCTAGAGCGGAAAAAGTCAAATCGGGAGCGACATTTGTATGGGGGCTATATCTAAATCTGAACCGATCTTATCGACTTTCACCATAGGTTGTTTGGATTGGATTATAAGATATTGTGCCCATTTTAAAGAAAATCGGGAACAATATGCGTTTTCCACCAAATTCAATACCGATCGTCCTTAGCCAAAAAAGTAACTTCTGCCAAATTTCATGATAATCGGGCAGCAATTGCGTCCTGTAGAGTGCGAACAAGCTTAGATGGACAGCAGACGGACGGACAGACAGACATAAATCGATTCAGCTGGTGATTCTAAGCCGACCGTATACTTAAAGGTGGGTCTAACTCGATTATTTATTGGTGTTACAAACATTTGGCGGAAAACTAACTTATAATACCCTAGTCCACGAAGTGGTGTAGGGTATAAAAATATAGCCCTGAGAGCTAAAAGAAGGATAATTTGTGATCACTCAGAATTCCAGAATTTTATAGAAATATTAAATCGAGTATAACTTCTTAAATATAGCCCTGACTGTAATCACTCAGAAATCCAGAATTTTATAGAAAAATTAAGTCAAAACAAGGATAACTTGAGATCTCCCCAAACGCCAGAATTTTTCATAAATATTAAATCGCCCATATCTTCTTAAATATAGCCCTGAGAGCTAAAAGAAGGATAATTTGTGATCTCCCAAAAACCCAGAATTTTTCATTAATATTAAATCGCCCATAACTTCTAAAATATAGCCCTGAGACCTAAAAGAAGCATAATTTGTGATCACTCAGAAATCCAGAATTTTATAGAAATATTAAGTCGACCATAACTTCTTAAATATAGCCCTGAGAGCTAAAAGAAGGATAATTTGTGATCTCCCAAAAACCCAGAATTTTTCATAAATATTAAATCGGCCTTAACTTCTAAAATATAGCCCTGAGACCTAAAAGAAGCATAATTTGTGATCACTCAGAAATCCAGAATTTTATAGAAATATTAAGTCGACCATAACTTCTTAAATATAGCCCTGACTGTTAAAAGAAGGATAATTTGAGATCACTCAGAAATCCAGAATTTTATAGAAATATTAAGTCGACCATAACTTCTTAAATATGGACCTGAGAGCTTAAAGAAGGATAATTTGTGATCTCCCAAAAACCCAGAATTTTTCATAAATATTAAATCGATCATAACTTCTTAAATATAGCCCTGAGAGCTAAAAGAAGGATAATTTGTGATCTCCCAAAAACCCAGAATTTTTCATAAATATTAAATCGATCATAACTTCTTAAATATAGCCCTTAGAACTAAAAGAATGATAATTTGTGCTCACCCAAAAATCCAGAATTTTATAAAAATATTAAATCGACCATAATTTTTAAATATAGCCCTGAGAGCTAAAGGAAGGAAAATTTGTGATCACCCAAAAATCCAGAAATATTAAATAGACCATAACTTCTTAAATATAGCCCTGACTGTAATCACTCAGAAATCCAGAATTTTTCATAAATATTAAATCGACCATAACTTCTTAAGTATAGCCCTGAGAGCCAAAAGAAGGATAATTTGTGATCTCCCAAAAACCCAGAATTTTTCATAAATATTAAATCGACCATAATTTCATAAATATAGCCCTTGGAGCTAAAAGAAGGATAATTTGTGATCTCCCAAAAACCCAGAATTTTTCATAAATATTAAATCGATCATAACTTCTTAAATATAGCCCTGAGAGCTAAAAGAAGGATAATTTGTGATCACCCAGAATTCCAGAATTTTATAGAAATATTAAATCGAGCATAACTTCTTAAATATAGCACTGAGAGCTAAAAGAAGGATAATTTGTGATCACCCAGAATTCCAGATTTTTATAGAAATATTAAATCGAGCATAACTTCTTAAATATAGCCCTGACTGTAATCACTCAGAATTTTATAGAAATATTAAATCGACAATAACTTCTTAAGTATAGCGCTGAGAGCTAAAAGAAGGATGATTTGTGATCACCCAGAAATATAGAATTTTATATAAATAATCAATCGACCATAACTTCTTAAATATAGCCCTGAGAGCTAAACGAAGAATAATTTGTGGTCACCCAGAAATCCATAATTTTTCATTAATATTAAATCACCCATACCTTCTTAAATATAGCCCTGAGAGCTAAAAGAAGGATAATTTGTGATAACCCAAAAATCTAGAATTTTATATAAATATTAAATCGAGCATAACTTCTTAAATATAGCCCTGAGAGCTAAACGAAGAATAATTTGTGGTCACCCAGAAATCCATAATTTCTCATAAATATTAAATCGCACATATCTTCTTAAATATAGCCCTGAGAGCTAAAAGAAGGATAATTTGTGATCACCCACAAATCTAGAATTTTATATAAATATTAAATCGAGCATAACTTCTTAAATATAGCCCTGAGAGCTAAACGAATAATAATTTGTGGTCACCCAGAAATCCATAATTTTATAGAAATATTAAATCGACCATAACTTTTAAAATATAGCCCTGAGAGCTAAAGGAAGGAAAATTTTTGATCACCCATAAATCCAAAAATATTAAATCGACCATAACTTCTTAAATATAGCCCAGAGTGCTAAAAGAAGGATAATTTGTGATTACCCAAAAATCTAGAATTTTATAGAAATATTAAATAGCCCTTAACTTCTTAAATATAGCCCTGAGATCTTCAAGAAGAATAATTTGTGATCTCCCAATACCCAGAATTTTTCATAAATATTAAATCGATCATAAGTTCTTAAATATAGCCCTGAGAACCAAATGAAGGATATCTTGTGATCTCCCAAAAACCCAGAATTTTTCATAGATATTAAATCGACCATTACTTCTTAAATATAGCCCTGAGAGCTAAAAGAAGGATAATTTGTGATCACCCAAAAATCTAGAATTTTATAGAAATATTAAATCGGCCTTAACTTCTTAAATATAGCCCTGAGAACTACAAGAAGAATAATTTGTGATCTCCCAAAAAGCTCAGAATTTTTCATAAATATTAGATCGATCATAACTTCTTAAATATAGCCCTGAGAGCCAAAAGAAGGATAATTTGTGATCTCCCAAAAATCCAGAATTTTTCATAAATATTAAATCGACCATAACTTCTTAAATATAGACCTGAGAGCTAAAAGAAAGATAATTTGTAATCTCCCAAAAACCCAGAATTTTTCATAAATATTAAATCGATCATAACTTCTTAAATATAGCCCTGAGAGCTAAAAGAAGGATAACTTGTGATCACCCAGAATTCCAGAATTTTATAGAAATATTAAATCGAGCATAACTTCTTAAATATAGCCCTGACTGTTAAAAGAAGAATAATTTGTGATCACTCAGAAATCCAGAATTTTATAGAAATATTAAGTCGACCATAACTTCTTAAATATAGCCCTGAGAGCCAAAAGAAGGATAATTTGTGATGTCCCAAAAATCCAGAATTTTTCATAAATATTAAATCGACCATAACTTCTTAAATATAGACCTGAGAGCTAAAAGAAAGATAATTTGTGATCTCCCAAAAACCCAGAATTTTTCATAAATATTAAATCGATCATAACTTCTTAAATATAGCCCTGAGAGCTAAAAGAAGGATAATTTGTGATCACCCAGAATTCCAGAATTTTATAGAAATATTAAGTTGACCATAACTTCTTAAATATAGCCTTGAGAGCTAAAAGAAAGATCATTTATGATCTCCCAAAAATCTAGAATTTTATAGAAACAAGGATGAGAGCTAAAAGAAGGATGTATTGTGATCACCCAGAAATCCAGAATTTTTCAAAAATATTAAATCGATCATAACTTTTTAAATATAGCCCTGAGAGCCAAAAGAAGGATAATTTGTGATCACCCAGAAATATTGATTCGACCATAACTTCTTAAATATAGCCCTGAGAGCTAAAAGAAGGATAATTTGGGATCACCCTAAAATCCAGAATTTGATAGAAACCATTTTAACTTTCTAAAATATTAAATCGGATTTTTTAAAATATTAAATCGGATTTTGAACGAACATACAAGTTCCACCGGAGGATTCTTCTCTAGGTTAACTGCCTGTCGACATTTAAACTTCAGCTCAGGCAGCAGGCACTAATACTGACGAACAGTAGGTGGATAGACCTAAACACATGCAGAACCGTCTAGTTGATGTATAGGGTGGGTAATTTAAACTTTTTTGAACTATATATGTATATACATATACTAGCAAATACCCGCTAATTCGTACGCGGAAAAATAGTATGGTATTGACAGTATTTTGTATCGGTATTCAAACTATTTTCTTATGTTTTGGAATTGCCTTAGTGTAAGGATATCACATTCAGCGTAAATCGTTTGTAAACGCTCACAACATTTGAAGAATCGCTACTTATTCAGAGGTATATTTACACTAACTTTTCGCTATGATTTAAAAACCTTGTACAAATTAAAAAAAATCAGTTTATACGTAGTCAATAGTTTAGTTTACAGGCACAAAATGGAAACAATTTTTCTACAAAAAATCATATAAAGTAGGAAATTATTCGCACGTTTCTTTCTTAAGCTGTGAAAATTATACCCTCACTACAGAGTAGTATTAGGGATAGTAAAAAAGTGTAACGCATTGAAGGAGAAATTTAAAACTATAAGTATGTCCCAAGTCCCTTTCACGTCCGTCTGACTCGCTGGTATACACGATAGCTCTGGAAGGGACTTAAAGAATTTATTCAAACTCTGCACATAGTACTATTTTCTCAAATTTAGTTTAAATTCGGAAATTGGGGAAATTAATATACACCTTATGGCACCCACACACATATTTTCCATATTCCAAAAGAAACGACTCGTACGTAAAATTAAACCTAATATAACTTCTATACTTTCTACGCAAATTAACATAACTTTGGTCAAAATAAAACTGATATAACTTCCATACGTATGAAATTCGAGATTTTAAAATGTTTTTATAATCACTTTAAACCTACAAAATATGTATGCTTTTCCGCGTCCTTTGTAGTCCCTATCCAAGAAAATTAAAACCATAACTTCTATACCGGTGTGTGATTTGAAATCTGAACTTCTAAATGGAGCTTGTGCCCTTAAACATACAATTTTCGAAAAATTAATTTATGTACTCGGAGAAATGTTCACACCGAATTTTTTTCATATTCTAACTGAAATCTTCGGTGGGTACTATCTTTATCCCAAATCCGCAAATTTGGTTGGTACCATTTGCACCACTTTAGATCCGCTTCCCCCTTTAAAGTACACCTTTAATACAATCCAATTGTATTGTAGTATCCATTTTAATCGTTTTTTTCCAAGTTCAACTTAGAACTATAAATATTGAAAATCAGTTAATGTTTCGCGTCTACACTGTGAGAGGAATATACGATACTAGTTTCAGCCGTGTTGTTGGTACCATAGCGATATAAAAAGGTACGAATTTCGAAAAATATATTTATTTTGTGTTTCTGTACAAACCGAATTTCATGATTGGTACCGCTGTTATCCGTTTTTACCCAATTTCACACCTAAAAGTTGAAATTTATGAAGAATATTTTCGTGGTCGTATTCGCGTTATAAGAGTAATACGCGTTCCAAATTTCACGATTCTAGGCCCAGTCTTTTTGTACAATTTTAGTGGTATAATTTTTAACCCATTTAATCCCATAAAAGTACAAATATCGGAAAATTCCTTATTATTCATCTACACTGTAAAACGAATATGCGAACCGAATTTTATTATTGTAGCGCCATCCATCCTTTTTATCCTTTAAAAGTACGAATTTCGAAAAATTCCTTCAATTTGCATTTTCAGGGATGTACACTCCGAATTTCATGATTCCAGCTCCGTCTGTTTGATTGGTACCATTTTGTATCCCTTGCTACCCCATTTCACCCCCCAAAAGTACTAATTTTGAAAAATAATATATATATATATATATATATATATATATATATATATATATATATATATATATATATATATATATATATATATATAAAGAGTGATTTTTTTGAGGTTAGGATTTTCATGCATTAGTATTTGACAGATCACGTGGGATTTCAGACATGGTGTCAAAGAGAAAGATGCTCAGTATGCTTTGACATTTCATCGTGAATAGACTTACTAACGAGCAACGCTTGCAAATCATTGAATTTTATTACCAAAATCAGTGTTCGGTTCGAAATTTTTTATCGACAAATTTTGTTCAGCGATGAGGCTCATTTCTGTTTGAATGGCTACGTAAATAAACAAAATTGCCGCATTTGGAGTGAAGAGCAACCAGAAGCCGTTCAAGAACTGCCCATGCATCCCGAAAAATGCACTGTTTGGTGTGGTTTGTACGCTGGTGGAATCATTGGACCGTATTTTTTCAAAGATGCTGTTGGACGCAACGTTACGGTGAATGGCGATCGCTATCGTTCGATGCTAACAAACTTTTTGTTGCCAAAAATGGAAGAACTGAACTTGGTTGACATGTGGTTTCAACAAGATGGCGCTACATGCCACACAGCTCGCGATTCTATGGCCATTTTGAGGGAAAACTTCGGAGAACAATTCATCTCAAGAAATGGACCGGTAAGTTGGCCACCAAGATCATGCGATTTGACGCCTTTAGACTATTTTTTGTGGGGCTACGTCAAGTCTAAAGTCTACAGAAATAAGCCAGCAACTATTCCAGCTTTGGAAGACAACATTTCCGAAGAAATTCGGGCTATTCCGGCCGAAATGCTCGAAAAAGTTGCCCAAAATTGGACTTTCCGAATGGACCACCTAAGACGCAGCCGCGGTCAACATTTAAATGAAATTATCTTCAAAAAGTAAATGTCATGGACCAATCTAACGTTTCAAATAAAGAACCGATGAGATTTTGCAAATTTTATGCGTTTTTTTTTTTTTTAAAAATCACCCTTTATATATATATATATATATATATATATATATATATTGAAGCTATAAGAGGAATTTTTGTACCAAGTTTCAAGATTCTAGCCCCAGCCGTTTGGTCATTGCGGTGGTAAAATTTTTATCCTTCTTTAACCCATTTTACCCCTTAAAAGTACGAATTACGAAAAACTTCCTTCAAATTTGATTTCTTCGCTGTAAGGGAAATGTACATACCATATTTCATGATTCTAGCTTTAACCATGTTGTAGGTACCATTTTTCTCCCATTTAACCCACCAAAAGTACGAATTTTAATAATGTCACTTTTTGGGATGTCTTCATGCCGCTAGGGGAAGATTCTAGGCCCAGCCGTTTGGTCATTGCGGTGGTACTTTTTTTATCCCTTTTACCCCAAAAGTACGAATTTTGAAAAATATTTTCTTGGGCGCGTTGAAGCTTTAAGAGGAATTTTTGTACCAAATTTCAAGATTCTAGGCCCAGCCATGTGGTCATTGCGGTGGTACTATTTTTATCCCTTTCTACCCGATTTCACCCCCAGAAAGTACGAATTACGAAAAAATCCCTTCAAGTCTGATATATACGCTGTAAGAGAAATGTACACACCAAATATCATGATTCTAGCTTCAGCCGTATTGTTGGTACCATTTTTGTCCCTTTTTGCTCCCATTTTACCCCCCAAAAGTACGAATTTTGCAAATGCCACTTTTGGGATGCCTTCATGCCGCAAGACGAATGTCCATACCAAATTTCAAGATTCTAGGCCCAACCGTTTGGTCATTGCGGTGGTACCATTTTTATCCCTTTTTACCCCATTTTACCCCTTAAAAGTACGAATTTCGAAAAATCCCGTCTTATCACACCTATACACGGTAAGATAAATGTACACACAATATTTCATGATTCTAGCTTTAGCCGTTTGGTCTGGGGAGTGGTCAGTCAGTCAGGTAGTTAATCACGCAACTCTTATATATACATATACTAGCTGAACCCCCGCCCGCTTCGCCAGGCAGAAAAACAGACGGAAATTTAAATCAGGTTTCATAGTGTTTTTCTTGTGATGGGTAATATATGTACCACTTATAATCAATGGATATGTTCCATGGAGAATATTGAAGAACAGAACTTTAGTTTACGGCGAAAAAAGGAAGAATTGTCTAAGATCAAATTTTTTTTTAGGTTGGGTGTGATTCTCCTCCTTTCCATAACCAAAACTAAAGGTTGATTTTTTAGCTATTATCTTTTTGGAACACTGGTTTAAACAGCTGACACACGTTTCGTGTTTTGTTTCACTGTCAAACATCTTCAGTTTGGTCTATAATTTAACCATGAATCGTCTTACAAACGAACAACGCTTGCAAACTATTGAATTTTATTAACAAAATGCGTGCTCTGTTAAGAAAGTTCATCGCGCGCTTCCATTTTATGGTCAGCTTAATCGACCCACTGAAGCGGCTATTCGGGCTATTGTGACTAAATTTCGCACCAAATTTACATTGTTGGACATTAAACCACCAACACGCTTACGTAGAGTGCGAACTGAAGAAAATATCGCAGCTGCATCGGCCAGTGTTAATGATGAACATCAATTATCGATTCGTCGCCGTTCGCAGCAATTGAGCCTCTGTTACTCAACAACGTGGAAAACTGCCAACGTGCCAAAATTGGACTAAGCGTATGGACCATTTGAGGCGCAGTCAAGGTCAACATTTGCATGAAATAATCTTCAAACATTAAATTATATGGACCGTACTATCGATTCAAATAAAGATTTCATGCATTTTTCTGAATTTTATGTTTTTTTAGAAACTTTCCTATAGCCTTTTAAAAATCACCCTTTATAAACTTCCTACGTAAGAAGAACTTACTTAATCGAATAGCTGGAATTCAAATGTGCTAAATATAGAAAGTCAATCAACAAAAACTAAAAAATTAATATAATTTAATTATCTTGACGAATGAATATTTATGTTTTTGTAACCTTTCTTTACTATTGTGCTATAAATCCAAAGAAAACGTGTAATTTTAAAAAATTCAAATAAAATATTCCTCATCTTTCAAATCCCGCCCATTTGTATATTGTTTAAAAAGGTTACAAATAAATTAACTCACACAACAATATAGGAATCTCGGTGTCGAATATACTCTAAAACAGGTTTTAATTTCGAATGGGAAAGGACATGACCACAACTATTTACACTGGACAACTATTTACACTGGATCTACTAACACAAATTTTCTGCACTCTAGGTGTTATAATATTCGATAATAGGTTCTAACTTTGTATGTGAGATACCACACCCACTTTTCCAATACCGCCCATTTTTGGCACAACTACGCAGGTTTATGCTAGATGCAATCACATAAAATTTCAGCACTCTAGGTGTCACAGAACCGACAATATTCAAAATTTGGTTTTAACTTCGTATGGGAGGTGACACGACCACTTTTCCTATACCGCCCATTTTTGGCACAACTACGTACATTGATGCCAGATGCACAGACACAAAATTTCAGCACTCTAGGTGTCATGGTATTGACAATATTCAAATTTAGGTTTTAACTTCGTATGGGAGGTACCACGCCTACTTTTTCAATATTGATTCTGGATGCACTCAGACAAAATTTCAGTATTACATCGGTCATAGAACGGAATATATTCGAAAATGAGTTTTAACTTCGTATGGGAGGTGCCACGCCCACTTTTCCAATACCGCCCCTTTTTGGCACAACTATGCACATTGACGCTAGATGCACTTACACAAAATTTCAGCACCCTAGGTGTCAAAGAACTAACAATAATAGGTTTTAACATCGTATGGGAGGTACCACGCCCAATTTTCCAATACCGCCCCTTTTTGGCACAACTATGCACATTGATGCTAGATGCACTTGCACAAAATTTCAGCACTCTAGGTGTCATAGATCTGACAATATCCAATAATAGGTTTTAACATCGTATGGGAGGTGCCACGCCTACTTTTCCAATACCGCCCATTTTTGGCACAACTATGCACATTGATGCTAGATGCACTTACACAAAATTTCAGCACTCTAGGTGTCATAGAACTGACAATATTCTATAATAGGTTTTAACTTCGTATGGGAGGTGCCACGCCCGCTTTTCCAATACCGCCCATTTTTCGCACAACTGTGTTGACTAATAATTAGTGAACTTTCACAAAAATTCAAGACTCTAGCTGCAATAGTATTCCGAATATGCTAATTTATAAAAAACGAATAAATCCATAATTTGAGTGGGAGGTGCCACGCCTACTGATAATATCAAAAAATTATCTAGCCTATTTTCACCACCGGTTCAGCATGAACATACTGTGAAAATTTCAAGAAGATCGGTTTAGTAGTTTAGGCTGCTATAAAGAACAAACAAACATACAAACACAGATTCATTTTTATATATATAGATTATATATATATAAATTTGAATTACCGATTACTTTGACTTTGAAAGGTAGTATAACATTCATTTTTATAAGTTTTAAGTTCGAAGATGGGCGAAATGGCCACGCCGCTTCTGGTACCTCGCACACAAATAGCCAACATTCCAATGTTAAATTAAAACCCATATAACTTCCGTCCGGATATTCGCAATTTTTTTATTAAAGTTTTTAGAATTACTTTAAGTGTACAAAATATTGCGAGTTTTGTCACGCCCCTTCAGTACCTCCCACACAATTGTCACTATCCTAGGTAATATTAAATACATCATATCTTCTATACGGGTGCATGGAATTCACTATTACTTGATATTTGATCATGTTTTCCATGATTATAAATGTTACCCACCTATTCTTCATTCCATCACACCTAATGACACACCCTCAACGTCATCACTGCTGATTGAATGCCAAACCTTTTTGCATAGATGGATGTAGCAAAAACATCAAATAACGACAAGCGGAGAATGGGGTATAATGAAATCTTTTTCCACTCTGCCCCCCGCCAGAATTACGACATTGATAGAGGATCTTTTGCAAGCTCTGCTTTGTTGGCCTGTTACTCGAGCGCCACGCCATACGACAGCTGAGCGCCTGAAGGAGTGCAATATGACAGAGTACCTTTCTACTCTGGTTGTCTGTTCGGCGTTCTGTTCTTTTTTGTTCGGTCGCCGGGATGTCCATAAAAATTTAAAGAGCATTTGAAGGTTTCTCGTTCGGTTGCCAAAAGGAGTGAAATATCGTTCCATTATTCTGGTGCTTTTACAACATTTTAAATTGAATTCATTTGCATATCATCTCATAAAAAATGTCCAAATGCCGGGAACTGGTCTGGGCTGCGTTGGGCTGGAAGGAAAATGGAAAGTGGCCGGTGTAAAAACCAAATGGCCGTTTGTCGTTCCTTTGATTTTTTATGGCTTATGTACAATGTTGGCGTGGAGGGGGGGTGCTGGCATTGATGATTCCCTTTTCTACCCGAACGTTGTCAGTAACCATTACTTATAAATTATTAAAAAGCGGTGAATGGGGGCTATACCCTACTGCAGGTTGTGCCATAGTGTGTCTGGGTTAGTAGTTAGATAATGGAACTAACACTGAGTTTAGATGGTGCTAAACATTTTTGCTGATACTCGTCAGAGACCGAGACGAGCCACAAAAGAAAAAATACTTAAATAGGAGAGGTGGGCCATGAATTTCAGCCCAAAGAGACGCACAAGAGGACATAAAAGATAAATGGTCAAATTGCCAAAAAAAAAGTGTAAATAGAGTCTATGGGAAATGAGGCAAACTTAAATGTCAGTCTTCATTCTGGGATGTTGTTGATACGTATACAAGTTGATAAACGGGCGACGAATGTGGTGAAGGGAGGCTAATGTGGTAAGTATTTTAGCTGCACACTTTTGGAAGAAATTTTAATACCCGTCAAAGTAAGATGGGATATAGAGTGCTACACATCTATTATCTGTCTTCATTCCGAATAAGTTTTTAAAGCGAAAAAAAACTTTGGAAATGTTAACGGAGAAAGAGTTAAATATGTGAAAAACTGGACATGTTTTTTCTATAGGATTTCTAAGTGAACTCGTTATTCAACTTCGAACATTGCTCAATAACACTGTGCAACAGCATTTTTGGAACAGAACAGCGACCCTATAATTCTGAAAGTGCATGTTGAGTAGACCAACTTTGAAGAATAAACTTATAAACTGGTCTGAGTTTTTATACACTCCACGAGAGTATTATGTCTTTGTGCATTTGTTTGTAACACCCAAAAGGAAACGAGATAGACCCATTGTTAAGTATACCGATCGACTTAGAATCACTTTTTGAATCGATTTAGCAATGTCCATCCGTCTGTCTGTCTGTCCGTCCATCTATTCTTGTAATCACGATACAGGTCGCAATTGTAGACAGAACCAAATGAAACTTTGCACAAAGAACTTTTTCGGGACAAGGACGAACGCTATTTAATTTGAGGAAAATCGGTTCAGATTTAGATATAGCCCCCATACGAATTTCACTCCCGATTTGACTCTTTTCACTCTAGATACCACATATTACAACAGATTTTCTTTAAAATTGGCAAAACATCTTATATTTCAACTAGAAACACCTGTGGTAAAAATGTGTTAGATCGGTTCAGATTTATATATAGCTCTCATACAAATTTCGCTCCCGATTTGACTTTTTCCGCTCTAGAGACCACATATTTCACTTGATTTGCTTCAAATTACCTTGCATTACCTTATAGTTCTACTAGAAACGTCTGTGTTGAAAATGGATTAAATCGGTTCAGATTTAGATATAGCCCCCATACAAATTTCGCTCCCGATTTGTCTTTTTCCGCTCTAGAAACCACATATTGTATCAGATTGTCTTCAGATTTGGAAAAACATCTTATATTTCTACTAGAAATACCCATGGTGAATATAGGTCAGATCGATTCAGATTTATATATAGCTCCCATACAAATTTCGCTCCCGATTTGACTTTTTCCGCTCTAGAAACCACATACTGTATCAGATTGTCTTCAGATTTGGAAAAACATCTTATATTTGTACTAGAAATACCCATGGTTAATATAGGTCAAATCGGTTCAGATTTATATATAGCTCCCATACAAATGTCGCTCCCGATTTAACATTTCCGCTCTAGAAACCACATATTGTACTCGATTTTCTTTAAATTTGGCACAACATCTTATAATCTTACTAGAAACACCTAAACAGAAATTGGGAAAATCGGTTCATATTTAGATATAGCCCCCATACAAATCTCGCTGCCGATTTGACATTTTCCGCTCTAGAAACTAAATATTGTACCCGATTTTCTTTAAATTTGGCATTTGGTCACATCGGTTCAGATTTACATATAGCTCTCATACAAATTTCGTTCCCCCAGAAACCGCGTATTTTCATAGAATTTTTTAAAATTGACCATAACACGTTATACTTCAACTAGAAGAACTTATTGTGAAAGTTAGTCAGTTCATTTCATGTTTGGATATATACCCGATACGAATATTATTCTCGATTTGACAAATTGGACAGGTCATATTAGCCTGTGATTAGGAAACATTCAAAAAATGTTCCCATTTTCACTTTTTCACTGAATTGAATTGTATTCCGATAGAAAGTTGAGTGTATTATATAGTCAGCCCCGCCCGAGTTTAGCCTTTCCTTACTTGTTTTACAGTGGGTTAAAGTTTTCATTTTTTGGTCGAAGCGAAAAAATTGTTGTAAGTTAATGTCTGAGAGATCTGTTTTTGTCAGTTTTTTATGAGGATCATTTTTGTGGAAGATCTTAACCTTCTAGTTCCTCTCTTTATTTGACCTTTTTTTCGATAAAATCCATAAAAAGAGTTCTTTGAAAAAGAACATATAAGGATTAACACATAAATTTGTCGGAAAAATTCAGGGGGGAGGGGCACCAAAGACACCAAAGTTTTAAATAAAGCTCTTCACGCTTAAATATCGATAAGGTGGGCGATTTAAAATTTAGAATTGGCTATAAAAAAGTACTGATTATTTTTTCAAATTTCTGGTTTTATTGGAAAAGTTGAACTTTGTCATTTAAAAACGGAAAAAAATATCATCAGTATCTCATCCGATCAACCCAATTTTTCAGTACATGGCCTAGCCCAAAATCTAGGCCAAACAGTGACTCGTTGTGAATGCATTGGCTTCTCAATAGTCACGTGTGGGTTCTCTGAACCCCACATATGACAATTTTGCTTATTGACATAGCCACCGAGATGAAAATGAGCTTCATGAAGGCCGATCTCTTATCGACAATTTTCCACCTAAATTTATTACAGTTTGCGTTAAAGACTCACTACTTTGGAAGTAAGTTTTTAATATTTCCCAATATTGTTCGAGCATAACCCTGAAAATAAAAATAACAAGTAAGAAGGCGTTAAGTTCGGCCGGGCCGAATCTTATATACCCTCCGCCACGGAGTGCATTCCACAGTATTACCAGCAGATTAAAGGATGTCGACATAGAAGTACAGAACCATATTACGAAAATTGTGATATGTTTATGAACATTACTATATTTGTTTACTATTTCAAACTATAATTTATACTTATGCGCACTTTTTCAATTATATCTCTTAAAAGTAAGAATTTCGAAAAATCCCTCTATTTTACGTGTCTATTCCATTTAGAGATGTGCGCGTGAGTGATTATTGGCTCACGTTCACGCACGCTCACGAAGGAAAAAAATTGAATCACGCACATTCACGCACGAAGATTTTTTCGTTACTCACGTTCACGCACGCTCACGTGAATAAAATAAATTTTGCTCACGATCACGCGTGATTCACGCGTGAATCACGTGATTCACGTAAATCACGCAAACAATTTCCACAAAGATATACATTGTAAATCGAAATGAGTAACGCCCCGCAAATCCGAAAATTATTTAATTTAATTATTTAAAAAACTCTACGTTTGGTTTGTTTTTAATTCATATTTTTAAAATAGTGTACAATATTACTGTGTGGTTACGGTATACGCAAAATAAGTTAGAAATCGGACACTGACATAAAATCCAAGTACAAATCAAATTCGGTTTATACATTCCTCTGATTGCATACACGGATTTTTCAAAATTCGTACTTTTTGGGTTTAAAATGAAAAAGGGGATAAAAATAGTACCAATCAAATGACTGCAGTTAGAGTTATGAAATTCGGAGTATACATTCCTCTGACTGCGTAGACACGGAAAATAAACGGAATTTTCGAAATTCACATTCGGAATTTTCGAAATGCATATGCCCCGATAGTTGTGTGTGGTTTTTTAATTGAATTAACACTAAGGATGTAAATTCAGTGCCTAGTGTTGGTGCAGGGAATACGTACATAAATAATAGAAAAAAATAGATATTATACCTACACTGAAGCACTCTGCTTTAGAAATAAATATGTCTATGACTTTTATTTTGAATGGAAAATTTCACATTTTTAAACGAAATTTTAAATGAAAATAAAAGAATTAATAAATATGTGCGACTCACGAAAAAATCACGTGATTCACGCAGAAATTAGACTCACGCACATTCACGCACGAACATTTTTTCGTTCCTCACGTTCACGCACGCTCACGTGAGTAAAATAAATTTTGCTCACGTTCACGCGTGATTCACGCAATTCACGTGAGTGGCGCCCATCTCTAATTCCATTAGAGGGATGTACACACCGAATATCATGATTCTAGCTATTGTCGTATCATTGGTACCATATTTTATCCATTTTTTCCCATTTCGCCCACTAAAACTTTTATTTTCTTTGTGGTGCTTCCAAGCTACAAGAGGAATATCCGCAACAAATTTCAAATGTATGAAAATCAGAAATTTAAGTAATAAGCCAAGGCTACCAATATTTTTATACTATGTATATATAATGGAAATAATACTACAATTCATAAAGTAAATAGAAGGCAGCAATCATAAATACCCTAAATATTGGGGGATAGAGAGTGTATTATCAGCTGCAATCCTTTAGTTGGTTGTATTTTCATCTATTTTAAATTCAAAAGTGTACATTTTGAAAATACCTTATCTCTCAGGTATGCAGTATAAGACAACTTCATGATTCTACAATTTTTTGTCGTAAAAGCAACAAAATAAAGTGCGAATTTGGAAAAAAATATTTTACGTTGCTATGCACTCAGAGCAATGTATATACCCAATTCCATGATACTATCTGCGGCCATTTTGTTGGTACCATTTTTAACCCCTTTTCGCATTTTACTCCTTAAATGTACGACTTTCGAAAATTTCATCATTCTAGCTGTAGCCTTTTAGTTGGTACCATATTTATCCCTCTGCTCCCATTGAATCCCTTGAAAGTACGAATTTGGAAAAAACATTTTTTTTCGTGTCACTCAGTCAGAGGAATGTGTACCGCGAATTTCATGGTTCTAGCTGCATCCATTTGTTTGGTACAATTTTTATCCCCTTTTTCCATTTTAGCCCCAAAAAGTACGAATTTCGAAAAATTCTTTTATTTTGTGTGTCTATGCAATCAGAGGAATATATACACCGAATTTCATTATTCTAGGTGCAGCCGTTTAGTTGGTACTATTTTTATCCCTTTATCCCCATTTAACCCCTTAACAAATTTAGAAAAAATTCTTGTATATTATGTATCTACTCTATTAGAGCTATGTACAAGCCAATTTTCGTCGTTTGATGGGTACTATTTTTATCCCTTTTCGTCCCATTTCGCCCCCTACAAATAAAATTCACTCTATGGTGCCCTTTTGTGTTATAAAGGGAATGTGAATTGCAAATATCAAGTAAATACAAGCTATTATGTTCAAAAAACATGCTGAAATACTCTAAATATTAGGGGTATTTTCAGTCCTTGTGAGGGAAAAATGTTTCCCTCTGGGCCGATTTCGCCCACTTTCAATCCCAACCGATCTGCAACCATAAGACACATTTAGGAAAAATTTCGTTCATTTCGTTCGGCCGCCATCGTGCTTTCAACAGACAGACAGACGGACATGGCTATATCGTCTTAGAATTTTACCACGACCCAGAATATGGGTCTCCGATGAATATTTTAAGGTGTTACAAACGGAATGACAAATTGAGTATACATACCCCCATCCTGGAGGTGGAGGGTATAAAAATGAAAGTTATTCCACCTTTAAATTAATTAAAATTTTAATTAAAAATTTTAAATGACCCACCCTATAGAAACACCTATGGTGAAAGTGGTTAAGATCGGTTCAAATTTATATTATGCTCCTATGCAAAGTGGGTGACATCGACACATGTTTGGGACACATACAAAAATCCTTCCATCCTTCACTTTTTTCACCGAGTGACTTATTTATTTTGCGTCCTTGAGGTAGTTATAATAATTACATTAGAAGCAAATATTTACTATACCACAAGTTGTTATACAAATTGGCATTTTTGCACTGCTGAAAAAGAACATCAACAAAATAGAAATGTCATATCCTATGAAGATCGAGTAAAAAACAATGAAAAGGCTCCATAAAAGAAGGACTTTCTTCCAATGACAAAATCATGTTAAATTCATTAAAGAAGATTCAATTTTTCCCAACTTCCGGATCACAAGATGGGGATATATTTCACTTCTTTCGATGCTCCTCACCTAACTGAAACTTGAAACAAATTTGCATACTGCAAACGGCCAGAGCCTCAATGGATGGAATGGACATTGAAAATTGTGCATTTTTTTACACTACTTTCTGAAGCCGTCTTATATCCTAGGAAGCTGAAAATTGGCGCATATATGGTACTGATAATGTACACGAATGTGACGAAGCCGGATTTTTGTTTTACCATCTGTGAATTTTTAATTAAATTAAATTAACTAAATGACCAAAATTTCAGAAAAAATCGTAATGAATATGTTTACGATGCAAGTAAACTCATATTTCAGATTTTACTTCACATTTAACCCATTCATGAACAGTACGGAAAAAAGGGCGGCCCTTAATGAGCAGCAATGCGCGATTAGTGCCATCCCAAGGAGACCCTAAAACACAAATTGAACTAAAAATGTGGCAAATGGCAAGGTGACATTTATTACTTGGCTGCAGACTACCACGATCATGATTTCGACCATGTCAAAAGTCTTTTCAAGTGGCTTCGCAGCGACTTTTTAACATCAAACCAGGCCTCTATAAGGAGATGATTCTCACAAACAAACGAGATGCACAAATCACTTGCCGAATTTGCGTTTAAAAAATCGCACCAAGTAATAAAGCACACATGCCATCTTACAAGCATCTCATTGAGTTGCATATGTAAGTATGTGTATATGCAGGTATAGTTACCCAGCAATACATCTGCCGTGCCAACGTTCATTTGTTTTAGATTTTTCGTTTGTATTTTTTGGTCTGTAATCAATATTTGATTTGAACTGGGTTATTGTCCTGGCTCAAGACCATTTTGCATCTATATTTAATAGAATGCAAATTTATTTACAAATGACATGGTGACATTTATTACTTGGTTGCAGACTACCACGATCATGATTTGGACCATGCCATGTTATTGTGAATTTTTAAAAAATGTGTCAAAAGTAGCAGTAAAAATCTGGCCTTTATTTTGGATCATATTGCAACATTTTGACATGGTTTGATAAGGCTCGGGCCATATTTTTATCTCCTCTCAATACCATTCATATAGTGATGATATTAAAGTGTGCATCTCTCGAACGGAGAATGGAAAAACCTCTTTATTTTTCGTGTTTACGCAGTTAGAGGAATGTATAAACCCAACTTTATGATTCTAGCTGCGGTCATTTGGTTGGTACCATTTTTATCCCTCTTTTTTCATGTTATTCTCTAAAAGTACGAATTTTGAAACATCCATTTATTTTACATTTCAACGCAATCGAGGAATGTATACACCGAATTTCATTATTCTAGACACAGCCCTTTTGGTTGGCACTATTTTATCCCTCTTATTCCCATTTTACCCCTTCAAACTACGAATTTGGAAACTACACTTTTATATTATGTATCTACTCAATTAGAGGAATGTACACACAGAATGGCTAGATCGTCTTTAAATTTGACCACGACCCAGAATATATATATAAATTACAAGGGAAAAATATGACCTTTTAGGAGTGTTTTCAGCAGCGCTTAGCTCACAGGCGGCTTGACCCAGTGACTAAATATTTTGCAGATCATCATTAAACAATCAAATTTTCATTTCTGTGGGGTGACCGCTGCAATTTATTGTCGTGAGCCATCCTAATGTATATGCCTGTAACTTTGTTGGTTATCAACCGATTCACATCGCATTTGAAAAAGAAGAAACATGGAGCTTTCGATCAATATATCGGTTATTTAAGAAAACTTAAGAAATCTGTATGCTTTTGTCCAGCAAACACATATTTTAAAAAATAATTTACTAATATTTCAATTTTGACAATATTTTTGGCCATTGTTTTTATTGGTAACCTTACCAATTGTAAATTTATTTACATAAAAAAACGCCACTTTGTTTCTAAAAATCCGTCAATAATTGACTGAGTTATAGAAGTTTTAGGTAAAACAAAATTGTTGAAAAAAATCAAGTTTCCAGTTCAAATCTCTCATAATTTTAGGAATTGAACTCCAATAAAAATATTTAAAATTCATCGATGCAGATAAAAGTGGTAAAAAATGTATGGTGACCATTTTAATAAAAAATCTCCAATTCTGGAACACATTCTCCACATTTTGGGAATTTGAAAAAAATTTAAATCTTCTAATTTTAACACCGCTTTATCTTTTTGTCAAATTTTAAGTATTTGTATTGGACTAAAATTCCTAAAATTATGAAAGATTTGAACTGGAATGACCAAAACTTGAATTTTTTCCACAATTTTGTTTTGGCGAATAAATGTCGCTTGTAACAAATATGTTGAAGGACGCGAAAAAATTCGCGGTTGCAATTGCCTTTATTTCAAATTTCAAATTTTTTCTAGTTGGGTTTCTGAAACAATTCTGTCACAGCTATTCACTATTTGGTCAGCTATCGCATGCCAAACATATATTTTGGTATTCTCCGTATGATAGAAAGTTACCCGGGTTTTTCTAAATGAGCTTTTCACAATTTTTGTCACTCTTATTAGTCCAAACATATTTAGGGTCTTAAGGCACTGCTTCAATGCGTTACACATTTTTTTTCTGTCCCAAATGATATATATCCTCCTACTCTGTATATTGAGGGTATAAAAATACTTAAAATTCGTTAAAACACATAATGAACTAAATAAGTTACAGGCTTATAAGTGTGCAAAGGTACGAAACCCCGATTTTGACCCGTAATTCAAGATTTTAGGTTGTATCTGGCAAATTTCATATACAGATTCTTGTTCTACTGTCGCACAGAGTTACACTTAATGAAAATATGCTGTAAGTTAATATCTAAGAGAAGTCTTATTTTCGGAACTATATTGTGGAATTTTATGAGGATCATTTGTGTGGAAAATCTTAACCCAATCACAATACCTTGCTGCTATTTGTTTTTAAAAATCCTAATTTGTAGTGATTATATAGGGTACGCCAAATAACTTTTTTTGAAAATGCTATAAAACTACTGAATATTTTCTCAAATTTCTTTTTTTATTTGAAAGTACAATCCCTCCGGTTCAAATGACTGCCTCGGGCACCCCACAAATAATAGTCCAACGGTTGAATAGGTAAATAAAACGTTAGATGGCGGACACCATACCAATGTCTCCTATGATTTACTTTTTCCGCTCTAGAAACCACATATATCAACAAATAACTTTTTTTTTGAAAATGCCATAAAAAAAACTACTAAATATTTTCTCAAATTTCTTTTTTTATTTGAAAGTACAATCCTTTCGGTTAATAATGGAAAATAATTTCATTCAAATGGCTGCTGAGGGCACCCCACAAATAATAGTTCAACGGTTGAATAGTTGAAAAAAAAACGTTAGATGGCGGACTCTATATTAGAACGTGCACTTTTTATGGGTCCCCAAAAGATTTGGGCCCTCGGTGTCACTTTTGCCAAAAAGTGATCATTTTCTCAGGCTCATATCTTGCAAACCGTTTGGAATTTGGATTTCCTCTCTGAGGCAAAGTTGTCGCTCTTGTCATAAAGAAATTGTGAACATAAAGGGTGTTTTTTTAGCTATTATCTATTTAGCTTTTTGGCAACACTGGTTTAAACAGCTGACGCACGTTTCGTGTTTTGTTTCACTGTCAAACATCTTCAGTTTGGTCTATAATTTAACCATGAATCGTCTTACAAACGAACAACGCTTGCAAATTATTGAATTTTATTATCAAAATGCGTGCTCTGTTAAGAAAGTTCTTCGCGCGCTTCCATTTTATGGTCACTGTTCGGGCTATTGTGACTAAATTTCGCACCAAATTTACATTGTTGGACATTAAACCACCAACACGCTTACGTAGAGTGCGAACTGAAGAAAATATCGCAGCTGTATCGGCCAGTGTTAATGATGACCATCAATTATCGATTCGTCGCCGTTCGCAGCAATTGGTCCTATGTTACTCAAAAACGTGGAAATGCCAAAATTGGACTAAGCGGATGGACCATTTGAGGCGCAGTCAAGGTCAACATTTGCACGAAATAATCTTCAAACATTAAATTATATGGACAGTACTAGCGATTCAAATAAAGATTTCATGCAATTTTCTGAATTTTAAAAATCACCCTTTATTTATAAGTTCAGATTTCAAGCCTTGCACCTCCAAGCAAAAAATTGGAAGTACTTCAATCCAAAAAATCCAAATTTGCATTTTTCCTGCTTTTGAGGAAGTACTTTTAAACAACGTCCAAAAAAGTCGATAATATGTTAATATTCCGTAACATTTTATGAATAGCATTTTCACAACTGAATGGGAACGACTTTTTAGTATGGGGTCACAAAGGTAAGGTGTCCGCTTTGCACCCAGAAGGTCTCGGGATCGAATCTTGGCTCGGGAAAACAACTTTTTTTATTATTTTTATAAATAAACAATGTTTAATTTTGTATAATTTTGACAATTTAAAATTTTTTGATTAAAAAATACAAATCTATTGCTTTTTTAATGTACTTAAAATATTTCATATATATATTTTTTTAATTCTTGGTACTGCAGTATCAGTAAAATTAAAATTATTATTATTAGTATTTATTAAAATTAGTATTTAATTGCGTTATATATTAGTTCATATTAAACAAGTTCCCAATTGTCACTTTTACCGAACTAAATGATTTGCTTTAGTTATAAACCACTCACAATAGAGGATAGCTAAGATGGTTAGAGTGCCGTAGGAGCTATCAGAAGGTCCGCTGTTCTACCCCCGGTAGCGTCGGATTTTTTTAAAACAGAAAAGGAAACAAGTGAAAATGTGGTTCCTTTATAACACTTAAAAATAACCTTTAAGTCTTTCAAAATAAAGGACATCCCTCCTATGACAACTCCATGTTAAATTCATTGGTGGAATATCCCAATTTTCACTACTTCCGAATCACAATGTGAACTTCTTTTTCACTTCTTTAGGTGCTCTCTTTTTGCTGGGTGTAGTTATATGTAAAGGATTTAATTTTACAAAGGGCGTGACAAAGGTTTAAAGTGATTATAAAAACATTTTTAGATCTAAAATTGCAACTGATTTCGACTGTCTGATGTGTGCAGCATATATGGAAATATTGCCAAAGATAAACTTGCACAGTATTCCGATCATCCGTATAGAAGTTATAAACGGTTTAATTTTACGTAATGGTGATTTGTGTGGGAGGTACAAAAAGGGCATGACAAAATTCTCCATATTTCGTACGCTCAAAGTGATTATAAAAACTTCATCAAATATCCAAATACAACTGGTTCCGAATATTTTTCTAGCTATATGGACTATATCTGTGGGGATATATCAATTTCAACCATCTCCAAATTTTAACTAAGTCTGGGTAAAATAATACTATGTTCAGAGTTTGAATAAATTCCTAACTCCCACTCTCCTGGACACCAGACAGCCAGCCAGATAGACAAACTGACGAACGTGAAAGGGATTAAGTCACTCCTTTAATGCATTACACTTTTTTCTATCCCAAGTGACATATACGCTCCTACTCTGTTGATACGCACAAATATTTTTCTACTTTATATGATTGATTTGATTTTTATTATTGTTTCAATAAATTGATGGCAAAATATAATATGATTTTTTAATTTGTACAAAGGGTACTAACATTATTACGGTGTATAAATTCCATCGGCTAGGTAGGATCTGGAATCGACAATTTGGTGTGAATATACCTCTGAATACGTAGTTGCGCAAAATAATGTGATTTTTCAAAATTTTTGAGTGTTTACAAGCGATTTACCCAGAAGAGTATATCCTTACACCGCGTGCATTTGCTAGCGATGATATAAAAAATCACCTTATTAAATATTCAATTCGTAGAATTTTTATGTTCGACAAGTTCGGCCTGTTGAATTTTTTTTATACACTCCACGAGAGTATTATGTCTTTGTGCATTTGTTTGTAACACCCAAAAGGAAGGGAGATAGGCCCATTGTTAATTATACCGATCGACTTAGAATCATTTTTGAATCGATTTAGCAATTTCCTCTGTCTGTCCGTCTATTCTTGTAATCACGGCATAAGGACGAACGCTATTTAATTTGAAGAAAATCGGTTCAGATTTGGATATAGCCCCCATACGAATTTCACTCCAGATTTGACTCTTTTCACTGTAGATACCGCATATTTTAACAGATTTTCTTCAAAATTGGCAAATGATCTTACATTTCAACTAGAAACACATGTGATGAAAATGTGTTAGATCGGTTCAGATTTATATACAACTCCCATACAAATTCCGCTCCTAATTTGAGTATTTCGGATGTAGAAACCACATATTTTGTCAGATTGTCTTCAAATTTGGCAAAACATCTTATATTTAAACAAAAACCACCTGTGATCAAAATGTGTTAGATCGGTTCAGATTTATATATGGCTCCGTCACAAATTTCACTCCCGATTTCTCTTTTTCCACTCTATAAAGCACATATTTTAATAGATCTTCTTGAAATCTTTCAAAATATCTTCTATTTCCACTAGAAACACCCATTTTAAAAATGGGTCAGATCGATTCAGATTTATATATAGCTCCCATTCGGCTTGACATTTTCCGCCCACAAACCACGTATTTTCACCAAATTTCTTCAAATTGAACATAACACGTTGTACTTGAACTGGTAGAACCTATTGTGTATGTGGGTCACTTCATTCCATGTTTGGATATAGCCCCGATACAAATATGCTTTTCGATTTGACAAATTGGGTCAGGTCATATTAGCCTATGATTAGGAAACATACAAAAATCCTTCCCGTTTTGACTTTTGTACCGAATTCAATTCGGATAGAAAGTGGAGTGTATCATATAGTCGGCCCGCCCGACTTTAGCCTTTCCTTACTTGTTTTTTTTTTCTACAAGAATAAAATATAGATCTATAAAATTCTCGCTTAATTGTAAGCATTTTAAACAGCATTATTAAAGGCAAATTATGTATTTTTTTTTTACATTCTACATTCGTTATTATATAAGATCTCCGCACCCGACCTGACAAATCAAAAAAAGGTAAAAACAGCTATTACATACTACTACTTTCGATCTTGGTGCAAATAGGAATATCTTAAAACATAAATAATTAAAATAACAAAATTTCTAAATTAATGAGCAGTTTGTCAGTCCATATTTTGGAACATTAAAATTCGTACAAAGTTGTTATTTGCTAAAAATTTGCAAGATGTTGAAATTTGTACACTGCTGGACATAAAAAAAAATTTAAGGAAAATCAAAATAAATTAAATAAAAATTGTAAACCCAGCTATTTGAATACATTAAAATAGCCGATTTTTTTCAAAAATTTCACGATCCCACTTTTGTCTACAAATTCCCGCCAAATCCAGCTTTTGGAATTCATATATCGCGCTTTTTGGCCAAAAAGAGATGGTCACGTTACGTATACATAATAAAAATATAATGTAGTAATAGTAAGTATACGCCCACGTATTTATAAGCAAGTTCAAACTCTCAAAATCTTACCCCAATGTCAATCATATGAAAAAACATACCGACACACCTAACACCGGTGTACGTATACGTTATTATGACATAATATTATTAATAATACGTATTTTGAAGTAAAGAAAACACAAATAAAATTTAAAACCAGTAAGGAAAGGCTGAAGTCGGGCGTGGCCGACTTTATGATACACTCCACGAATACAATTCGGTGAAAAAAGTTAAAACGGGAAGGTTTTTTGTATCCTGTAATTGTATGTGTTTGACAAAAAATTTTATATCGGAAAGGTCATTTGTATGAGGATATATTGAAACCTGGAACGAAATAGGTGAAATATAAAATGTATAGTTTGGCCAAAATCGGTTAAACTTATGGGAGCAACATTTGAATTTGGGCTATATTTAAATCTGAACCGATCTTACCCACTTTCACCATAGTTTTGTTTAGTTAGATTATAAGATGTTGTGCGAAATTTAAAGAAAATCGTGCACCTGTGGCTTTTAAAGCGGCAAAAGTCAAATCGGGAGCGACATTTGTATGGGGGCTATATCTAAATCTGAACCGATCTAGCCCGCTTTAGCCACAGGTGTTTCTAGTTAGATTATAAGATGTTGTGCCCGCTTTAGCCACAGGTGTTTCTAGTTAGATTATAAGATGTTGTGCCAAATTTAAAGAAAATCGATTAGAATATGTGGCATTTAAAGCGGAAAAAGTCAAATCGGGAGCGACATTTATATGGGGCTATATCTAAATCTGAACCGATCTTACCCAATTTATGTTTCTAGTAAGATTATAAGATGTTGTGCCAAATTTAAAGAAAATCGAGTATAATATGTGGTTTCTTCTAGGAAAATGTCAAATCGGGAACGACATTTGTATGGGGGCAATATCTAAATCTTAACCGATTTGGCCTATTTTCACCATAGATGTGCTTAGTTTAAATATAAGATGTTTTGCCAAATCTGAAGACAATCTGATACAATATGTGGTTTCTAGAGCGGATAAAGTCAAATCGGGAGCGAAATTTGTATGGGAGCTATATATAAATCTGAACCGATCTGTCCGATATTCACCATGGAAGTTTCTAGTGGGAATATAAGATGTTTTACCAAATTTGAAGACAATCTGATACAATATGTGGTTTCTAGAGCGGAAAAAGTCAAATCGGGAGCGAAATTTGTATGGGAGCTATATATAAATCTGAACCGATCTGACCGATATTCACCATGGGTGTTTCGAGTGGAAATAGAAGATGTTTTACCAAATCTGATACATTATGTGGTCTCTAGAGCGGAAAAAGTAAAATCGGGAGAGAAATTTGTATGGGAGCTATATATAAATCTGAACTGATCTGTCCGATATTCACCATGGGAGTTTCTAGTGGGAATATAAGATGTTTTACCAAATCTGAAGACAATCTGATACAATATGTGGTTTCTAGAGCGGAAAAAGTCAAATCGGGAGCGAAATTTGTATGGGAGCTATATATAAATCTGAACCGATCTGACCGATATTCACCATGGGTGTTTCTAGTGGAAATATAAGATGTTTTACCAAATCTGAAGACAATCTGATACATTATGTGGTCTCTAGAGCGGAAAAAGTCAAATCGGGAGAGAAATTTGTATGGGAGCTATATATAAATCTGAACCGATCTAACACATTTTTACCACAGGTGTTTCTAGTTACAATATAAGATGTTTTGCCAATTTTAAAGAAAATCTGTTGTAATATGTGGTATCTAGAGTGAAAAGAGTCAAATCGGGAGTGAAATTCGTATGGGGGCTATATGTAAATCTGAACCGATTTTCTTCAAATTAAATAGCGTTCGTCCTTATCCCGAAAAACATCGTTGTGCAAAGTTTCATTTGGTTCTGTCTACAATTGCGACCTGTATCGTGATTACAAGAATAGATGGACGGACAGACAGACAGACAGACGGACATTGCTAAATCGACTCAGAAAGTGATTCTACGACGATCGGTATAATTAACAATGGGTCTATCTTGTTTCCTTTTGGGTGTTACAAACAAATGCACAAAGACATAATACTCTCGTGGAGTGTATAAAAAATCGGGAAATTTTTCACTTTTGCCGCTATCTAAGCGCTATCTAAACGGCGTTAAGAATCGTTCCTAGGAAGTTCATGTCTTGAGATATTAGGAACATTTTTGTAGTTGATTGTTTCCTTGAATTATGAATGGTTTGCTACCTATGGACCCAAACAGGGGAAAAAGGTTAAAAAAGCGATTTTGACCTTGAAGATAATTGATTTTATATGTTTTTATTCTTTATGGCAAGAGTTACAACTTTGCTCCAGAGAGTAAATCAAAATACCAAACTGTTTGCAAGATATGAGCCTGGGAAAATGATCATTTGTTTGCAAAAATGACACCGAGGCTACAAATCATTGGGGGCCCATACAAAAGTTCATGACTTTGGGAAAAACTGGGGACACGGGTCTTTTTTGGTCTTTTAGCATATAGTGGTGTCCGTAAATGGTTATAATTTTACGTGTTGCACTGTGTGATAAAAGCGAAATATTTTGGGAAAACGCATAAAACAAACCAAACATTAATTTTTGCCGGGAACATCGTCAACTTTTATTATTTATATATATGGTCCACCATCTAACGTTTTTTTCGACTATTCAACCGTTGGAATATTATTTGTGGGGTGCCATCAGCAGCCATTTGAATGAAATTATTTTCCATTATTAACCGGAAGGATTGTACTTTCAAATAAAAAATGAGAAATGAGTAGTTTTTTTATAGCATTTTCAAAAAAAAAATTATTTGGCGGACCCTATACATATAATAGAGTCTCCCAACATATTTCGCTTTTTTCATTGTCCGTTCGTGAGCTGGACGCGTTCAAAATAACCTCTATAAATCAGGTTTTTCTTGAATAAAATTCACGGTGAGAATTGTATTTAGAAAAAAACCTGAGAAGAAATTAAAATCTGGTGCGAGTCTTATCAAACCATATCCAAAACTTGCATTTTAACCAAGAATAGAGGGTAGAATTTTAACATTTTTGCTGCTTTTTTTATAAAAACCACAATAACTTCCATATTTATACACTCCACGAGAGTATTATGGCTTTGTCCATTTGTTTGTAACACCCGAAAGGATGCGAGATACACCCATTGTTAATTATACCGATCGACATAGAATCACTTTTTGAGTCGATTTATCAATGTCCGTCTGTCCAATCCAATAATCAAATTACAGGTCGCAATTATAGTCCGATCTTAATAAAAATTGGCACAAGTAAGTTTTGTGGATGAAGGACGAACGCTATTTAATTTGAGGCAAATCGGTTCAGATTTAGATTTTACATGTTCCGCTCTAGAAACCACACATCTTATAATCCAACTAGAAACACCTATGCAAAAATTAGATAAGATCAGTTCAGATTTAGATATATATATATATATATATATATATATATATATATATATATATATATATATATATATATATATATATATATATATTCTGCTCTAGAAACGACATATTGTACCCGAATTTCTTTCGATTTGGCACAGCAGCTTATAATCCAATTAAAAAACCTATGGTGAAATTGGGTAAGATCAGATTTAGATATAGCCCAAATACAAATGTTTAACCGATTTTGGCTAAACTATACATATTATATTTCACCTGATTTACATTTACATTTACAGAATACAAAAATCCTTCCCGTTTTCACTTGTTCACCGAATTAAATTGTATTCGGATAGAAAGTGGAGTGTATTATAGAGTCGGCCCCGCCCGACTTTAGCCTTTCCTTACTTGTTTTAGTTCGATTTGTGTTTTTGTTGGATCATTAAAGAGGAACGCGCCCAGCTCACGAACGGACAATGATAAAAGCAAAATATTTTGGGAGAACACATAAATCACCAATTCCAATTTTTAGAACTTCCTAACCCATTAAGGACCGACAATTTTTTTCTTACTGTTAGTTCTCAGTGGGTTAAATGTAATGTAAAAATTGAAATATGGAGTTATTTGCATCGTAAACACATTCTAGTCTTGCAAAAAACCAATTTTTGAAAAAAACATCTGAAATTTTGGTCTCACAATGGATAAATTGGGAGGATAACTTCACATAAGATGTTACAATAAAACCATGCGACATGTTTTCCCTCCCACGAACGAGATTATACAGAAGTAAAACTATAGGTGACTAATAGGAAAACTCATACTCGTTTTTATTTATTTCGTGGTCCTTTGTCTTTTTTACAGGACTTTTAATTTCCAAAGGATGTAAAAGTTACAATAATTTAGTTGCGTACTTTTGCGTGTCATACAATGGCGATATGGGTATCAAATGAAGTATCACGAGAAGAACATCTGCTAAATATACTTTTAATTTCATGCGGACTATGTTAATTTAATATTAACAACCATTTAAATTAAATATGTTTTCACTTAAGCATATTCCAGCAATTATTTTTATACACTCCACGAGAGTATCATGTGTTTGTGCATTTGTTTGTAACAACCAAAAGGAAGGGAGGTAGACTCATTGTTAATTATACCGATCGACTTAGAATCACTTTTTGAATCGATTTAGCAATGTCCGTCTGTCTGTCTCTCCGTCTGTCTGCCCATCTATTCTTGTTATCACGATACAGGTCGCACTTGTAGCCTGAACTAAATGAAACTTTGCACAACGAAGTTTTTCGGGACAAGGACGAACGCTATTTAATTTGAAAATCGGTTAAGATTTAGGAATTTCACTCCCGATTTGATACTCTAGATACCACATATTAAAACGTATTTTCTTCAAAATTGGCAAAACATCTTATATTTCAACCAGAAACATATATATATTAGACCGGTCCTTATTTCTTTTTTTTCGAATTCGTATGACGGCAAGCGCTAAAACTTCTCTATTTGAACCTAAAAATACACAAAAAAAATTTGAGCTTGATTGGACAATTTTTAGTCGTGCCCCCCCCCCCCCCCAACAATTGTTTGTCATTAAAGTTAGTTACTATCATATAGGGGAAATTATCACCTTTTGTTCTTTTTTTTGACATAACTCGAGAACCACTAGTCCGATTTTGTTTAAATAAATTGAAAAATAATTAAGAATTAGAATTCCTTTAAAATGTGTATATATAGCGTTTTTCTATATAATCAACAGTTTAGCCGGTAAAAATAAATGTATGAAGAAAATAAATATTTTTTGCCTAAAATATTAATATTTTTTATTTTTTAAATTCATAGAAAATCCAAAACGAACAAATACATTTTAAAATTAAAAATCTAAAGCGATGACAACCAAAAGACTTCGATCGGATGATGACATTATGTTAATTGGCGTAATGGACCACCAAATTACTGGAGCTAAATTACCAGGAAGAAAACAAGTGCTACAAGTTTTATTTTATAATTTAAGAATAGTTGGCTTAAATTTTAGTTGTTGCTGAGGTCAGCACGTTTTGGCAAAAAGCACGAATTCCAACACACCATGAAAAACACTGCATTGAGAAGCTGGAAAAATTATACAACAAGTGGAGAGATATTACAAAGCATCATGGTCGAAAAACAGAATGTCAAAACAGGAAAGAAACTGAATTTCAAGATAAATTAGATGATTTATTCGATATCGCACATGCAAACGCGTTTGAATTAATTAAAATACAAGAAGACAAAGAGTTCTTAAAAAAGCAACGAGAAAAAGGAAGACCAGGTTGTATGCTAGGAACGGATAAAATTGTAATGCAGAAAGAAAAGCGAAAGGCAGTCCAGAAAGAACAAGAAAACCAGCGTCGAATAAAAGAAGATGAACAAAAAGAGTTATATGAACAACAGATTCAAAGAGGTATACAATTAAATATTCTATCTTTTAAGCAAATCAGAATTATTGATGTAAAACAGGTATGATTGACATTGACGACGAAAACGATATTGAAGTTGTAGCATCAACATCAACATCTGTATCAAATCCAAATCCAGGTATATCAGGTATCTCCAGAGGTAAAACAATTTTTTTTACACCAAGACTGCTTTCAACTTTGGATAAGTGGAAAATCACTGATGGTGCTGCAGTTCATATCCTAAGCGCAACTGCTGACGCGTTGGGCTATGATATCGAAGATCTTATACTAAATAGATCATCAATTCGTCGAATGCGTCAGAAGCATCGTGCAACAACAGCACAAAACATTGCAGCAAACTTTGATGCAAGTACTGTAATGTGGGTTTTCCCTATGCTTCTTTTTTATGTTTTGAGTATAAATTAAGAAACTTGAGTTTTTATTTCCAGATTCCACGTAGTTTTGTTTTGCACTGGGATGGTACAATGTTACCAGAAATTAGTGGCAGGGAAAAAGTTGACCGCTTGCCAATCATAGTCTCATCTCAAGGTATCGATAAACTACTTGGCATTCCAAAGTTAAAATCTTCGAGTGGAAAAGAAATATCAGATGCCGTGTTTAATTCAATAAATGAATATGAAATGCTTGATCTAGTTCAAATAATCTGCTTCGACACAACTGCTCATAATACAGGAGTTCAAAGCGGTGCTGCTGCTCTGCTTGAAGGAAAACTAGGTCGCGATTTATTATATTTTCCCTGCAGACACCATATTTACGAGTTGTTGATCCGTAAAGTGTTTGAAATTAGAGTGGCTACTACATCCGGCCCAGAAGTGCTAATTTTTAATCGCTTTAGCAAATACTGGATTAATATTGACAAATTAAATTACAAGAGTTGTTTAGAAGATGAACACATTATTACAGTATTGACTACTGAAGAACGTGGAACAATTTTAAATTACTGTCTAGATAACTTAAAACATGCTCATAGCAGACGCGACTACAAAGAATTATTGCAATTAGTTGTCACTTTTCTTGGTGGTACGGTGCCGAATTTTAACACCTTTCATGCTCGATGGATGTCAAAATGTATTTATGCACTTAAAATGTATTTGTTTCGTAATGAATTCAATATGACCAACCAAGAGTTAAACGGTATACGTAGTGTCTGTCTGTTCGTAGTTCGTATTTATGTAAAAGCCTGGTTTGGATGCACTAAAGCAATTGAAGCACCAAATCAAGACTTAAATTTAATTAAAAATATTATGGCTTATCCTGAAAGGGATATAGCTCTTGCTTTGCTACAAAAAATCAGCAATCATTTGTGGTATTTGTCGGAAGAAGCAGTCGGTCTTTCATTCTTCGATCCTAATGTAAGTGTTGCAATTAAAAAAAAAATGGTTCAGGCAATTAATGTTGAAGCAAATACAGAAAAATGCAAGCGAATAATAACTAATCCAACAAATATCGGCACATTTGCGCAAAAAGATTTAAGCGATTTTGTAAATTCCAATACACACGCATTCTTTGATCGTTTAGAAATTTCAAAAGAATTTTTGCAAGTCGATCCATCGGATTGGAATGAAAGATTTGACTACGCTCACGGATCACAAATTTGTAAAAACCTATCTGTAGTGAATGATGCAGCTGAAAGAGGCGCCAAATTCATTACAGATTATAATAATAAATTAACCCACAACGAAGAGGAGAAACAATTCCTTTTTCAGGTGGTTAAAGAATATAACATGAATTATCCCACTTTTAAAAAGACTTCACTATTAAATTAAAATAATATTAATGTTACTATGAGTATGTAATTAATAAAAATATTTAAGTTTATTCTTAATTTTCAAATAAATGTAAATAAAATAAAAAATATATATTTTTTTGCCTTATTTCTCAGAATAAAAACAAAAAGGTGCTTGGGGCACGGCTAAAAATTATCCAATCATTGTCAAATTTTTTTTTATGCTTTTTGGGACTAAAACGAATATTTTTAGCGCTTGCCGTAACATATATACGAGAAAATAAATTTGTCCATATAAATAAGGACCGGTCTAATATATATATATATATATATATATATATATATAAAGCTCCCATACAAATTTTGCTCCCGATTTGACTTATTTCGCTCTAGAAACCATATATTGTATCAGATTGTCTTCAAACTTTGCAAAACATCTTACATTTAAACTAGAAACACCTATGGTGAAAATTGGTCAGATCGGTGCAGATTTAGATATAGCCCCCATACGAATTTCACTCCCGATTTGACTTTTTCTGCTGTAGTAACCACATATTTTAACAAATATGCTTCAAAATTGGCAAAACATCTTATATTTCAACTAGAAACACCCACGGTGAAAATGAGCCAGATCGGTTCAGATTTAGATATAGCTCCCATTCAAATTTCGCTCTCGATTTGACTTTTTCTGGTTAAGAAACCACACATTTTTACAGATCTTCTTCAAATTTGGCAAAATATCTTATATTTTCACTAGAAACACCCATGGTATATATATGTCAGATCGGTTCAGATTTATATATAGCTCCCTCACAAATTTCACTCCCGATTTCACCTTTTCCACTCTATAAACCACATATTTTAACAGATCTTCTTCAAATCTTTTAAAATATCTTATATTTCAACCCATGGCGAAAATGGGTCAGATCGGTTCAGATTTACATATTGCTTCCATACAAATTTCACTTTCGGATTAACTTTTTCCGTCCCAGAAACCACGGATTTTCACCGAATTTCCTCAAAATGAGCATAACACGTTTACTTGAACTGAAAGAACTTATTGTGAAAGTTAGTCACTTCATTCCATGTTTGGATGTAGCCCCGATACAAATATTCTTCTCGATTTGACAAATTGGGTCGGGTCATATTATTAAATCCTTCCCGTATTCACTTTTTAACCCAATTGAATTGTATTCTGATATAGTCGGCCCGGTTTAGGAGTATTATTTTTCTAAGTGTATGAACACTGCAGTCTTGGTGTGTTCACCTGCTGTTGTCGCCGTTGGTAAAGAATATTTTTGTCCAGCATTGAAACTGGTGTAGACCACCCCATGACCTGTGTCGACCTCTATCTTTGTTCCATATCTTTATTCCACATTTTGTCCTTCCTTTTGTTTTATTTTTGGCATTAACATAAAAAATTGAATATGACGCAAAACTTTATCGTATTTTGGTTTCGTCGTTTGTGTTTTGCATAAAAAACATTTGTTGATATTGATATTAAACAAAGTGAGATGAACCGAAGAAAGAAAAAATATGAAAATGAGCCACCGCTCGCTCCACTGAAGGTAAGCGGTGCTCGATGGCGAGTTTGGTGGGTGTCCATTGGGGTGGCGGTGGTGTTGAACGGAGTTATGAATTAAGAATTCTCCATTTAATAAGGTCTTGATTTACGTTCTCCGTCTGTGCCTCTGCCAGCGAAAAGCAATATATTCACGAGAATGCCTTCCTTCTTTTAATAAATTCCACTAAATGGATGGCTGGGTGGAATGGTTGCACTGCATGGCTGTGGAGTCGAATATGGAACCCGTACATTGTGTGGTCTGTGGTCTGGGGCGTGCTGGCGGAGTCCTCTAAATCAATTTTATTATATCCGTTCTTCTTGCTCCTTTGTGAAACTGCTCTTGTGTTTCGCCTTCATTGATTGCTATGAATTTAATGGTTTTTACAATGAATTATTTTATTTTTTTGTGTGATTTTTATTTCGTTTTGCGGGATATAAAACTCGCTTGAAATTGAATAAATTTGCATAATTTTGCGTCATTATGTACGAGAATCTACATAGTTTCGGAGGGTTCGTTTCGTTTCCTTTTCTCTTTATTGTTAATAACATTTTATATTAAAATTGTTTGGGAAATGCAGGAAATTGTTTAATGTGTAGTTTTATGTCCTTTGTGGCATTCGGAAGAAGGTGAAAATCCTCGTAACTTGTGCAGGAGATGAAGTGTTACGAGCGTCTGCGAAAAAATATTTAAGTGGTGGTTGAACTATAAAACTGTCAGATGGTCGTGTTGGTTTAGAGAGTTTTTGTGGCCTCACTTTATCATCACATAGAGGATATAACTTTTCCTAGCTTTCGGTCTTCTTGAAATGTAGTAGCTATAATCATATTTTAGGTACCCTACACCGCTCGGTGGAAATTTTTTGTGTTTTGAATATTTGTAACATTTAGAAATAAAAGATGCATCGATTACATCGATCGTCCCAGAAATAAAATTGTACACTCTGAAGCAAAAGTATTTGTTTGCATAATTATTCTCTACACCACTTCGTGTACTAGGGTATTATAGGTTAGTTTTTCGTTTGTAACACCAAGAAATAATCGAGCGAAACCCACCGATCGGCTTAGAATCACCAGCTGAATCGACTTAACGATGGCTGTCTACCTAAGCTTGTTCTCACTCTACAGGACGCAATTGTTGTCCGATTGTCATGAAATTTGACGGAAGTTATTTTTATTTTGCTCAAGGACGATTGGTATTGAATTTGGCGGAAATCGGTTCAGATTTAGATATAGCCTCCATACAAATATCCCTATAATTTACACTATCACTGCTCTAAATCGTGTTATATTTACTAGAAACAGCTAACGGGAAAGTGTACCACATAGGTCTATGTTTTGATATGTACCACCGATTTTCAATATTACTGCTCTAAAATGTACATTTTACATTGGATCTTGATCAAATTGTATTTTGATTTTGAAAGCCAGCTATATAGGTCAATGTTTTGGTATAACCCCCACACAAATGGCCCCCAGTTTACACTATTCCCCAGTTTTATATATCAACTATTAATACTTACTTTGAAAGTGATCTATATGGGAAAGTGATCTATTTTGCACATTATATTATATTTAAACTAAGAATACATACTATGAAAGTCAAATATATGGGTCCATATTTTGGTATAACCCCCATACAAATTGGGCCCCCATTCTATTCTAAGACAGAATGACAGTGCATTGGATCTTGATACAATTTTCCATATCTAAAGAGTGATTTTTTTGAGGTTAGGATTTTCATGCATTAGTATTTGACAGATCACGTGGGATTTCAGACATGGTGTCAAAGAGAAAGATGCTCAGTATGCTTTGACATTTCATCATGAATCGTCTTACAAACGAACAACGCTTGCAAATTATTGAATTTTATTATCAAAATGCGTGCTCTGTTAAGAAAGTTCATTGCGCGCTTCCATTTTATGGTCAGTTTAATCGACCCACTGAAGCGGCTATTCGGGCTATTGTGACTAAATTTCGCACCAAATTTACATTGTTGGACATTAAACCACCAACACGCTTACGTAGAGTGCGAACTGAAGAAAATATCGCAGCTGTATCGGCCAGTGTTAATGATGACCACCAATTTTCGATTCGTCGCCGTTCGCACCAATTGGGTCTCTGTTACTCAAAAACGTGGAAATGCCAAAATTGGACTAAGCGGATGGACCACCTAAGACGCAGCCGCGGTCAACATTTAAATGAAATTATCTTCAAAAAGTAAATGTCATGGACCAATCTAACGTTTCAAATAAAGAACCGATGAGATTTTGCAAATTTTATGCGTTTTTTTTTAAAAAAAAGTTATCAAGCTCTTAAAAAATCACCCTTTATATATATAAAAGAGTTGCGTTACTGACTGACTTATCATTGACCAGCCTCCAGACCAAACGGTTGAAGCCAGGGTCATGAAATTTTCAGGGTAGTTCCCAAATATGACGTAGACGCCGACTAAGAAAGGGTTTTATGAAATTCGTACTTTTAGGGGGTAAAATGGCCCAAAAAGGGATAAACATCAAACCTTCGTCCTGACTAAACGGCAGTAGCTAGAAACATGAAATTCGGTGAGTTCCTTGCAATGACCATGCAGATGAGCTACAAATAGGGATTTTTCGAAATTTGTACTTTTAAGGGAAGAGCGGGACAAAAAGGGATAACAGTGGTACCAACTAAAGTATTACAGCTAGAATCGTGAAATTTGGTATGTAAATTCCTCTGATCATATATAAACAAAGTAAAATTAGATTTTTCGAAATTTGTATTTTTAAGGGGCGAGTGGGACAAATAGCGATAAAAATGGTACCAACTAAAGTATTACAGCTAGAATCGTGAAATTGGGAATGTAAATTCCTCTGATCATATATAAACGAAGTAAAATTAGATTTTTCGAAATTTGTATTTTTAAGGGGCGAGTGGGACAAATAGGGATAAAAATTGTACCAACTAAATTATTATAGTTATAATCGTGAAATTCGGCGTGTACATTTCTCCGACCATGTAGGCGCGCAACATAAATGGATTTTTCGAAATTTGTACATTTAAGGGATGAGAGAGACAAAAAGGTACCAACTAAAGCATTACAGCTAGAATCGTGAAATTGGGTATGTAAATTCCTCTGACCATGTAGAAGCGCAGTATAATTGAATTGTTCGAAATTTGTACTTTTTAGGGAGTAGGCGGGACAAAAGGTGTTCCAATTTAAGAATTGCAGTTATAGTCGGGAAATTTGGAGTGTAAATTGTGTGTAAAGCGCAATGTAAATGGATTTTTTCGAAAATTTTTTATAGGGGGAGAGCAACAATTTTTATTTGTCTGCCGGAAAATTGGATCAATTATCATATTATTTACCATATTCGTTAAATATGACTAAAGATGAATATACTATAAATTCATATAATTATATCAACTACATAAAATTGCTCCCATGAAACACCTGGGTTTAGTAATAAAAGCGAGGTATATACGCAGGAAGTGGTGTAGGGCATTATATAGTGGTCCACGCCCGACTTTAGCCTTGCCTTACTTGTTTGAATTGACTTGAAGTATAATTTCGATATATAAACGTAACCATGCCTTATAAGCGTGATTTGAAATGACAAAAGTGTTATATTTATTTATAAAATTATTTTTTTTTTGCAATATTTGTATTTGTTTTATTTGGATATATTAAAGAAAATTATATTTTCCTGTAATATTACTGCACTTCTACGAAAATCGACAGCCTCTGTGGAATGCAATCCGTTTTTACTTGTTTTCTAACTGTTGGTCTTGAATGGGTTACATGAAAAGCTAATTTTTGAAACAAATCTGGCATTTTGGTCTTTCAATGGATAAATTAGTTGGAAAACGGCACATAAGCTGTTACAATTCCCCTGATCGACACGATTTGTCTCCTAAGATCGAGACTATATAGAAATGAAGCTAAGGGCCACTAGTAGCAAAAGTGCATACTTATTTCATAGTGTTTTTCTCTTTTTACAAGACTTTTAATTTCTAATGAACATAAATGTTTTAATAATTTAGTTTCGTACTTTTGAGTGTCATACAACGATCATATCGGTATCAAATGAAAAAGAATAATATCTTTAAAAATACTTCAAATTGTGTGTTTCTATCTGTATTAAATTAGCGTTAACAACAATTTCAATCTATCCCCTTTAAAAATTAAACTATGAATAATCTAAATAAACATTTGTTAATGTTAATGATACAGATGAAACACGAAATTTGAACTCCACTTATATACTATGTATGTGTATAGTGACAATAATTTTAAAATTGTGACACATATTTTTGTTGTGCAATGTCTCAAAATGAAATAACCTCACTTGTTTCCAAATGACATCCTACAAGACTAAAAGAATGAAAGTTGAAATCTGCATACACTATGCCACAAAAGTCTACAATTGATTGTAAATTGAATAAAAACTACTATTGTGTTCTTCAGACGAGTCAAAGGTTCACAACACTCTTTGTATGTGCTTAGGTAATATGTATGTAACAACATTTGTATACATTTTTGGCATAGTGTACTGCTCCCCGGCCTTCCTAACAGAATACGAATATACATGTGCAGATCATGGGCGCAGGAGAGCATAATTATACCCTCCATCTCCACGATGGGGGTATACTAACTTTGTCATTCCGTCTGTAACACCTTGAAATATCGACCTGAGACCCTATAAAGTTTATATATTCTTGATCGTCATTAAATTCTAAGACGATCTAGCCATGTCCGTCCGTCTGTTGAAAGCACGCTAGCATCTAAACGAAAAGAGCAAGGACGTTCAAATTTTCCATAAATGCGTCTTATAGTCGTAGATCGGTGGGATTAAAACGGGGCGAAATCGGACCAAAGGGAAAAAATTTTGCCTCACAAGGACTAACAATACCCATAATAATCCCTAATATTTTAGCGTATTTCAGCATGTTTATACCCTACACCACTTCGTGGTCTAGGGTATTATAAGTTAGTTTCGCGCCAAATGTTTGTAACACCAAGAAATAATCGAGCTAGACCCACCTTTAAGTATACCGATCGGCTTAGAATCACCAGCTGAGTCGATTTAACGATGTCTGTCTGTCCGTCTGTCCGTCCGTCCGTCCGTCCGTCCGTCCGTCCGTCTGCTGTCCATCTAAGCTTGTTCGCACTCTACAGGTCGCAATTGTTGTCCGATTGTCATGAAACTTGGCAGAAGTTATTTTTTCTGGCCAAGGACCATTGGTATTGAATTTGGAGGAAATCGGTTCAGATTTAGATATAGCCCCCATACAAATGTCGCTCCCGATTTGACATTTTCCGCTCTAGAAACAACATATTGTACCCGATTTTCTTTAAATTTTGCAGAACATCTTGTAATCGAACTAGAAACACGTATGCAAAAATTGGGTAAGATCGGTTCAGATTTAGATATAGCCCCCATACAAATGTCGCTCCCGATTTGACATTTTCCGCTCTAGAAACGACATATTGTACCCGATTTTCTTTAAATTTTGCAGAACATCTTATAATCGAACTAGAAACACGTATGCAAAAATTGGGTAAGATCGGTTCAGATTTAGATATAGCCCCCATACAAATGTCGCTCCCGATTTGACATTTTCCGCTCTAGAAACGACATATTGTACTCGATTTTCTTTAAATTTTGCACAACAGCTTATAATCCAGCTAGAAACACGTATGCAAAAATTGGGTAAGATCGGTTCAGATTTAGATATAGCCCCCATACAAATGTCGCTCCCGATTTCACATTTTCCGCTCTAGAAACGACATATTATACTCGATTTTCTTTAAATTTGGCACAACATCTTATAATCCAACTAGAAACACGTATGCAAAAATTGGGTAAGATCGGTTCAGATTTAGATATAGCCCCCATACAAATGTCGCTCCCGATTTGACTTTTTCCGCTCTAAAATCCTCATATTGTACCAGTTTTTTTATTAAAATTGGCACAACATCTTATAATCCAACTAAAAAACCTATGGTGAAAGTGGGTAAGATAGGTTCAGATTTAGATATAGCCCTCATACAAATGCTGCTCCCGTATTTTTAACCGATTTTGGTCAAATTTTACATATTATATTTCACCAATAAACAGACATGGTGAAAGCGGGTCACATCGTTCCAGGTTTCAATATACCCCCATACAAATGTCCTTTCCGATTTAACATTTTTTGTCAAACACATGCAAAAATCCTTCCCGATTTCACTTTTTTACCGAATAGAATTGCAATGAGAATTGTTTGAGTGATGCCCATATGTCCATACTTTGGTATGACTTTGGTGTACTACTGTATAATTTGTATTTGTCTATCGGACAATTGGATCAATTAAGATATTATTTACCATATTCGTTAAATTTGACTAAAGTTGAATTTATAGCATATAAATTATATGAATATAATTTATATAATTTGTCTGAACTACATAAAATTGCTCCCATGAAATACCTGGGTTTAGTAATCAAAGTGAGGTACATACGCAGGGAGTGGTGTAGGGTATTATATAGTCGGCCCCGCCCGACTTTAGCCTTTCCTTACTTGTTTTTGAATATGTCTGTTTATATTTGCTTGATATTTGGTATGTGCAATAGAGCGTACCAGGTTACAAGTAAAAAAAAAGTTCGCCGTACACCTTCGAATATGAAGTATTATTGAAAGGTAGTTTCAAAAAAATTTAATTTATTTTTTTATGCCGAACGTAGGGGTCGCGCTTTTACATTTTTCTATATAACTTCTGCATTTATAAACGGATTTTAAAGTGTGATACATCGATGTTTTTGTCTCGACGAGGCCGATTTTTTTGAAAATCGACATACTTCCTTACGAAGAGTTTCATGATTTTATGCGAGCTTTAATTTTCTGATATTAGAGTGGTACATTAGGGTAGTAGCCACTGAGATATGATGGGTAAGTAGCAGAAGGGGGTGCTTGAAAATCGGCCTCGTCGAGGCAAAAACATCGATGTATCACACTTTAAAATCCGTTTATAAATGCAGAAGTTATATAGAAAAATGTAAAAGCGCGACCCCTACGTTCGGCATAAAAAATTTTTTTGAAACTACCTTTCAATAATACTTCATATTCGAAGGTGTACGGAGAACTTTTTTTTGAGGTACGCCCTAATGTGCAATCCCCTTATAGCAAAAACGTGCTCCATAAAGTGATTCTTATTTGTAGGGGGTGAAATGGGGCAAAAAAGGGATTAAACGACAACAGCTAGAAACACGAAATTCGGTGTGTACATTCCTCTAATTGAGTAGATATATAATATTTAAAGGTATTGCTTCCTAATTCGTACTTTTAAGGGGTAGAATGGGAATAAATGGATAAACATGGTACCAATGAAACTGCTGCCCCAAGAATAATCAAATTCGGTGCATACATTCCTCTGATTGCATAGACACGTAAAATACACGGATGTTTCAAAATTCGTACTTTTTGGGGTTAAAACTAAAAAAGAGGATAAAAATAGTACCAACCACATAACCGCAGCTAGAGTCATGAAATCCAGAGTATACATTCCTTTGACTACGTAGACATGGAAAATAAAAGGTTTTTTGCAAATTCGTACTTTCAAGGGATACAATGGGTACAGAGGGATAAAAATGGTACCAACCAAACGACTACACCTAGAATAACTACATCTAGACACGGAAAATAAACGGATTTTTCGAAATTCGTATTTTTTTTGGGGTTCAAATGGAAAAAAGGTATACGAATAGTACCAACCAAATGGCCGCAGCTAGAATCATGGAATTCAGTGTATTTCATGCATGAAATAAAGGATTTTCAAAATTGGTACTTTTGGAATTAAAATAGAATGGAAATCAAATCAGTTGTTGTAGCACCCAATATCTACCAATATTTATGGTATTTAAGCTTTTTTTGAAAATATAAATATAAGAATATTTCTTTTTTGAATTGATGTATTGGTAGCCTTGCCTTATATGCGTGGTTTGAAATAATTAAAATATTATATTTATTTATAAAATTATTTTTTCAATATTTGTATTTGTTTTATTTGGATATATTAAAAAAATTATATTTTCCTGTAATATTACTGCGATCGACTTCCTCTGTGGAGTGCAATCCATGGTGTAGGCTATATAAAGTTCTCCCCGGCCGAACTTAACACCATTTTTACTTGTTTATAGGATTTTGATAGTCTATTTGGGAGTTAATTAACGTGATAAGTGCTTATAACGAAAATATAGTTTTTTTGGTGCGCTTTCCTTGGACAATATGCTCGGAGGTTTTCTAATGACAAATGTGATTCGGCTTTTGACCAACTGCAGATATTAATTATTTCGACAATTCTCTACAATTCATGTAGTTTAGATCTCTTCTACTTGCATTGTGTATGACTTCAGTGTTTACAGAGTAATTTAATCTTTTTTAAACCCACATTTTATGGCAATTCAGCGATTTGTTGTAATTATTAAAGTGGAATGTTTGCGTAATCCAGCAATAAGTTGTTACGCATTGCAATTAAAACAAATATATTTTTAATTAATGAAATCCAAATAAGCAGAAATAAAACCATGTTGGTCATTCGAATTTTAATCGTATGCAAATTTCATAACAAATGCAGGTCGACAGCGTGAAAAGCGTTCTACGTTATTAGTTTCCTTTCCGTTTACATTTAACTTCGGTAGTATGTGGTTTTGTTCGACACCATTGCGAAAATAAATGCTGCGGTCACCCCCAGAAATGAATACTGGATTGTTTAAAATATTTCTTCGTTGGGTCAAACGGTCTGTGAGCTGATCGCACCTCTAAAAATAATATATTCATATGTGTATGGGTGGTTGTCATCCACAGCAAATGTTCAAGGCGTCGAATTTTCTTCTGCCAATAAGAAATGCATGTGAAATCTAGGACGGTTTTCCAAAAACCGCGATTTTAAAAATCATGTCAGTCGGTCTCAGATGAAAACCCTGGTTGACCAGGTTCTCGGTCTCACACTAATATAAGTGTCGGTACTCAAACGAGTGGAAGTTGCAAAATGATTACAAAAATGATGTAAATTTTCTTCAATGGCCTATTGAGGTCTCAGGACCCCCAAAAATGGGCCCTTACCTTGTAAGTCAATGTGGGTAGTCATACGAATATTCAAGGAAATTACCAAAAGAAACATTATTGCCAGAAGCCGAGTGTATCAAGGACTATTTGGAACTTTGTCGGGGACCTATTCGGACCTCAAGACCCCTAAATTCGACCTGACATACAGTGTGGGTACTCAAACGATGAAAACCGCAGTTTCAATGCACTCAGAGTAATAGGGTATATATCATTTGGGACAAAAGTGTAATGCATTGAAGGAGTGACTGAAGACTCTAAGTTTTTTTTTGGACCAATCGTTTCACAACATTTAAAGCTGTTTGAGCCATGTCTTATAAGTAGACTTATACGCCTATAAGATGACAATAGGTTTTCCGGTTTGTTAGGCTTTGGTACCATTATTCTCTCTGCACATTTCCATAAAAGAGAGTGGCGTTAGTTACTAAGCTTATAACTCAAGAACGCATGGACCGATTTCGATGATTCGCATCAATTCGGTCGTAGGCCAAACAAGAAGGATACCCAAGAAAATTCCCGAAATATCCCCGATTTGTATGGAGTGATTTTACGACGCCATCTTCATGATAGATCACGTTTATGTTTACGGCGACACCAGCGACAACATTGACCAGTTTCTTCTCGAAAATTTCAACGTCGAAAGCAAGGCGATGTAGTTCCTGGTCATTCGGATCTGCGTTCTACTGAACCTCTTGGTTTATACAGTTCATCCAAAGAATGATGAATGCTTTTACTTGCGACTCATCATTTGAGTCACTTCGAAATATCCATGGTGTAGTGTTGCCAACATTTCGTGCTGCGTGTCTGGAGCTCAATTTGCTTGAAAACTATACGTATTGGGATAAGACAATCGCTGAAGCGATTGTCTGCATTCCCAAGTAAAATACGCATATTATTTGCGATCATTATTGCCACATGTTTTCCATCAAATCCACGTGATTTTTGACACATGTACAAGGATGATATGTCAGAAGACATTTTGCATCGAGTTCGTGTCCATTCAGAGAATCCCCATATTGAGATGAATGAAGAGATGCACAACCAGGCTTTGGTTTTGATAGAAGGAATGTGTTACCTCATGTGCAGCAGTTTGTTAGTCAGGTTAGGAATGTCATTGCCAGATCGTCGATCATAGGACCCTTTCGATCTAGAATTGCAGTTTGAACGTGAATGCGACACAAACGCATTAAGTCAATTGAATCGAACATGGATGTGAATCACTTAAACTGAACAATTCAAAATCAAATCGTGCATTCCTTCAAATATATCGACTATGTAAGAAACGAAGACGAAGCCAGCAACCATCCAACTGAGTTTTAGAAATCATTGGATGTGCCTAGATTGCCACCGCACAATTTACAATTTAAGGTTGTTTCAGTTGTCATCGTGCTTTGCAATATCAATCAACCAAAATTATGCAACGGAACGCGTTTAGCGATCACAAAACTCATGAGCAATGTGATTCACGCAAGAATACTAAAAGAAAAGTTCAGAAGGTGAGGAATTTCTCATTACGAGAATTCCAATGATTCCAACCGATAGTTTAAGCGAATCCAATTTCCAATTCGTCTCGCATTCGCCTTGACAATCAATAAATCACATTGAGTGTTTGTAGCCTCAGTCTGGAGAATGAATGTTTTTACAGGGTCAACTGTATGTCGCATCGGAAAACCATCGTTTTCGCACCTGACAAAAAAAAATTGTTTATCAATCATTGTTTTTAATGGACAATTGACAACAGATTTTCTGCAATTTTAAATGACGTAGGACAACGCCTGTGAGATGAAGTTCTCCGGGTCCACTATAATGAATAACACTAACGTTCTCTTAATTATGCATATACTTTTTATCATTTAATAGTTCATATACTATTCATATTTTTTTCAAATAAGTGTGAGCTACCTGCACTGATAAATAAATAAAATTTGAAGGCAAAGCATTGTTTGCCGGTTCAGCTAGTTTATATATATATTTTATTTTTTTTAAATAAAATATTTTTATTTTCTTTCATTTTTGTGAAGAAATATTACTTTTGCGAAAAAAAATTAAAAATTTTGTGTGTTCAATTTTTTAATTTTGAGAAGTATGAAAATGGTTTAAGTCAGTAATCCTCTGGTTTCCTTAGAGGCACCAAAGTTGTCGATTTTTTTTATAAAAGCTCGATATAGTAGTACGATATTCTAAGGAAAAAAATTTGTACTTCGGTGGAAAAATATTTTTCAATCGACTAAAACATAAACCATTGCATATCTCAGAACGGACAAAGTGTAACTTAGACCAATGATATTCTAACTGGTACATATATATATATATATACAATACTGCAATTGTAATCAAAAAGTGAACATGAGGCAGCAATCTTAAAAAATGTTTCCTAAATATTAGGTGTACTGTCAGGCGTCATTAGGGAGAATCATTTCCCTCATTTGCAATTTCTTGAGTTAGCAACAAAGTGACTGAAGGGTACAAATTTCAAAGATCCGTTATGTTTTGGGTCCACATTAGAATGTACACATCTACTTTCATGATTCTAGCTACATCCGTTTGCTTGTTACCAGTTTTATTCTTTTTTTCATGTTGACCCTCAAAGTACGATTTTTGCTATGAATACAGACGAGTGTAAATGAACACTGAATTTCATGCCTACAGCCATTAGCTTGGTACCAATTTTATCCCGTAGTAAGCAAAGGCTAAAGTCGGGCGGGGCCGACTATATGATAAACTCCAATTTCTATCCGAATACTATTCAATTCTGTACAAAATTGAAAACTGGAAAAATGTTTGTATGTTTCCTAATCACAGGCTAATATGACCTGGTCCAATTTGTCAAATCGCGAAGAATATTTGTATCGGGGCTATATCCAAACATGGAATGAAGTGACTAACTTTCACAATAAGTTCTACCAGTTCAAGTATAACGTGTTATGCTGAATTTGAAGAAATTCTGTGAAAATGCGCGGTTTCTGGGACGGAAAAAGTCAAATCGGGTACGAAATTTGTATGGGAGCTATATATAAATCTGAACCGATCTAACACATTTTCACCACAGGTGTTTCTAGTTGAACTATAAGATGATTTGCCAATTTTGAAGAACATCTGTTAAAATATGCGGTATCTAGAGTGAAAGGAGTCAAATCGGGAGTGAAATTCGTATGGGGGCTATGTCTAAATCTGAACCGATTTTCTTCAAATTAAATAGCGTTCGTCCTTGTCCCGAAAAACTGTATGTATAAATATATCTTTATTTTTCGCATCTACACGGTCAGAGCGATGTACTCACCGAATTTCACTAATTTAACTGCAGCCGTTTAGTGGGTACCTTTTTATACCCTTTTGTCCCATTTTCTGCCTAAAAGTACAAATTTTGAAAAAATCCCTTTTGTTTCGCGTGTAGATGAATTCATGATTTCAACTTCAGTCTTGGTTGGTACCATTTTATCCCTCTTTTCCAATTGTATTCCTTAAAAGGGCGAAATTCGGAAAATTCCTCTATTTTACCTGTCTATAATTTATATAATTTTAACAATTCAGAAATATTTTCTTAAAAAACACAATTTATTGCATTATTAATGTACTTCAAATATTTTTTTACTAATTGTTAACACTACGTAATATCAGTAAAATAAAGTAGTAATTTATTTAATACTAATTTAATTTAATATTTATTTGCGTTATATATTGGCTCATATTAAGTAAATATTTTGTTTCCTATTGTCAGTTCTAACGCACAAAATGGTTTGCTTTAGTTATTCGCTACTTACGACACAGAATAGCTGAGATGGTTAGAGTACCGTAGTAGCAACCAGAAGGTCCGCTGTTGTACCCCCGGTAGAGGCGGATTATTTAAAACAGAAATGGAAACTAGTGAAAAATGCTTCGTTTCAACACTTTAAAAATACTTTTAAGTCTTTCAAAAGAAAGGACATCCCTCGTATGAGAACAACATGTTAAATTCATTGCTGAATATCCCAATTTTCACTACTTCCGAATCTGCTGGGATTGAATAGTTGTCAACTTTTATCCAGTTCATTGTGTCCACCCCACATTGATGATGAATATTTACAACTGTGACCTCGTATAGAATAATGTTAAATATAAAATTTTAATTTGAACAAATAAAAGGAATTAAAAGCTCATTGTTTGCAAAAGGATTACATATGCAAATTGTTTGCACACATCCTGCAACACCCTCATTATAACTATGACGTATTATTTGTGTGTGCTTTTTTTAGAAGTTGGATTAAAGGCTAAAAGCCAGAACACACGCACACATGCGAATACAAGGTCATAAGTTCAGGCAAACAGACATACGTTTCCGTGTGACTTCATATTGCTCTACACCATTTTCAAGTGTAGTTCAGAAGAGATCAATTTTAATTAAAAACTCATCATTTGATTTTCAGAAATACCATTTTAAATTGATTTAATTTTGGACAAATCTAACGACTTTTAGAATAGTGTAATAATGTCTTATGTATTTATATAATGAAAACACAAACCCTCCACCTAAGGATGGGGTATATTCAGTTTGTCATGCCGTTTGTAACAACTTGAAATATTCAGCGGAGACTCCATAAAGGATATATATTCTGGGTCGTATTAAATTTTTAAGGCGATCTAGCCATGTCCGTCTGTTGAAAGCACTCTAGCTTCCGAACGAAAAGAGGTTAAAATTTTCTCTAAATGTGGCTTATGGTCGCAGATCGGATCACTAATAAGGACTGAAAATACCCCCCAATATTTATGTTCACTTGAAAATTGTTGCGTACATTCCTCTTGTAGCGTAAAAGCACCAAAAGGTAAATACAAGTTTTAGTGTTAGAAATGCCACAAATAGGGATAAAAATGGTACCAATGATACGGCAATAGCTATAAACAGATACGTAAAATAGAGGGATTTTTTTAAATTCGTACATTTAAGAGATATAATTGGAAAAGAGGGATAAAAATGGCACCAACCAAACCGCTGAAGTTGAAATTATGAAATTCGGTGTGTACATTCATTTGAAAACGATTTTTTTTCGAAATTTTTACTTTAAGCGGAGAATGGGGCGAATGGAAATAAAAATGATACCAACTAACTAATGACAGCAACTAAAGGGTGATATTTTAGCTATTATCTTTTTGGCAACACTGGTTTAAACAGCTGACACACGTTTCGTGTTTTGTTTCACTGTCAAACATCTTCAGTTTGGTCTATAATTTAACCATGAATCGTCTTACAAACGAACAACGCTTGCAAATTATTGAATTTTATTATCAAAATGCGTGCTGTGTTAAGAAAGTTCATCGACGAAGCTCTTTTTTGGCTCAATGGGTACGTAAATAGGCAGAATTGTCGATTTTTGAGTGAATATCAGCCAGAAGCATTGCAATAGCTACCAATGCATTCAGAAAAAGTCACAGTTTGGTGCGATTTATGGGCTGGTGGCATCATTGGACCGTACTTCTTCAAAGATGATGCGAATCGTAACGTAACTGTGAATGGTGAGCGCTACAGTGAGATGATATCCAACTTTTTTTTTTTTGCCCAAAATACAAGAGCTTGACTTGCATGACATGTGGTTTCAACAAGACGGTGCCACATGCCACACAGCACGCACGACAATGGACTTATTGAGAGGCGAGTTCGGTGAACATTTTATTTCACGTACGGGACCGGTCAATTGGCCGCCTAGATAGTGCGATTTAACGTCTTTATACTATTTTTTGTGGGGCTATGTTAAAGCTCATGTCTATACAGTCAAGCCCGCTTCAATTGACGCATTGGAAGACAACATATTGTACCCGATTTTCTTTAAATTGAATTGACTTTTTCCGCCCTATAAAGCGCATATAGTAATTTGGCTTAACACCTTATATTCAAACTTGAAATACCTGTGGCGAAAGCGGGCTAGATCGGTTAAGATTTAGATATAGCCCCCATACAAATGTCGCTCCCGATTTGACATTTTCCGCTCTAGAAACCACATCTTGCATCCGATTTTCTTTAAATTTGGCACAACAACTTATAATCCAACTAGAAACACCTATGCTAAAAGTGGGTATGATCAGATATGGTTCAGATTTAGATATAGCTCTCATACAAATGTTGCTCCCGAATGTTTAACCTATTTTGTTCAAACTTTACATATTATATTTCAATATTTCAATATACCCCCATACAAATGTAATTTCCGATTTAACATTTTTTGTCAAACATATACATTTACAGGATTCAAAAATCCTTCCCGATTTTACTTTTTTACCGAATTGAATTGTAGTGAGATAGAAAGTCCGTCCGTCTTTAGCCTTTCCTTACTTATTTGGGAGATGCACATATGTCCATACTTTGGTATAACCCAAATTGGGCCCCATTCTATTACAGCTCTAGAAACTACATCTTACATCGGAACTTCAACAAATTTTTCAGATCATGATATGTTTCAACCAGGAATACCTACCGTGAATGAGAAATATATAGGCCCATGTTTTGGACCAGGTCCAAAAAGTGTTATAGGCCCCCTTTTGAAATGTCGGTCCGATTCATCCTATTACTACTGTATAAATTGTATTTGTCTGTCTGATAATTGGATCAATTACCATATTATTAACCAAATATGACAAAAGATGAATTTATAGTAACTGTATAATTTATATGAACTACATAAAACTGCTCCCATGAAATATCTGTGTTTAGTAATCAAAGCGAAGTACATACGCAGGGAGTGGTGTAGGGTATTATATAGTCGGCCCCGTCCGTCTTTAGCCTTTCCTTACTTGTTTTTTCCTATAGCTTTTAAAAAATCACCCTTAATAATAATGAAATTCGGTGTGTTCATTTCTTCTACAGTCATGAAATTAGGTGTGTATATTATATTCTGAAGCTCATTGGATCTTCCAATATGAGAACTTTTCCTATCAAAATCGTACAGACATTTAGGCTGTAGCTGGAATCAAGAAATTGCAAATGTGGAAAATCGGGCTTGAGGGAAATTGTTTCTTCCTAATAATATTTAGGAAACATTTTTGAAGACTGCTGCCTAATGTTCTCTTTTTGATTCCACTTTATTTATATATATTAGATGACTATTAGTATTATAATAATGAAGCATTACAATTTTCCAAATATGGTAGTGCACTTCTAATCTGCCGGAATGCACTCCGTGGTGGAGGCTATATACCTCCAGGATGGGGGTATACTATGTTTGTCATTCCGTTTGTAACACCTTGAAATATCGACCTGAGACCCTATAAAGTGTATAAATACTTGCTCGTCATAAAATTCTAAGACGTTATGGCTACGCAAATCTCGCCCAAATCTCAACTTTACTGATTAAATTTTACAAAGAACATTCCTATTAAGCATATTCTAAAAGAGTTTGCCAATATCGCGGTTAATTTTAGCTGTGGATGCATTTAAAGTTCATAAATGCTAAAATAGTTGCAAATTTCATCATAAGAGAGGTTATTTTATGGTCATGTATTTCGGAAACATTGAAATTTCGTATAGTTCGCAGCAAATAGGAGCTCTTGAGGTGTTCTTTTGCATTTAAAAAAGTGTAATTATGTTTTTGCTTTCCTTTTCTAACAAAGGTTTACCTGAAGGTTGTATATATTCAATATTGGTAAAATTGGAACCGATGCCTCGGCATTTACAAATATTGTTAAACTATTGTCTTATTTATTCATTTAAAAAAAATATTCTGCTCATAGCTACCAACATCGATTTAATTACTGAAATGGTAAAACCTTCTAAGCCAAAAATGAAGTAATATTTTCTTCGTTGTTCTCTGGTAATGTATTTAGGAAAATTTATTTAAAGTATACTTTAGGGATGTAAGGTTTAATGTCATGCGAGCGCATGTAAATATTGGATCAATATTAATATTAAGTTAAGTATAAAGCTAAATTAGACGTGTGTCATCGATTAAAAAATAAAATATTTTTTATAAAAAAATCGAAAATCGTAAAAAACAAAATATTCTGACTATTTTCATTTAATTTTGGACTGAAAGGAAATCACTGGTAATGATTTGTATTCACATATATATTAAAATAAGAAATTTATGTTGTTTTTTCATTTTGACTTAAATTGGAGGGGACGTGATTTGGGCGGTTTTTGATCTAATTTGATTTGAATAATGAAACTCGTTGTATACATTCATCTAATTGCGTAGACACATAAAATAAAGGGATTTTTCGAAATTCGAACTTTTAGGGGGTTAAATGTAAAAAGGGAATAACAAATGTGCCACCCAAGTGGCCGCCGGTACAATCATGAAATTCGGAGTATACATCTTAATTTTTGTTATTTGACTCAGTAGACACGAAAAATAAATGTTTTTTCCAAATTCGTACTTTCAAGGGATACATTTGGAACAGTGGGATAAAAATGGTACCAACTAAACGGTTACATATAGAATTATGAAATTAGGTGTGTACATTCCTGCAATTGCGTAGGCACTTAAAATAAAGAGATTTTAGAAAATCGTACTCTTAACTCTACTCTTAACCAACTAAAGCTAGAATAATGAAATTCGGTGTATACGTTCCTCTGACATAGACACGCAAAATACAAACATTTTTCCAAATGTGTACTTTTTACTTTTACGACAAAAATTGGTTGAACTGAAGTTAGGATATCTTGTCCTGTGTACGTCAGATAATGGATTTTCAAAATTTGTACTTTTGGAATTAAAATAGAATGGATCGTTTCATGGGACGCTATTGATTGCGCAGCTGGAATTTAATTGTGGAGCACTGTGCGTCATCTATGACGTTATTCAAGGACGATATCATTTATAATTTAGCATAGCGATTAAACACTATTTTCAGCAGCGCGGATGAACATTTGCATATAATGTCAACACGCTTTTGTTGACAACCGATCAAAAACACCAGTATCCGCCGCAAGGAAATCTCAAAAAATTTTTGACGAATTACGAACCTCGAACTTATACAGATTATAAAAACACCGGTAAATATGTTTTATTTATCTGCATTTAAGACGCATTTTAACTTTCGAAAGCTACAATTAAGTTGAAACCCCTGTGTAGAATACACGTACGTATTTTGAGGAGCATATATATCTATCTCTCTTATTGTTTGCTATTCATCTGCTTCCACAGCGTTGTGTTGTCGTTGCTAATGTTGATGTTGTTCCCCTTGTTCTTCGGTCGGTTGCAGTCGTTCCTTGCCTTGTTGTTATATTCTCTCTGTGTTTTGTATTTCATTTCTCTCTTTGTGCTTAATGTTAAATAAATAAACAACTAATTATGCAAATATTGTCAATAGTTGTTGTTTTTGTTGTTCTCCTATTATTGTCGTTCTTCTGCTTCTTTGACAAAACAAATTGAACAAAAGAACAACAAAATTGAACTAAAGACTCGCAGGCACTACATCCTGTCGACTGTCGAACGAACAGGTGTATGTGTGGATACATACAGACAGTGTCGGGGATATAAATTATGGAAACTCACAGAGTCTGGGGAATAGTTGATGTAGTTACTTCACTTTTACTTTCTCTACTTTTTGCTCTTTATAGTTAACAGCGTCACAGAGTGGAAGGAGGAAATTAGGAGTGCCAATAAGTCCAGTTTGCAACCATTTTGCCATTTAACATAACATTTTCTGATATATTTTGCTGTCCTAGAGATATTTCGTCTTAGAGATACTTCTGCGACATATCCCAGATCTTCAACCAACCCCAACGTACTCGTATATCCCTATTATCCCTATTAATATTTATTATAAAACCTTAGTGTAAGTCTGTCTGTCTGTTTGTTTGTTCCGCAATCACGTGTAAACGGCTGAACCGATGTTGTTGAAATTTTCTGTACAGATAGATGCAGGTCTGGAAGGAACTAAGGCTATAGAATTTTTAAAAATTTACTCTGTGGGCGGAGGGGGCGTGGCAATTATGTTTTTGAGAGCTAGAAGGCTGAAAATTGGTACATATATAAAGGGTGATTTTTTAAGAGCTTGATAACTTTTTTTTTAAAAAAAACGCATAAAATTTGCAAAATCTCATCGGTTCTTTATTTGAAACGTTAGATTGGTCCATGACATTTACTTTTTGAATATAATATAATATAATATAATATATTACTGACCACGAGAATGATAAATATGGTGCTGATATTTGGATTTTCATTTTGTGGGCGGAGTGGGCGTGGCAAAAGTGTTTTTGAGAGCTAGAAGGTTGAAAATTGGTACATATATATTACTGACCACGAGAATGATAAATATGATGCCGAAATTTGGATTTTCGTTTTGTGGGCAGAGTAGGCGTGGCACAAACGTTTTTGAGAGGTAGAAGACTGCAAATTGGTACATATATATTACTGACCACGAGAAAGATCAATTTGATGCCGAAATTTGGATTTCGTTTTGTGGGCGGAGTGGGCGTGGCAAAAGCGTTTTTGAGAGGTAGAATACTGAAAATAGGTACACGAGAATGATAAATGTGATGCCGAAATTTGGATATTCGTTTAGGTGGCGTGGCAATAGTGTTTTTTAAGCTAGAAGGCTGAAAGTTGGAACGTATATAGGTACTGGCCACGAAAAAGATAAGATAACATAAAATATGCCGGATTGAACTGGGATATTGTCCTGGCTCAAGACCATTTTGCTTCTATATTTAATAGAATGCAAATTTATTTACAAATGGCATGGTGACATTTATTACTTGGCTGCAGACTACCACGATCATGATTTCGACCATGTCAAAAGTCTTTTCAAGTGGCTTCCAGCGACTTTTCAACATCAAACCCGGCCTCTATAAGGAGATGATTCTCACAAACGAACGAGAATCACAACTCACTTGCCGAATTTGCGTTTAAAAAATCGCACCAAGTAATAAAGCACACATGCCATCTTACAAGCATCTCATTGAGTTGCATATGTAAGTATGTGTATATGCAGGTATAGTTACCCAGCAATACTTCTGCCGTGCCAACGCTCATTTGTTTTGGTTTTTTCGTTTGCATTTTTTTGGCCTGTAATCAATATTTGATTTGAACTGGGATATTGTCCTGGCTCAAGACCATTTTGCTTCTATATTTAATAGAATGCAAATTTATTTACAAATGGCATGGTGACATTTATTACTTGGCTGCAGACTACCACGATCATGATTTCGACCATGTCAAAAGTCTTTTCAAGTGGCTTCGCAGCGACTTTTCAACATCAAACCCGGCCTCTATAAGGAGATGATTCTCACAAACGAACGAGAACCACAACTCATTTGCCGAAAAATGGTCTTGAGCCAGGACAATATCCCAGTTCAAATCAAATATTGATTACAGACCAAAAAATGCAAACGAAAAAACTAAAATATGCCGTTTCGTTTCGTCGGCCGTGGGTGGGGGCGTGGCAAAAGTGTTTTTAAGAGGTAGTAGGCTGAAAATTGGTACATATATATTACTGACCACGATAAAGATCAATTTGATGCCGAGATTTGGATTTTCGTTTTGTGGGCGGAGTGGGCGTGGCAAAAGCGTTTTGATAGGTAGAAGACTGAAAATTGGTACATGTATATTACTGACCACGAGAATGATAAATATGATATCGAAATTTGGATTTTCGTTTAGTGGGCGTGGGAATAGTGTCTTTTTAGCCTAAAGGCTAAAAATTGGAATGTATTTATTACTGACCACGAGAAAGATCAATTTTTTAATTTTACCATTTGTTTTATTGCCTGGCGAAGCGGGCGGGGTTCAGCTAGTGTTTCTATATATTTGCCAGACTGTTAAACACCTCGCCGAAATCATATGATGGGAGAGATGCTGATTTACCCACCTCATCCGAGGTGATTTTTTTTTTTGATTTTTTACTTCAGTAATTATTTATTTATTTTAGATGGGAGAGATGCTGATTTACCCACCTCATCCGAGGTGAGTTTTTTTTTTGATTTTTTACTTCAGGAATTATTTATTTATTTTTGACGTTATTTTCGTTCGTTCTTTGATTCATTATTGGAGTAAATACAAAAAATGGGAACTTTTTCATTTTATTTCTGGCGTCCTAATATTTTTGCACTCTACTGTCTGCTATTATTTTTTGTAGCCGAACCACATGAAATGAACAACATCTTCTTTCTATGGAAGCCCATACCATTGTAATTTGCAGCCACATTCCAGTAATGGTTGCTTTGAAGTGCGATTCACTGTACAAACAGACAAATGAGTATGTACTATGTATGTACATATAATGGACATTAGTGTGACCCAACAGTTATGGTTATTAATGTATTTTTTAAAAATATTACGAAAGCGTGTTCGTCATGAAGTATATATAAGCTTGGAAGACCTACCGTGAAAGTGGATCACAATGCTATGTTATGACGCTTTCTTCTAATTGCCTACTTACCAGTTATTGTTTAAAAATGACAGGAGGCACAACCTAATATTATGTATGCTAAATATATGTATATTCGATGATATAATTCAATTTGCATACATACCACTCACTGTACACGCAGAGTATAATAGACCGTATAGAAAATACTTTGCTCCATGGTACACTCAAAAGAGTGATTCTTAATAAATAGTTTGGTACAAACAAAGATTTAGCCTTTCAGGATCGATCTGTGTTAGACGTCAGACATTACGAATAGAGTAAACGAAGGTATTGCGGTTATTAGAGTAAGCAATTGTGGTACTATATCAAAAGAAAAACAAGTAAGGAAAGGCTAAAGTCGGGCCGGTCCGACTCAATGATACACTCCACTTTCAATCCGAATACAATTTAATCGGTGAAAATGTGAAAACGGGAAGGATTTTTGTTTCCTGTATGTATGTGTTTTACAAAAAATGTTAAATCGGAAAGAACATTTGTATGGGGGTATATTGAAATCTGGAACGAAATAGGTTAAACATTTGGGAGCAACATTTGTATTTGGGCTATATCTAAATCTGAACCGATCTTAGCCACTTACACCATAGGTTTTTTACTTGGATTATAAGCTGCTGTGCCAAATTTAAAGAAAATCGAGTAGTGGTTTCTAATGCGATAAAAGTCAAATCGGGAGCCACATTTGTTTGGGGGCTATATCTAAATCTGAACCGATCTTACTCACTTTCGGCATAGGTGTTTCTAGTTGGATTATAAGATGTTGTGCCAAATTTAAAGAAAATCGGGTACAATATGTCGTATCTAGAGCGGAAAATGTCAAATCGGGAGCGACATTTGTATAGGAGCTATATCTAAATCTGAACAAATCTTACCGAATTTCGGCATAGGTGTTTCTAGTTGGATTGTAAGATGTTGTATCATATTTAAAGAAAATCGGGTACAATATGTCGTTTCTAGAGCGGAAAATGTCAATTCAGGAGCGACATTTGTATGGGGGCTACATTTAAATCTGAACCGATCGTATCCAATTTTTGCATAGGTGTTTCTAGTTGGGTTATAAGATGTTGTGCTAAATTTAAAGAAAATTGGGTACAATATGTGGTTTCTAGAGCGGAAAATGTCAAATCGGGAGCGACATTTGTATGGGGGCTATATCTAAATCTGAACCGATTTGCCTCAAATTAAATAGCGTTCGTCCTTGATCCACAAAAGTTACTTGTGCCAATTTTTGTTAAGATCGGACTATAATTGCGGCGTGTAATTTGATTACAACAATAGATGGACAGACAGACGGACAGACAGACAGACGGACATTGCTAAATCGACTCAGACAGTGATTCTAAGTCGATCGGTATACTTAACAATGGGTCTATCTCGCTTCCTTTTGGGTGTTACAAACAAATGCACAAAGCCATAATACTCTCGTGGAGTGTATAATAAGGAATGTAATATATATATTTCCCATAGTTCCTAGAAGTTCCGAATTTGGTTTATTTTTAGTTAGGAATTTTATCTCTCTCCATGTCATTCCTGCTTCGGAAACTTCTCAGCCCATGAGTGGGCCATGTAACATTTTAAATTTGAACTACCGATTACTTTGACTTTGAGAGGTAGAATAGGATTAATTTTTATTTTCAGGTTTATGTTTGACATTTACAAAATGGGACGCTATACGCTCGAACAAAATTGGGAAATATTAAAAACTTACTTCCAAAGTAGTGAGTCTTTAACGCAAAATGTAAGAAATTTACGTGGAAAATTTTCGTGTTTTCAGATGAAGCTCATTTTCACACGTGACTATTGACAACACAATGCACCCACAACGAGTCAT